>OY723397.1:8009666-8402435 GCA_963210295.1 Ophion ellenae
AGTCCTGTCCCGGATCTGCTCTCCCTAAATAATGGGACAGGCCATGGTCAGGCCGTTCAGCGTCGATCAGGCTCGCCATGTGACAGGTCTTAGGCCAGGCCCCGATACGCCGTTCCCTTTTCCGGGAACTGATTAGGAACTGGACAGGACAACGATCAAGTACTGGAAGGGCTTTCGGCGCTGTACCCGAGTAAAATCGATAGCATTCGGTGGTATACTGATACTTATTATTCCTTTGCACTCGAGAGGTGCTTCTCGCTCATCCCTCACTATCCGAGCGAAAAGGCCTCGAGTGCAAAGGGTTATTTCACAAATATCGCTAAATCATAAGCGTGAGTGAACACTGTAAGCATAGCACTTCTGTACGTGGTATAACAACAGGTCGAACTTTTATCCTCGTACGATGGTACCTTGCTTACGCGAAGCGCTTCGCTTGAAGCCACCTGGCGGATTGTTGGCGAAATACATTCAGGTAAGTCGCCCCAGCCAGAACGTTGATATTTCCTGACAAAGCGTTCAAAAACCACGAATGAGCGTTACTTTCTTGCCACATCAAATAATTTGGTTATTCGTTATGCTCAAATCATTAGTTATTGTAATCTCGGTATTTATGATAAGCATTCTTATCATCATTGATGAAATTAATGCTTTTAATGGTGAATACAATTACAGCGGATGTAGTAGTTTCATCCTAATCATTTATAAATACATTTGATAGGGTTAAAAGGAAAGGAGCTTCACACAGTTCTAAAAGACAGGCTCCACTTTTCAGGACATGTCAATGCTCTGGCCGAGCAGACATTACGTGAAGATGTACTTGCTCACAACGTATCCCGGCCAGAATATTGTCATTTCCAAGCATAGAGGGTAAGCCGTGAAAAACGATTTCGTGACTTTCCCTGTCTCTTCCATGAGAGAGCCCGGTCAGGTGAATCTACAGCCTCACAAACAGGTCTGGAAACGTGTAGGGTGGGGATGACTCAGATTATGAGGCAAAGTGGTAGTTCTCGCTTCTGTCTCGTAAAGCGCTGCTACCTTAGAGTGACCCAATCAAAAGCAGGTCCGAACAGCGTTGTAATGGTGCAGATTTTTCGGAATAAACAATATTTTCAAAAGCAATACGATAGAAAAATGATTCGATTTTTTTGCTCCTGATCTTATAGCAAGAACGACAATTATTTGTGATTCAAAAAATCCTTGAGCTTGCTTTGTTAATGGCGTTAATGGCATCTGTAAACATAAAGCGGGAGGACAAGACTTTCGAGACAGTGAAATATAATATATTAGAGTGCAAATGTGTTGCGACGTATTGAGCACTTGGATGCGCGGGATCGCGACTCCCCATTTCGACGCAATTCTTCGTCCTGCGGAACTTTAAACACCGAACACTTTCAACTATCTTTTTTTAAACTTTTCCGACAGTTCGGTACGATGCACGTTTTAAGCATTTTCCGAATTGGATAGACCGTTTACTTTCTTTCGACACTACAACGGAACACGGAAACACGATTAAGGGGCTATACCAGTGTGAACGCTGAAAATTTGGGTGGTTTTCGGGAATTTTTTGGAAGAAAAGTACTCAATTAAATATTTTGGAAAATTAACAATATATTTGGCTATACTTGACCTACATTACATAATTTTTTCATAGAAAAATATTGACATCCAAGCGACCTATGCGCTGCCTTCGAGGCGCCAAAAAAAAAGTTCCTCCACTGCTGATATGATTCCGGCCGATTGAGTAGTTGAAACCAAAAAAGGAAAAAATTTCGTTAAACTGGAAGGTATTTCCTGTACAATGACGTAGGATTTTCGAAAAATATCAAAATCTAACAAAATGGCGTAGTTATGAAAAAAGTCTGTTTTCTTGCCTATAAAATGGTCGTTTTTTTCAATGCCACATCGTCAATTTTCATCCAATGAAAAATATCCTACATCATTGCAGAATGAATATGTTCAAGAGTACTCAGTTCAAATTTCAAGTCAATCGGATAATTGCTCTTTGATTTACAATGTCAGCAAATTTGAAAAGTGTAATTTCGAGAAAAACACGTTTAAAGATTAAACTATCGATTTTTGCAAGATAAAATGATTAGAGATACGGCCTTGAAATTTTTACAGGATATTCTCGAAGGTATGAACTGTCAAAAAAGGCAAAAAAATCGATTTTTTGAAAGTGTCACACAGGTGTAGCCCCTTAAAAGACTTTGAGGAAGTTATCTATCGCTGTATATCTATATCTACAAGTCGTGACGGCGCTCCTAGTGGATAAATGAAGGAACTGAGTTTGTGCCTCACTAAGGGTGACACTCCTCGCCACCCAAAAACGCCAGAGTCACCAGACCTGTATGTAAGACCGTGGGCGAATCAAACGAGGCAAGCCTGGTCAGGGCCCGACACAAAGTAAGGAATGCCCGGTTACATTCCTGCACGAGTTACGAAAACATTGATTGAAACATTGAAAACATCCCCGCCAGGGTTCAAACGTTGTAACTCAGATAAATACCGTATGGTCAATGTTGGAGAATGATTTTCGAGAGAGGAACGAATGCGCTTATCAAATACACACGAGTCGTCGGGTTGGGAACGATGGAGGGGGCAGACAAAGGGGAAAAATAAACGAACGATTATTTCACGAGGGAATACAATGGAGCCAAACGAGAGTTCGATCCATTGAAATTCTCTGTTGTGGCGTATCAACGATTTTTTCTTCTTCGTCTTGTTCGTCTTCTTTGCCGTGTGTACGTATGCTGCATTGAATACGAATTTTTTTTCTTCGTGCTACTGTGGCTTTTTTTATTTATATTCTTAATGCGTGCAAACGTACCAGAGGAACTTACGATTTTTATCGACGAATCGTCGTATTTATTCTCTCTCTCCCGCTTCCTTTCTTTCTCCTTCGGTCTCTCGGTTGGAAAAGACGATCGTGAAGTATTAACGAACCGTGCGAACGCAAGAGAGAGAACGAGAGAGAGAGAGTTTTAACAAAGCCAAAGAATCACGAACCGGAAATCAGTCGGTCGTTACTTCCTGCCCTTGGAGAGCGAAACAAAAAAGGAACTTATCAACTAGCCAGTGCAATCCCTCACCGCGCGATCTTGCGCGGCGCTTCACTCGTCGTCGGGAAGATGAAAAATTTAATTACGGCGAGCCAATTAGGGAAACGCGCGAGAACAATTTAACATTCGCGTTCACGTTGAATTTCGATAGTTTACTCTTCAATGATCTTTTTTTAAATCGATGAATAGTTTTTCCAGTGAATTATTTCTTTAATTGTCCGAAGATCTTAATAGTTCTCCTTGCGTATATACGGAAATTAACAACAGGCATAATAAAACACAATAATAATAATATTAATATTAATAAATAACAATGGTAAAGAGATAATTTCCCAAGGGAACAAAAATAATAATGTTGCTGATGATAATAATAATAATAATAATAATAATAATAATCGTAATAATTATGATTTATATTTATTAATAATAATTTTTATAATATTGGCAATGGAAAGCGTAGGTAATCTGGCAAGCCGTATGGAATGGAAATGTAAGGGAGCTGGAAAGAAAAATAGAAAGGGGCATCAAAATTAAAATTGAACGCGAAATTTAATACCATTGGAGCCATATTGATGCGTCACCATACTGCAAGGAATATAAGCATTGGAAAAAAGATATTGGGAGGACAAGATGATTAGTGGAGAATTAGAAATTAAGGAAGTTAAGAGAAAACTAAACCGAGAAATAGTAAATAAACTGGAGCAATTGTTGGAAAATGGCAGGCGGTTAGAAATTGACCGGAAAATAAAGGGTGTCTCAAAATTACCTGACATTTGAAGTTATCAATAAAACGTATTATCTATTTGAAAAGTACGAATATTTTTATTTTAATATAAGGTACAAACGTGGAGGTTATGTGTGGAATACAATATTCGATAAATGGCATAAACGCCATGGACTTGGAAGACATATTCTTCCAACAAGATGGTGCAACCTGCCACACTGCGGGCGAAACAATGCAGTTATTGCAGACGAAGTTTCATGGTCGTGTTATCTCGCGCCGCGGCAATGTGAGTTGGCCACCAAGATCGTGAGATTTGGCGCCATTGAACTTCTTTCTTTGGGGTTTTCAGAAAGGGAAAGTGTATGCCAATGATCGACAGCCCACACCAGAGCATTAGGAAGCAATTGGACGCACTAATAATAAAATTACGACGTTGGAATGCTTGGAATTCTTTTTTTGTATCTATTTTCATTGTTGTCAAAATGATTTTGTTTGTAAATTGTGGCCGTAAATCTCTAATGAGAATATAAAGAATATAGACGCATTGCAGTGATTTTCGAAAACTGAATAGGTAGAACAAAATTTCAATTGAAAATAATTAATTTTCGTTGCGTTCCAACGATGTAAATTTCAAGATCATATAAAATTACTCCGCAATTATGCCAAAATGTTATTGAACATTTCGTCCATAGAGGAAACTTTAACAAACAGGGACGAAGCGGCCATTTATCGGATATTGTATTCCACACATAACCTCCATGTTTGTACCTCATATTAAAATAAAAATATTCGTACTTTTCAAATAAATAATACGTTTTATTAATAAACAAAAATGTCAGGTCACTTCGAGGCACTCTATAGAAGCGCAACTAAAAATGCGCTAAAAACCAGCAAAGGAACTATGCTATTACATCAAACAATTTGAGAAACTAGCAGCTAGGATAGATCTAAGAAAACCAATGTATAATAATTGATGTAAATGAGACGGGAAGGGCATTCATGTAAATACCCTTAAAAAGAGCATACAAGGAATAAAACTACTACTACTATCAATAATATTGTTTCAAATATTTATTTTGACTAATAAATATTATAATATATTGAAATATTAATAATGTTTTCAATATTTAATATATATCTTAATTGATCATAATATTATCAATTTAATTGATAATTTTAATTGATAATAGCATTAATACGATTATAATAATTCGTGTTCCGATGTTCCGTGCGCCAGAACGGAAATGCCGAGAACGAACATTTCTTAATTCTCATTTAGATTAATAACGGACGCAGACAATGCGAATGCAAGGAAGTGCGAAGAGGAAAAAAACGGCGCGAGGGCGTTGTTACACAAACGTGCGTGTGTGATCCGTTATTCGTCCGGAATACTTTTTTCTCTCTTTTTTTTTGCGGTGTCGACGACTTCCTTCGAGCTCCGTACAGACGTATTTATTCATTTCCTCGGCCCACGAGAACGCGAGCGGAATTTCTCTTCGCTCCCTTTGGCAAAAAAAATCGATCCACCAGCTTTTGTTCCGAGCTCCTTTATTTTGCAATTTCTAAATTTGTTTTCACAGTCAATTTACATAACCTGTTCGGGAAAAATTGCCTGGTGCAAAAGCAAAAAAATCGTAAATTAACAACAACGAGAAAGACTGTCACGTCGATACCGAGAAATGGACCTATAATTGCCCTACCTTGTTCTTTGACTTTTCGTTTTAGCGACGTTTTTTTTCTGTCCCTTTCAGAAATTAAAAAAAACGTTTAGTCAACATGTCGAACCCCGAGACCCCCATGTTGAAGGATCTGCCGAAGGTCTCCTTGGATCTCAAGAGCGAACTCGAGGGCTTCAATCACGAGTGCATGAAGAAAGCAGCGACCGCCATTAAAAACGTTTTACCTTCGGCCGAAGGTAATCATATCTGTCGAAATCGTAATTTTTTTTTCTCTTTTTCCTCGCGTTGACGCGAGATAGCACGAAAACCAATGGAAAGAGAAAAAAGAACGGAACTCTTTTGGTATATCGGACGAATTACTCGTTTTTACCTAATTTATTGAGTAATATTGTTTTTTATTATGATTATTGGTTATTATTATTGTTGTCATAATACACCAAGTATAGTAAAAATAATAATAATCCTGATCAGCAGTGAAAAAAAGTAGATCATAATAACAGAATTTATTATTATTCATTTTATTATTAATATTTATAGTAATATTCATTATTATTATAACCATTGTTGTTGTCATAATACAACAATAAGTATAATAATAATGATAATAATATTTGTTATTGTCATTCATTTTATTATCAATATTGGTATTAGTTTCAATGATTCTTATTCTATTCTTTTTATCATTATTATTGTTATAATACAACGAGAACATCACCCAAACAGTAATGATAATAAAAAACAATCAATTATGGACAATTATAACGATATTTGTTGTTATTATTATTATCATTATTATTATCCTGTTAAACAAAAACAACAACGACCACAACAACAAATGGCAATGTAGATGTCCGACAGGAGCGACAACACTCGGATTTGATCCACGACGTCGAGTCCTTTAAGACAGGCCAGTTGAAGCACGCCGACACGAAAGAAAAAATTGTATTGCCCAATGCTACAGGTATTGAGAAGAAGAAACGAGAAAGAAAAAAAACGATCATTGGGACTGACGGGTTCACGGGGTCTGGTGTCAGCCGCATACTAACAAAAATTCGCATCGAAGACTCATTACATTTCTTTTTTTTCACCGTACACGCTTGGTGGGCGAGAATTCATTTGGAATTGCATCGCAAGCGTTCGTTCGTCGATTCGAATTTGTCGAAAGTGCTTGGTAGTGCGATTGGAACGCTTGGAATTCTCATTAAGGTCGCGGAGGAAAAAATGCTGAGCTGTATATATTGTTCTGGAGTATTGGTTCATCGATAATTCGAGTTTCACTAGTCGTCCAACGCTTTCAGGGAAAAATCGTTTCGTTCTGCTTTTCTGTCGCCTACCTCATTTTTTTTCGATTTTTTTTCGTTTTATTGAAGAGTGTTCCATTTTTCTCCGTATAGATGTCGCTGCGGAAAAGAATCAGAAGACCCTCATCGCCGGGATCGAGACTTTCGATACCGCCAAGCTCAAACACACGGAAACTCACGAGAAGAATCCACTTCCGGACAAAAATGGTGAATATTTGAAGTGAAAATATTTAATATTAAAATTTTTCATTTATATTAATATATAATTAATATTTAATATTTAAAATGTAATATTTAAAGTGAAAATAGTGCACATACATATAGCTATTATTTATTCATGGCGCGAGTTTTCGAGCCATTTCAATAACGAGCTGTCGAGAGGTGGGAACATCGATGAAAAACAAAAATGAGATATCACGGCCTTTAATCGTATAATCTTTTATCGCAGCAATCGAGCAAGAAAAGGGCAAACAGGAGTTCATTTCCGGTATCGAGAACTTCGATCCGGCCAAGCTGAAGCATGCTCAAACCCTGGAGAAGAATCCTCTGCCAACCAAAGAAGGTAACACACACGCACAAGCGGACATCGACGAGTTGGCGAATAAATGGGATACGCTGTATTTATTGGGTCGCTGCTGGGAAACCGCTGGCAATAGATGACGTTGGGCACTATTTTCTCGAATTAAAAGTTGGAAATGCACACGATAGACCTGAACGCGAAAAACGTGTTTCCGTACTCATTTGGTGATTTTGAATAGAAGTTGAGGGTTTTGGAGGAAATAAAGGGTGAATTCGCATTCGGGGGGGGTAAAAATACATCGATATGGACTTGTAAAAAAAATATGAATACTTTATATGTAAAAAAATATTAAAGAATTTTTTTATTTATTTAACGTACTAAATTTTTGTACATATTTTTGGTTACAAAGTCACCTATACGTGACTATAAATAAGAGTTTGGGGCGTACAACTTTTTCAATGTTTAATAAATTTGATCAATTCGGTTTCATTAACCGTATTTAATTTGGCACAATAGTAATTAGAGAAATTATTATCACGCGTTTATACTCAGTTTCGGGGTTTTTATATAAGAAGTCTAAGGTTGTTTTACAGTAAATTAAATACAGTCGATATGTTAACGGATTTATGGAAACGAAATAGTAGTCGTAGTATTTATTCCAAGGTATACCCTGTAAGGGTGTTTACATCTATACTCCCTCTCATCTTCTCTTCACCTTTACATTTCTTACAATTCTTACAATTTGTTTCCATGTCTTTCCGTTTTCGCAACATTTTTTATACACTGGTATTTCCTTCTCTTCGCGCTACCTGCTTCGTCAATCTCTCAAATTCTTTTACGTACGCGCATTTCTGTTTGAGCGGCTTCTTCCTCACTAACTCTTCTAATTTTTGCCCTAGTTCTTCCCCCTCTTTCTTTTCCAGCACTTCTTCCAGTTTTTCCACTAGTTCGGCTCTGATTTTTTCTTTCACCGCTTTGCAACCACAAATGTGTTCCACGCTCTCTTCCTCCCCCCCACACATTCGGCAGTTGGTGTGTCGGTACCCCGTGTTACCTTGTTTCCCTGCATTCCCGCACCTTATCCTTGTCCATAATTCCTTTCTTTCCCCACTGAGATCCTTCATTTCCCAATATTTTTCTATTTCTGCGTTTCCTTTTCTGCCCCTGTATTCTTTGCAGTACGTCGATTTATCGATCCTGCACCAGTCGTTTTGAACTTCTTGTTTCCTTTTGATTTTTATACCCCTTTCCACTTTCTACTCTAATCCTCTCACATTCTCGATTCGTATTTCCTGCTATATTCCTCCTTCTCCCACTCCTCGCAAGGCATTCTCCAATTCCTCCCCCCATTTTGACGGGTTCCCATTAATAATTCCTCTTACTTCTTTCAAACATACCTTCGGCCACCTTCCTTCTTCCATCTTTATCACTTCTACCAGGTATCGTGCCGCTCTTTTCCATGCTTCTATTTCCACCCCTCTGCACCTCGCTTCCATTCTCCAAATATAATTTGGTGTGTTCGGACTGATTCCCATAGCCATTTTTACGTATTTTGCCTGCCATCTTTCCAAGATTTTCCTCTTTCTCCATCCCCGTACTTCCGCTCCATACAACATCCCACTTTTTACGATTGCCCCCATCAGCTGTAATCTACTTTTTAAGCTGCTTATCTTTGCTCTTTTGAACACCCCCCAAGTTGCGTTGGTCACTTTTTTTCTATTTTTTCCGCTATGATCTTCAAATGTTTTCAAAGGAATTTCCTGTGGAGAACCATACCCCTAAGTACTTATACTCTTTGACTATTTCCAGTTCTTGTTCCCTGTACTCCTTATGGAAATGAAATCTTATATGTCTAAATTTCGAGCACCCTAAGCTTTTATTTATAGTCACATATAGGTAACTGGGTTAAAAAAATTATTTTGCACTTTTTGGTATATTAAGTAAAAGCTGGTTTTTTTAAATATTTTTTTTACATATAAATTATTTTCTACTTTTCAGTCTTTAATTGATTTTACTAGAACATGGAATACTTGTAAAAAATAACAAAGACTGTGATTGGGTTTGAGCTTACGACTAACTGCTGCATATAAACTTTTCACGTACAAACACAGTCGGCTACGAATTCGGTTTGTATGTGTGAGTGAGGTTTTATATGGATGATTAGGTATCGCTAATTTAGCATGAAAAGTTGAACAATTTTATGGATATTTTTTCTTTAAGTTGAATCTTGCATTGTCCCTTTTCAGATACATGTTTGCAAAATTTCAGAGCTCTAAGTAGTCGGGAAGTGCATGAAATATCCATTTTTTCGTAAAAATCCAACTTTTTTTCATATCTCGGCGAAAAATGGTTTCTTCACTGAATGGTCGGTCCATTATTTTTTATTTCCATTACGGATTCCACTCTGTGCTCATTCTTTTCGTTATCATTTTCTCGTTAAAATGCCATTTGGTTTATGAAACTCCAATGATTTTTCGATTTTCGCTGGCTTTCAAAGAGGGTCGATTTTAGCGATTTTTTTTTTAATTATCTTCTAAATCATTTTATGAGTCTAAGGGGACATTTTTTTCCAATCCCGAATTTCATGGAGTTTTTGTCAAATGCTCCAAATTACGTCGGCAAACGGCCAAAAAAAAACTTGTTTTCACACACTTTTGACGATTTTTCTTAAAATTTGAGGGATTTGGGGTGAACGAATGGTGGATTCGTATTCAGGGAGTTTGTTTGGGTCGAAATGAGGTTAAAAAGAATATTAAAAATCAATTTTTTTTCGCATCGGCCAAAAAAAGGTTTCTTTAGTAAGTCGTCGGTCAGTTTTTTTCTATTCCGATTTCAAACGTCATTCCGTGCTTATTCTCGTCATTATCATTTTCTTTTCAAAAATGCAGATTGATTCATTGAGTTCCGATGATTTTTCGTTTTTTGGCAGAATTTCAAACAGGGACCGACGATTTTTGCGAACTTTTCTATACATACCTACCCAATGCCTCTTTTTCGGACATTTTGCAACTGCTTTTTCCGGGAAAATTAATTGCGATGTCGACATGAATCGAACGCCATTCTCGCAGTTTACCAAAATCCTTTTTAAAACCCCCCAACAACGAGCCTCTGTACCTGAAATGGGAGCGGCGCTACGGTTGTTTGAAACTTCCGGATTTGCTCGATTTCAAAGTGGTCCGCAGGGTTGAAAAAAAATGTCGACTTTTACATCATTTTAAGGGTCTATCCGATGGGACATTTTCCGCCGGTTACAAATATCACGGAGTTTTTCTCGCAAGATCGAAATTCCCCCTGCTAAACCGCGAAAAACGGGTTTTTACACACTTTTGATGATTTTCAAAATAAAAATTGACGCTTCCGAAGGAAGTGAATGGTAAATTCGTATGTGATGGTGAAATTCGCATGTAATGGTGAAAAAACATCGATCTCGGCTTATAAAAAAAATATTGAAAATCGAAATTTTTTCCGCATCGGCGAAAAAAGTTTCTTCACTCGATCGCCCGTTGACTCATCGCTATCAATTCATCAAATCGCGTTTTATTTGCACAACTTTTTTAACAAGTTTTTTTTACAACATTTTATGTTTTCTCTTACAACTACTTTGGCTTATTTTCCACTCTGCATACTCTTTCCTTTGTCACTATCCAACATTTCTCTCTGTTTCTTAGTTTAATCTTCTCTTCCATCTCTTCCTTCTCCCCCGACCTCCTTGCACATCTTTCTGCACACTTCCTCTATTTCCCTTAAATACTCGGATATCCCTTTTTGTATCTTCTCTCCCATGATATTTATAATTTTTCCCTTTATCGCCAAATTATCCGTTCCTTGGACCCACTTCTCTGCGTCCTTTCTTGCTTTCTCCGTCACTAACACCCAGCCTATCCCTTCCCTTTACTCCCTCTTACGACCAGTACTTCCATGCTTTTTTCCGTTTTCCACAATATATTAGTATTTTTCATTGTACATTAATTTCCTTATTTTTTCCTCTTCCTTAAGGGGTCTTCTCACTTTAGACGCTAAAAAAAGGCTATTTTCATAACAAATTTTGATAGGTTTATATTTTAGATATTGATATAAAAGTTGTTACACTTAATAAATACATGTTAAAATGTAGTTATTTCTTTAAGTCACTATTTATAGACGAAAATGGTAGTTAAAAAATGTCCTCAAAAATTGTAGGTCTGCGCTGTTGATAAAATATTGGAGATGGATCATCCGAAACAAAAAAAATCTAACGGTTTTAGATTCAGTATGCGAATGGCTATATCGCATATCATACGATTTTTTATATATGCAAAAATAACAAAATGGCGGACATTTGTTTGGAAAAGCAAAACTTGTTTTTTTTTTCACCGTTTTTGGCATAAAAAATAGTAAATGTCAATATTTAAAAAATCCTTGATATGCGCTATAGCTATAGTTGTAAAGAGTATAGGTTAAAATTTCATAAGAATCGGTTCAGCAGTTTCGAAGATTTTATCAACAAGCCGTCGAAAAACGTTGTTTCGAGAAAAACGCATTTAAAGTTTGTTGGGGTTACATAGATGCATAGCATTTAAAACAATGTATTGGAAAGTGTATTTATTAAGTCTAATAACTTTTACATCAATATCTACAATATAAACCTATTAAAAATATTCATGAAAATAGCCTTTTTTAGCGTCTAAAGTGAGAAGACCCCTTAAAATTTCCCTTTTTCAAGTTTTCTAATCCTTCTTCTATTCTTTCTACTTCTCTTCTTTCCCTTATCATTGTTATTATCTCTTCTATTTCCATATCCCTTACAACTTTTTAAATCTTTTCACCACATTGACGGGATTCCGTTTGTGATTGCTCTTATTTCCTCAAATAGGCAGATTTTAGCCCATCTTGACTCCTCCATCCTAAGCATCTCTCTTATATACCTTTAAGACCTTAGGCCACAGTATAACGGGTATAAAATCATGTGCGAATTTAACAATTTTTTTTTTTCGTATGAAAAAGTGATTCACTCATAAAATTAATTACACATCTATTTAATATGAATATCAAGCTGTTAGAAAATATATATATTTTTTTTCGATGTACAAAATGGCCGACTACTCGAAACTTCTCGAAACAGCTTTTTTCCAATTGGCGTGACAAATAACTTCAACAATTTTCACTCGATTTACTTCAAATTTAAAAGTTATGTTCCCAATTGCATTTTGCAGATAAGTATGTACGGAATTTCTGATTAATCGAAAACTTTTCATTTTATGAGCAGTTTATGAGCAGATATAACGAAATTTTTCACTGAAAATTTATTTCTTAAGCTCCAATACCTACAACTTTTGAATAAAACAATGTTTTTTGAATTCCGTACGTACTTCTGTAGGTATTCTAATGTAGATTGACGAGAATTTTTGTTTTTTGTTCTAGTTAGAAAAATTGTGGATGCTAAATGTCACGCCGCGGAGCGGCTAAAAAAAGATAACAAAAGAAAATATTAGTAGTCGGCCATTTTGTACATAAAAAAAAATTCTAATAGCTTGATATTCATACTAAATAGATGTGTAATTAATTTTATGAGTGAATCACTTTGCCATACGAAAAAAATTGTTAAATTCGGACATTATTTTATACCCGTTACTGTGGCCTAAGGCCTTAACGCTCTTTTCCTTATCATATATTCCATGGTAGGCACCCCCAGCCCTCTTCTCCAAACATAGTTTGGATATTTTGTCCACTCCTAACGCCATCTTACAGTACCTACTCTGTATTCTTTCAAAAACGCTTATTTTAACCATTCCCCATACATTGCTCCTCCGTTCTCCACAATTTCCACAATTTCTTCATAAGTTGCTTCAACTTTTCTACCACTAAAATTATCCAATCGCTAATAATCGATCCACACAAGAAATTTCAATGACACAGGTCCACTAACCGTCCAGGAATTTCTGTTTTTCAGCTATCGACGCCGAGAAAGTAGCTGCTTGAAGAGAGACCGGTAGGAAGCAATATTGAGAAGAGGAAGAAGGGAAAACGAGAAAAACGAGGTCGTCAGATAGAGAGATTCGAGAGAGAAAAAAAACTGCAATCATCTCAACGATCGGAGGAACCGTCTCTAATTTTTTCCAGTCTCCGCATACATACACACACACACATATATATATATACACACACCAAAAAAGACACACACATATATATGCATTTATTTGTACATGTGCGTAAGCTTTTCACGATGACCCGCAATATGCGATTTTTTTTTACCAACGGGAGATAAAGAGCTGCGAATTTCTTCTCTTTGTCTCCTCGTTATTCTCTTCCTTTTACGCGCTTCTTTCTATTTCGTTTGTTTTTTCGCCTTGTGTAATTAATCGAATGGATCCTCAACGAGGAGGCCAACAAAAATGATATCGCGGAAGAGCAAGTTTTACGGAGAGGGAAAAAAACGAAGGGGAAAAGAAACGGGCGAGAGAAAATGACGGAAACGAACTAAGTTTTGCTACATTTGCTTGGAGTCTCTATACGCAATTCTCTATTCTAGATCGATAGAAACAAGAAAAAATAAAATAAAGAAAAACGAGCGTAAGTTCGAGGTAAGAACGAACAAGAAACAAATAACAATATCTCCTTGAGGCTGGTGACGAGAGCACGTTGCCCCGTTCGGCCAGTATCTACAATTATTCCTACGAGAATTGGTGCAATTTTTTGGACCTTGTATTTTCATACCTCCAATCACCAAACCCTTTCACCTGTCCCTCCCTGCGACAAAAGACATTTTTGTCACACCCCCCCCCCCCCCCCCCCCTCCTGCGTTGCACATCCGGTCTGTCAAGTAACCTTTGGCTTCCGGTCCCCGAGAGACGTCGCGAGGAGGAAAAATTCTCGTCGAGAAAAATCGTGCGAAAAAAAAGAAAATTGAACGAGAATTCCTTTTTTTGAGGCTTGCTCAGAAGAGAGAGAGAGAGAGAAAAAAAAATCAAATGTGCTCGCGGGCGAATATCGAATTTTCTCTCTACGATCTTTTCCTCCGTTCTGTTTTGAAAATTCCGTCGAGGGCCTCGAGTCGGCAAACCGGAAACGCAGTGCCCGCTCCCCTCACTAAATATCGGTAGAGGTATGCAAACAAACGTACACAGACACATACACGTACACACGCGAAAAAAATTATGAAAAAAAAAAACGAAGAACGTACGAAAAAGAACATGCGGTTGATATACTTTTGTAAGAATATGATATTTTATATAACGGGCTATTGTACTTTTTTAAATATTCGTACCACATTTGTATTGTCATATACCGATGAAGTAATTACCGTGAATAAAGTGAAACGAAGACAAAAAAACTGACAAAATGATCAAGTGAGATTTGATCGAATTTTCTTCACGTCCTTTTCCCCTCCCTGTCCCCTTTCTGTCCTCCAGACAGCTTTAAGGGGCTATACCAGTGTTACACTTTAAAAAAAATCGATTTGAGATTAAAATGAGATTTTTCAAAATTTGCTGACATTGTAACTCAAAGAGCAATTATCCGATTGACTTTAAATGTGAGCTGAGTACTCTTGAATATATTTACTCGAAAATGAC
Organism: Ophion ellenae; assembly: GCA_963210295.1. Classification (NCBI taxonomy): domain Eukaryota; kingdom Metazoa; phylum Arthropoda; class Insecta; order Hymenoptera; family Ichneumonidae; genus Ophion; species Ophion ellenae. The sequence goes on from OY723397.1 coordinate 8,024,500, forward strand.
GTAGGATATTTTTGATTGGATGAAAATTGACGATTTGGCATTGAAAAAGACGACCATATTATAGGCAAGATAACAGACTTTTTTCATAACTACGCCATTGTGTTAGATTTTGATATTTTTCGGAAATCCTACGTCATTATACAGGGAATACCTTCCAGTTCAACGACATTTTTTCCTTTTTCGGTTTCAGCTACTCAATCGGCCGGAATTATGTCAGCAGTGGAGGATTTTTTTTGGCGCCTCCGAAGGCAGCTCATAAGTCGTTTGGATCTCAATATTTTTCTATGCAAAAGTTATGTTTGGTATTCAAGTATAGCCAAATATATAGCAAATTCAAGTATAGCCATATATATTCTTAATTTTCCGAAACATTTAATTGAGTACTTTTCTTACAAAAAAATTCCTGAAAATCACCCAAGTTTTCAGCGTTCGAAAAAATAGGCTAAATTCGATACTTTTTTTTTCAAACCGCCGTCATTTTGTAAATTTTCATTTTTTTAAACCTCCATAGCAAGACAGTGGCTTTCATAGTGATTATGTTTCAGATAATATTTAAGGCCACAACTGTGTACACCGTGAGGACTCCTTTTTTTCGATAACATGTTCAACGTTTAAAAAAATGTAAAAACAATAAAAATAAACGTTTGAACATTTATTTTCTGTTCTTCATGAGTGCTTTGATTTGACATAAAAATAAGACCGATTAGCGTATTTTAAACATCGAAAAAATCAGCTATTTTTCGACCGGTTACACTGCGATGATCCCTTAATTCAGAGACGGCAAATAGTAGCCGCAAAAACAACAGCTGCAAAGCCAAATGAATAGCAACTATAATCATAATAATAACAATTGTTATTAATACATGAATTAATATTAATTACATAAATTAATTGCCTGGAAAAGAGCGAGACAATACCTGGTGGAAGTAATAAAGAAGGAAGGTGGCCGAAGGTATGTTTGAAAGAAGTAAGAGGAATTATTAATGGGAACCCGTCAAAATCGGGAGAGGACTTGGAGGATGCCATGCGGGGAGTGGGAGAAGGAGGAATATGGCAGGAAATAAGAAGCGAGAATGTGAGAGGATTAGAGCAGAAAGTGGAAAGGGGTATAAATATCAAAAGGGAAGAAGAAATTCAAACGACTAGTGCAGGATCGACGAATCTACGTACTGCAAAGAATACAGGGGCAGAAACGGAAATGCAGAAATGGAAAAATATTGGGAAATGAAGGATCTCTGTGGGGAAACAAAGCAATTATGGGTAAGGATAAGGTGCGGGAATGTAGGGAAAAAAGGCAACAAGGGGTACAGACACACCAACTGCCGAATGTGTGGGGGGAGGAAGAGAGTGTGGAACACATTTGTGGGTGCAAAGCGGTGAAGGAAAAAATTGGAGCGGAAGTAGTGGAAAAAATGGAAGAAGTGCTGGAGAACAAAGAGGGGGAAGAAATAAGACAAAAATTATAAGAATTAGTAAGGAACAAGCCGGTCAAACAGATATGCGCGTACGTAAAAGAATTTGAGATATTGACGAAGCAGGTAGCGCGAGGGAAGGACATTCCGCTATAAAAATGGTGCGAAAACGGAAAGCCATGGAAACAAATTGTAAGAACCAGTGTAAAGGTGAAGAGAAGGTGAGAGGAAGTATAGATGTAAACATCCTGACAGGGTATACCGTGGAATAAATACGATATTACGATATTACATAAATTAATAAATTGATTAGTACATATATTAATATAAATTAATATTGATTATTAATAAATATCAGCGGGGTACAGGAGAATGGACGTTGAAGTATGAAACAGGGCCGCAAGGTATCTACTTGAAATAATGAAGATGGGGGATGAATGGCAAAAAAAGGCCTAGGGGAAGAAGTAAAAGCAGCCTCGGATATGGGGGATGGCAGGCAAACCGGGGTACGTGTTCCGGGCGGCATTGTAAGGGGGCGCCAAATTCACGTGTTCGAAAAAAAAAACTTGTTTACAAGTTCCAGAGCGCTTTAGTGAAAGTGAGTTTCGATGACCTCGCAATCTTAGCCATCGAAAATAAAACTGCCTATGAGACGAACTTTGATGAGATAATAGATTATTTCGCGGAAAGGAAAGCTCGACGTGTAAAGTTGTAGCAAGATCAGATAGTAAAATTAACTGAGACCTAAAGATTGAAGGTGTGTGTGCAGCCTGGCTTCTTGTCTACACTGGTTGTATGTATTCTACATTAATGTCACACATAAGGAAAAGTTATTAGCAAATATGTAATAAAGAGCGAAAATTTGTTAGAGGGTTCTTATTCTCCCGACATAAAAAATCCGACACGGTATATTCGTTTTGTGAGTTTAAAAAAATGATTAATCTCATATGTTGTAGGGGGGGGGGGGGGGCAATGAGTTTTTGCCCCGGCTCGGAAAAATCGTAGATCCGGGGCTGAGTAAGCGCAATTGTAAATCGCAGGGGAGACCTAGGAGGGTTGACACAGAGGTAAGTTGAAACAGTGTCAATGTCTCGGTAGATGTGACTGTTAGCGAGCTGGCAATAATGCCATTATTACATTGCTACGCCGCGCGCCACTTGTCAGTTCGCTCCAGTGCTCTTGCGCGTTCAGTTGCGTCACATCGACACCCGCGCCACAAACATTGGCAAAAGTAAGTATTTGTCGTATTTTTCATTAACGGGGTCGTCTAGTGTGAAGGCCGTTTGTTAATGCTTTTTTGGGGAATTTTTTTTTGACAAACCATTAAAATAAGATAATTTATAAATTGTATATCATTTTTATTAACATTTAAACAAAGTTTGTGAATTTTTTGAAGTCATTATATAGAATATAGTCGGAGATACACCGCCCAACAGGAACACATATATAAAAAGAGGTGCTCCACTGCTGCCATGATTCCGGCTGTTCTGCTTATCTGAAATAAAAAAAACCAAACGCAATTTTAATCGTGAGACTTGAGGCTCTACATGGAACTAAAGTAAAGTTAGAATTCCAAAAAAATAATTTCTTTTACACTTTAGAAAAAAAAATCAATTTTTCGCATTTTTCTTGGGGTCTATATAGCTGATAAAAAGAAAACTATCGAAGCAATCTTAATTATTTTAGTTCAGCTTGTAGTTATATATGTACTAAAGATGCTGTAGTAGTAGTAGTAGTATCGAGTTTTATTTGCACAACTTTTTCACAAAGCTTTTTACAAACATATGACAATTTCAAAAACGAACTTTTCACTTACTATCTATTCCCTACATTCCTACATTCCGCATTATTTTCACATTCTCCCTTTCTTCATTTATTCGTCCCCTTCGTCGATCTCTCCTCCGCCATGCTCCTTACTCATATTTCTACATATTTCCTCTATTTCTCTAAAATACTCGCATATCCCTATTTGAATTTTTCCTCCCAGCATATTTATGATTTCCCCCTTTACTGCCAATTCATCCATTCCTTCCATCCACTCCTCTGCTTTCTTCCTTGCTTTCTCTGATACTAACTCCCTACCTTTTTTACATATCATTAGGTGTTCCAATGTCTCATTTTTTTCTTTACATATCCTGCACCTCCAATCCTTTTCTCCTTTCTTTCCCGCCCTTCCTATGTTGCCACATCTTAGCCTCGCCCATATTTCCTTGTCCCTTCCCTTTACTCCCTCATCTGACCAATATTTCCATGGCATCTCGTCCTTTTCTATAATATATTTATACTTATCGTTATACGTCGATTTTCTAATTTTTTCTTCTTCCCTTCTTAAGATTCTGTTTTTTAAGTTTTCCAGTCCCTCTTCTATCCTTTCGTCTATTTTTTTTACTTCTTTTCGCTCCCTTATCATCGTTATTATATCTTCTATCTCCATATCTCTTAATACTTTCACCAGGTTTTTCCCCCATTTTGACGGGTCACCGTTTGTTATCGCTCTAATTTCGTCTATTAAACAAACTTTTGGCCACCTTGTCTCATCCATTCTCATCACTTCTCTAATATATCTCGTCGCTCTTTCCCTTATCACATATTCCATAGTAAGCACTCCTAGCTCTCTCCTCCACATATAATTTGGCGTCGTTCTGTCCACTCCTAATGCCATCTTACAATACCTGCTCTGTATTTACTAAAGATGCTGTATAAATTTGAGCAGAATCAATGAAATGGCTTTTGAGATATCATGGCAGCAGTTTGAAAAAATCGTGTTTGAAAGTTGTTGTATAGTAGTAGTAGTAGTAGTTTTATTTGCATGACCTTCTCAGTCTTTTACAAAGGTGTTACAATTCCGCTTTTCTTTTTACTTAGCCGCAGTTCTTTGCTATTCCTCGCATTCACCTTCATATTTATTTTCGTCCTTACATATTGTTTCTATTTCTCTAAAGTATTTACATAGGTTTATAACCACTTCGCCTCTTATTGTTCTAACTAACTTCTCCTTTACTCCTTTTTCGTTTGTCAACTCTTTCGTCCACGATTCTATGTACATTTTCGCCTCCCTTGAGATCATTCGCCTTCCCGTTTCGCACATAATCAGATGGTATATTGTTTCTCTTTTTCTTTTGCACATTCTGCATGACCAGTCATCTTCCCCTTTGTTTCCGTCCCTCCCTATGTTGCCGCATCTTATCCTCGCCCAGCTTTCTTTATGCTCTCCTTTAACCCCTTGGTCAGTCCAGTATCTCCACGGTGCTTCGTCGTTTTCTATGATCTCTTTATATGCGCTGTTATATGTCGAATTTTGTATTTGTATCCTTTTCTCCTCTAAGGTCTTCTGCCTTAGTTTTTCTACTCCTTTCCTTATCACCTTCTCTATTGCGCTTGCTTCTATTCCCTCTTTTATCATGTCCGCTATTTCCTTAATTTCCAGTTCCCCGGTGACATTCATAAAGTCTTTCCCCCATTTGGATGGGTTCCTGTTCGCAATCCCTCGCATCTCCTCTCTTAGGCAAATGTTCGGCCACCTGGTTCTGTCCATCTTTGTAATTGTTAACACGTATCGCAACGCCCTTTCCCTGATTCTATATTCGAATGTTGGTATTCCTAATCCCGTCCTCCATATATATCTAGGTGTTCTCTGGTCAATCCCCAGTGCCATTTTACAGTACTTATTTTGTATTACTTCAAACTGTCCAATCTTGTCGAACCCCCAGATTTCTACCCCGTACAAAGCCCCTGACCTTACAATAGTGTCCAAAAGATAGAGAAGTTGTTGTATATAATACATTATAAAAAAATTGTCTCACCATCAATCTGCTACGCCTGGACCATAGAGTGCACCTTCCTTTTCTTGAAAGAAGTCATGCAAAGCCGTTTTCTCTTCTTTTGATCTGACACACTAGACGACCCCCTTAAGCTTTAGTTACCTTGTTTATATATTTGATGGTATGTGATATGCATTGTTTGGAAGCTTACTAACTTAGCATTCGATTTGTCATATTGAATTTGTTGTTTTGCAATATTCTTTGTCAATAGTGAGGTCCGAATGCAGTGGCACCGCATTTTTGACACCTAGGAGGGTCGAAACAGGGTGACTCAACTTACCTCGGTTGCAGTAATGTTTTCACACGTTTATATTTTGTGGTCTGGTTTGCAAGGCTTGCATTTGTTTTATTTTAGATGCCGAATAAATATATTAGGAAAACGGATAAAGGCATGGCGAGCCGAGAAATATATGAGTTCGCCGCTGTAGAGGTTACTCTACGAGACGAAAGATCAAGCACAAAGAGAACGTAGAAACTGACGACGGGGAAGAGTATTTTTGCGTTGTATGGAATCGTATTCGCACAGCAGGCTAAATGAAAAATGAAAGCCTGGAGTGCAAAGCATGGGTGCACAAAGTCTGCACTGGTGGAGAACTTTCATATGTATGTCACAATTGTTTGTCAGAATCGAGATTGATTTTCTTTCTTGGCATAAAGTTCAATTTATCTTTTGGTTTGCTATATTTTACTACTTAATTCGGTGAGATTCGTGAGTTTATATTCGTTTCAGTTAGAACTTATACAAACTTGTCAGACTAAATAAAAAAAGTGGGACTTAGAGTGAGTTTAGACGTAAATTAATGTCGAGGTGAAGTTTTTAAATTTTTAATAAAGTTTTCTAATAACCATGTGTTTTGACATAATTTATACCCTTTATTTTGCACCAATTCCCAGGCGTTTCAGCTCACCTCGATAGCTGTTTCAACTTACCTCGATATGAGGAGAGTTAAAACAAAACGACTTATGTACCTAAATGGTTTTTTTACCGGTTGCATAATTCCTGGAGTCATTTCTAGTCGAAAATCGATTAGTCGATGAAAAAAGCTACAAAACAACTTGATATTTACCCGAATCTCTCGTTTCGATTGCAACATATGGGGTGAAATCTGAAAATTGTTTCAACTCTCCTACTGTGTGCCGCGGAGAGGGTTGGCTGAAAACCAGTATTGCTATGGCAACTCGTGCGCCGCCATTTTCCACTGCAATATTTACCTAACTAAACCTAAAAGTTCTTTTGACCATGTATTTTATTCCTTTCTTTAAAAAAAATTCGAAAGAAAACGGTCTAAAATGGGCACATACAGTGGTGTCCTCCCTTAAGGGGTCTTCTCACTTTAGACGCTAACAAAGTACTATTTTCATGAATTTCTTGATAGGTATATATCATAGATATTGATATTAAAATTGTTACACTTGATAAATACACTTTCGAAATACATTTCAAAAATTTTGTAATGTATTTATGTATCCCAAACAAACTTTAAACGCGTTTTTCTCGGAGCAACGTTTTTCGGCGGCTTATTGATGAAATCTTCGAAACTACTGAACTGATCCTTATGAAATTTTAACCACGTATTCCTTACAACTATAGCGATAGTGCATATCAAGAATTTTAAAAAATTGATGTTTACTATTTTTTTTGCCAAAAGCGGTGGAATATACGTTTTTTTTGTTTTATCGAAAAATATTCGAAGAAGTTATTTTTGCGTATGTAAAAAATCGTACGATATGCGCTATAGTCATTAACATACTGAATCTAAAACCGTCTGATTTTTTTTATTCGGATGATCCATCTCCGAGATTTCATCAACAGCGCAGACCTACAATTTTCAGGACATTTTTTTAACTACCATTTTCGTCTATAAATGGTGACTCAAAGAAATAACTTTTTTTCTAAAATGTATTTCGAAAGTGTATTCATTAAGTGAAACAACTTTTATATCAATATCTATAGTATGAACCTATCAAAAAAATTCATTAAAATAGCCTTTTTTAGCGTCTAAAGTGAGAAAACCTCTTTAGGCGGCTGTGGACGCAACGGAAGTTAGGTTAGATTAGCGAAGTGCGAGTAGGGAGTGATAGGAAAGGGTTTATTTGGGAAGGATGATACATAAAAACCCGCAAGGGTATACGTTGAAACTCAGGAATTAATTGAGACCGCGATAAATAAATAAAAAATATATAATAAAAAATGATCTTATTGCCTCGAGAAATAGAATATATTATTAAAAAAATAATTATTATACATAGATTAATATCGGCAACATTGCAAATTATTAATTACATTAATAATAATAATAATGATCTTGTCCAGATCAGTAAAATCGCATATAATAAAATGTTTAAACAATAATTCGTTTGAAAAGATTCAATGACGTTGTTTTTGGAGCGAATGAACAAACCTACATGATTCCGATTGCACGAAATACGCAATCTAACATAAAGAAAATTCAACTCAATTCGAAAATCTATGAAAATAAAGTACTAAAAAGTAGAATTTTTTTTTCCAAGTCTCCTATATGTGACTATAAATAAAAGCTTGGAGCGCTCAACTTTTTAAATGTTTAATAATCAATTTGATCAATTCAGTTTCATTAACCGTAATTAATTTGGCACAATAGTAATTAGAGAACAAAAATATTATCACGCGTTTATACTTAGTTTCGGGATCTTTATTTAAGGGCTTACATGCACCTGAGACGGCTGAAAGTAAGGTTATGTTTGAGATTTTTTTTTGTGTATAAAACTGAATTTTATTGAACAATCATTATATACATTTTTAAAGTGTGACGTTTTATCTGCATTGTGTGAAAATTTGGTTAAAAAATGTCAAACGGTAAAAAAGTTACAGGCGTTTTCCTGGGACGTATTTTTGTTGACAGCGTTTGCGGTACCAGGCGTGCTTCCGCCATTTTTTATCTAAAAAAATATTTGTTTCTTAAGGTAGTTCTGTAGGTACACGTATGAGCCAAAAGTTTCGGTCGAAGCATGGAGCCTAGATACCAGGAGGTTCAGCGAGGCCTTTCAACTCGTCCCCAAAACGAGAACAAGAAATGATGGCGCTGGGGTGCTCCGGCACCTATATGTATATAAATATACGCTAAACATGGGTGCGATCTAAGACAGATCACAGATGATGTACCTAACCCTCATTAGTGTTAAGGGATAACACTATTCTAGGATTTTGGAAAGACGTTTTCTTTCCTAAAAATACTTTGGTGTCATAAAAAAAATATGCAGTTGGTTTCTGTAGCAATTTTTTTTAATTTAGAGGTTCAATTATCGATTTGGCAGCAGCGCCTTGGAGCGCGCGCTGAGTTGCTCGTGCAACTTTAAATGCGTTTTTCTCGAAACCACTTTTTTCGATCTCGGAAGACGGATTACTCGACCACCTTTGCATGCATCGATTTGAAATTTTGATAGCAGCTTCACAATTATATTCTTTATGGGAGTACGTAGCCGTTTTTTGATTAAATGTAAACTTCTTTTTATAAACAATTTACTGCTTTTTTTGGCGAAAAATCGATTTATTTCCTTCAAAGTGCGCTATTTTTGCAAAATTTAAAAGCAAATTTCTAGGTAGTCTCATAGCTAATAATATGTAAATTATCATTTTTTTGGTTTTTGTTTCAGGTCTTATATTTTACGAGAAAACCATTCTCCCGTGAAGCTATATGTAAAAAAAACACGTTTTTCTAGATGGGCTGTATCGCCGCCATTTTGAGTTCGAGTTTGAGATATTTTCTCGCTTTTGCGTTTTTTTTTCCGAACCGTCATGAGGAAATTATGAATCGGCGGATATTTCGACGTTTGATGTCACGATCGGTCTGTCGTGAGGTTAGAAACTTATCCGATCACTTTCACCTCGTTGACCAATATATTACTATATATGTAGGTGCCGCTGCACCCCAGCGCCATCACTTCGGGACATTTTCGGGGACGCTTTTTTCAGCGCCTTTGCATTGCCGCTGAACCTCCTGGTATCTAGGCTCCATGGGTCGAAGCGTATAGTAACATCCAATGCCTATACGATGCTGTTGGTTGCAAATTTTTGACGGAGTTTTTGCCCTCTTTATATCCGACACATTCGCACCTCATCCATAGATAGGTCTGATACTCGTATAGAGAGCGGCGCTGTAATCGTGTCAACAGCGCGATGTTCCTGCAGTCATAGCGTTGAGCTTCCTACGATTCGTCTTTCGCGAAATATTTTATATAAATAAAAAAAGCGTGGAAATGTCAACCCAAATGCGATACAAAGGAAAGTTTACAAGAAAAAAGGCGCTTGCTAAAAGACTGAAAGCTGTGGCAGCTATTTGTCAAGCAAATGCGGCTAAACGCGATGAGAATAACCATAACCTCAACGACCAGCAACAAAAATTCGCTGTCGAAGGACGTCGGATCGTGGATTTACAACATCTTGTCGACAGTTTCAATTGTATTCGCTGTAACAAAGACAAATACATGCATAAATTGAACAAATTAAATTTGTTTGCAGAATAAATTTAATTTTAATTATTTCACATCCGTCTCAGAATTACTAGAACTCGGAGGAAAAAAACACGCTTCGAGTTCCCAGACCGAGCACCGATCAGCTGGCTGCATCGTACACTGTTGCCATTCCGTTACAGATGGTTGGGCCCGAGTTCGGTGTGGAATAATATTACCACTTTTCATAAGTCGATATCTCCGAAACTAAACGGTCAACGTTTGTTATTTTTTTTAAAATCATTTCTACAATAGTACTGCGTACACGTGTGTTTTTATTTTGAAATCCTAAGATCCGTTTAGAACCTTTATCGAGAAATGCGAGCAAACTCCTATCGGTTTACGTGTTAGGTATAGGGATCGCGTACAAAAATACCCATATTCAATTGCAATTATCTCATGAACTAAACTGTGAATCGAATTGAATTTTTGGGCATCAGTCCATGAAGGTCATATCTACACCATACTTAGATTTCAGCCAATTCCTCAGATTTTACCAAAACTACAGAACTACCTTAAAGTAGATAGATGAAACTAATACTTATCGAGACGGAATTTAAAAAATTCATTTTTTCAGTTCATAGCAGTCACTGGAATAAAACAGGCGATTTTCCGCCTCAATGATGTTCTGCACATATGATGAAAAAAAAAAAACTATGCCAGGTATCGAAAAAACGGCTCGATAAGTACTTGATTATTGTGTGAAGCATAGCTTTGCAAAACTTGATCCCGATCGGTTCACTAGTTGTGAAGATATTTCTGGTGCCAATTTTGAAAACACTGTTTCTTTAAATATTTTTTTTACATATAAGGTATGTTCTACTGTTTAGTCTTTAAGGGGTAAGGCCACAGTAGAATTTTAAAAAAATCGATTTTTTTTCGCTAAAACGGTGCTTTATCATCATAAGAATAAGTTACCATTCGATTTATAGCAAGAATTTTTTTTTTCACCAACTTTGAGCTTATAACGTAAACCCACCTCTGGCACGGCCATAGAGTACCTAAAACTTCAAACGCGTTTTTCTCGAAACAGCTTTTTTTCCAATTGGCGTGACAAATAACTTCAACAATTTTCACTCGACTTACTTCTAATTTAAAAGTTATGTTCCCAATTGCATTTCGCAGAGAAGTACGTACGAAATTTCTGATTAATCGAAAACTTTTCGATTTTTATACGAAATTTTCCACTGAAAATGCATTCAAATACTTACAACTCAATTCAAATACCTACAACTTTTGGATAAAACAATATTTTTTAAATTCCGTACGTACTTCTCTAGGTATTCTAATGCAGATTGACGAGAATTATTGTTTTTTGTTCTAGGTGAAAAATTGTGGATGCTAAATGTTACGCCGCGGAGCGCCTAAAAAAAAGATGAAAGATAATATTAGTAGTCGGCCATTTTGTATATCGAAAAAAAAAATTCCAACAGCTTGATATTCATACTTAATAGATGTGTAATTAATTTGAGTGAACCACTTTTTCATACGAAATTTTTTTTATTAAATTCGCACATGATTTTATACCCGTTTCTGTGGCCTAACCCCTTAATTGATATTGCTAGTTAGTAGTTACTAGTAGTTTACTAATTTACGAGTTTGTACATTAGGAACATGGCATGCTTGTGAAAAAATAACAGACTGTAATTGGGATTGAACTTGCGACTAATTGCTGCACATTAACTTTTCACATACAAACACACTTGGCTACGAATTTGTTTGTATGTGTTAGTGAGATTTTACATCGTTAATTTTACATGAAAAGTTGAACATTTTATGGATATTTTTTTGTTAAGTCGAATCATGCATTGTCACCTTTTAGATGCATGTTTGTAAAATTTCAGAGCTCTAAGTAGTCGGGAAATGGGCGAAACATCGATTTTCCGTTTCGCATCTCACAAAAACACAAGTTAAATAAAAGCTCGTAAAAAAGAAACTCGTGTTTTTAAGTAGCGTCACTCGTGAGCGACATGTAGCAAGAAAAATTGGCCACAAAGTCATCTTTGTTTCGATTCGCACGAGCGATACCCGCGGTGCTCGCGAAGTTCTCGGGAAGACGAAAGGGAGAGAAAGAAAAAACGACCGATACGCGTCTACGTATCGAAACAAGGCGGGCGTTCAACGTCGTGAAAATAAACGTACACAAACGATCGAGACACGCAATTCCCAATTATTTCGTCAGCGACCCTACCGTTCGAAATTACAACTAACGCTTATTTATTCTCTTCGGCACAAAAAATTGCCATATCATTGAAATTTCACAGCCACTTGATAAAAATTGACGCGTTTTTTAAACACAGCGTCACAAACACACCATCCCGTCGATGAAAATCGTTTTGTCTCGCGAAACGATTGGAAAGTGTCAGCGATCATTTTACCGCCAACGTGTACTTTCGCCGAACTTCCGGTTTTTCAAATCAAACGGATACAAGAATAGCGGGGCGGGGAGGCAAAAAACGGACACGGCGGAATAATTTCCGCCGTTTACGACGCCGGGAAAAAAGTAAACGTGCAACGAACCTCCTCTGAGGAAAGTCTGTCGCTTCCGGGCGCGCCTAAATCTTCGATCTACAAAATGGCCGCCCCTGTAAACATTTCCCTCGCGTGGTTCGTTTTTTGATTATTTTCCTTCTGGGCTTCTCATCCTCATCGCGTCGCTCTCGATCTCTTTGCCCTCGGCGCGCCATCGTTGTTGACGTTCGACGGAAGAATAGCGGCTTTCGCCGTGGGTTCGTCTCGTGTCCCAAACAAGCTAAATCCACGTCCGCCGAGAGGGCGTCGAAGGGGGGGGGGGGCTGTGAAGCGAAGAACCGTCACACACGACACGCGAAGGCGACAAAGGGAACCACGTGTTTACCCTGCAGTGGGGGCGTGCGAGGGGCGTGAGGGGTTCTCGCGCGCGCGGTGTTTGCCGGTTTCTCGTTCTTTGTCTCCTCGTCGTTCTCCTGCCATTGAGTTACCTTCGCGTGCGTGTTGGAGGACGAGTAGCCTTGCGCTGAAATTTAATCGCGAGAACGTCCCCTTCGTATTATTTACGCTCAGACTCGTTTATCTTCTTTTTTCACGCTCTTTTGCTCGCGAGCCCATTGAAATTCAAGAAGAAGAAGTTCCGCGTTATTCCGCATATGAAAAATACATATAGATATATAATATATGGTAAACTCGCAAGTTTTCCGTCGTCGTCGTCGCGTTGAATAACTGCCGGCTCCCCAGGCATGGATATATCGCCGAGAAAATCGTTGAAGCGATCGCTCGATCCGGTGGACGAATGGCTTCAGAATGAGGGCTACGTCAGGAAACACGTTCCTCGCGATTCTACGTGCCTCTTTCGCGCATTCGGCGAACAAATTTACTCTACCCAACATTATCACATTCGCGTTAGACGCGAGTGCGTCGATTTTATGCGCGAAAATAGCCATCTCTTCGAACAGGTAGGATGTATCCTTCGTTCTCTGTTATTATTGCCTCGCATCTCTTGTTTCGGCTTATCGGCGTTATTATTATCATTATCGTTCTCATTCCGTTGGGCTTGATTTCGAAATTATTATTCCGGTGGGAGGCTTGTTTGGGTTTGTTTACGAATGTCATCTTCATTGGACTTGTTTAGGTTTATTTCGAAATTGTTGGGCTTGTTTGGGTTTGTTTTGTAATGGTTTGGGTACGCTTTGGTTTATTTCGTTGGTAGGCTCGTTTGGGTTTATTCCCGATTATGTTAGGTTTGTTTCGTAACAATGTTGGGTTCTTGCTTGGGTTCGTTTGTTGACGATTTGGCTTGTTTGGGTTTGATTTACAATAATTTGACTTGTTTGGGTTCGTTTGGGTTTATTTCTTAACTATTTGGCCTATTTGGGTTTGTTTCACAATTCTTGGACTTGTTTGGGTTCATTTCGTAACAATGCGTCCTGTTTGGATGTGTTTGGGTTTGTTTCATAACGATTCGTAATGATTTGGCTTGTTTGGGTTCGTTTGGGTTTATTTAATAACTATCTGGCCTGTTTGGGTTTGTTTCGCAATTCTTGAGCTTGTTTGGGTTCATTTAGTAATTATTTGGCTTGTTGGGGTTCATTTCGCAAGTCTTAGCCTTGTTTGGGTTTATTTTGAGATCATTTGGCTTGTTTGGCTTTGTTTGGGATGGGGCTGAAGTTTGCATTGTTAGAACGCAACGAAAATTCTTATCAATTTCTCATTTTCATTATTATCCAAAATCATATTTTGCAGATTTGTTGTAAATTGGTAAATAAGCATCCTGAAAAATGATTTCGTGATTTTCGTAGCGTTAATCTGCCAAAGCAAATTTTCGAAACAAAACAACAATCATTTTCGTTGCATTCCAACTATGGAAACTTCAACGTCATTTGTTTGGGTCTATTTCGTCATTATTCAGCTTATTTGACTTTGTTTCCAAATTCGTTTGGCCTTGTTGGAGTTTGTTTGGCAATTGCCATCCTTATTCGATCCATTTTAGTTTTTTTTTGTTCTTCCAGGCTTTGGGTTCTCTCATAATGCATCAGCCTTGTGGATACTTGCTCAAAGCCCCAAACACTCATTACTTTCTTCTTCAACAAACTCCATCGTTTCTCTTCCCTTTAGCGAATCACACGCACTTTCCCGCAAAGATCCAATCAATTGTCGATTATCTCTCTGCCACCTCGTAATTCGTCTTTTTCTCAATGTGCGTACGCAATTTTTCCAGTCGATAAGCATCCCCTTCGAGAGTTATCTAGAGCAGATGTCCTGCTTCACGGAGTCGGGCGGCCCCAACGAGATAAAAGCCATGTCCCTCCTCTATCAGAGGGAAGTGTTCATCTTTGACGGATTCCGAATGACGGCTGGACCCGCAACTGACAATGGTTTCGAGGACACCGTCCATCTGTGTCACACACCACATAAGCAGTACGAAAGCGTCTATCCCAAGGACTTTATCGCCACCGCTGCTTACTGCCAGTGTAAGTTTCCAACTGTTGCCGGTAGGGTTGATCGGTGCTGTGCCGCTGAAAAAAAAAAATTTCCTACCCTCATTGGCCCAAAAATATGGGAAAAATTGGGAAAATCGTGTTCAAGGTCACAATCGTGCTTTAAGGTCATCAAGCGAGAGAAAAAGGAGCAGAAAAACAAAAGCATGATTTTTATTTTTCTTTTTTCTTTCGAATTGTGCCTCAAACATCCCAACCAATAATAATAACAATAATAATAATAATAATATATTATCACAACATTTTATAACAATAAAACGATAATAATAATATAACAATAATATAACAATGATTACTATATACATATTATCATTATTGTTATTAATATCTCGATAGTGAACTTTATATTTTTATATTTATATATATAGTTACAGAGTGTTTGGCACATGGGCCGACACAATATTTTAGGGGATTGGGAGGGTCAATTGCTAGTTTTTTTCACCGTAGACCATATGTCCTAAGTATCACGGTAATTGAAATATCATTATTTTTCTCTCGTTTTTTTAATTACCTGAAATTTCGCCTTTAAATGGTCACAACTTTCTTGTTTGTAGATGTAATAGCACGAAATAACTTTTGTTGTATTCTGCAATTTATGTTTATTACGAACAAACCATTGTTTGATACAATTGGTTTCAGGAAAGAAACTTATTAGCTTCCAAAGTTTTGAAATGCGTAAATGTATGAAAAATGTCAACTTCAAAAATCAACTTGAAATTAAAGAGAATAAGTTTTTTTTTTATAATGAATTTAGAAGTTGACCTTTTTTCATACGTTCAACCATTTTTAAGACTGAAATCTCAAGAGTCATTTCATTTTAACCAATTGTATCATATAATAATGTATTTATTATAAATATATATTGCAGAATACAACAAAAGTTATTTCGTGCTATTACAACTACAAACAAAAAAGTTATGATGATTTAGAGGCGAAGATTAGGGTGATTAAAAAAAAAACGAAAAAAAATCATATCTCAATTACCGTGACACTTAGGACATACGGTCTAAGGGTGAACAAATAGCAATTGACCCCCCCCCCCCCTCCCAATCCCCCAAAGAATGTTGTCGGTCTATGCGCCAAACACCCTGTATATATATCAATAATAATAATAATAATAATCGTGCTTATTGTTATTATTATCGATGGTAATAGTAGTAGAAATATTTTATTCCTTGTACGTCGTTTTTAAGAGTCTTTATATAAATGCCACTGCCTTCTCATTTACATAAATTATTTTACAATGGTTTTTTTTTATATTTACCCTAGTTGCTCGTTTCTCAAAGTGTCTGATGTAATGACATAGTTTCTCTGCCAGTTGCATTTTCAGTTGCGCTTCTATTTTCCCGTCAATTTCTAATCCCCGGATATTTTTGAACCATTGCGCCAGTTTATTTACAGGGTTGTTACGCATATGGAAAACGGAAAACCGTGAAAACTCGGGGAATTTCTTTCCTCCTGGAATAATCAGTGAAAAGTCAGGGAATTTAGGAAATTCTCTGGAATTTTCTCAGAATTTACTTTTTGTAAGGATTACGGAAAATGAAATCGACTTGACAACAAAAACTGAACACTAAAAATAAAATATTTTTTGTATATTTTCGGAATATACAGTCGAACCTCGATATAACGAACCTTTAGGGAAGTTCGTTACACCGAGTTTTCGTTGTATTGAGATTTCGTTATATCGAGATCATGTTCCTTAAAAGGGGTCTTCTCACTTCAGACGCTAAAAAAGGCTGTTTTCGTGATTTTTTAAATAGGTTTATATTGTAGATATTGATATAAAAGTTGTTACACTTAATGAATACACTTTCGAAATACATAAAAAAATGTATTCATTCATTTAAGTCACTATTTATAGACGGAAAAGGTAGTTGAAAAAATGTCCTAAAAAAATTGTACGTCTGCACTGTTGATAAAATCTCGGAGATGGATCAGCCGAAACAAAAAAATCAAACGGTTTTAGATTTAGTATGTTAATGGCTATAGCGCATATCATATGATTTTTGATATATTTAAAAATAACAAAACGCGGACATTAGAAAAACGTGTTTTTTCACCGTTTTTGGGGGAAAAAAGTAAATATCATTATTTTTTTATCCTTGATATGCTATAGTTGTAAAGAATATATCGTTCAAATTTCATAAGGATCGGTTTAGTAGTTTCGAAGACTTTATCAACACGCCGTCGAAAAACGTTGTTTCGAGAAAAACGCATTTAAAGTTTGTTTGGGTTACATAAATACATTCTACACAAATTTGTATGTATTTCGAAAGGGTATCTATTAAGCGTAACAACTTTCATATCAATATCTATAATATAAACCTACCAAAACAATTAATGAAAATAGCCTTTTTTAGCGTCTAAAGTGAGAAGACCCCTTAGAATGTTCTTTAAAAAAACATATATTAGTACTATAAATATAGGGATATTTGTTAAAGCAAGAAAGGTTTAAGGGGTTAGGCCACTCTAGAGGCCGAAAAAATAGGCTTTTCGGGGATTTTTTTTCTTCAGAAAAACTACAAAATAAATCGATATCACAAAAAGGGTGTTTATTATTCATATCAGTGACTGTATACACTAATTTTTTTGAAGCGATAATTTCAAATTGGCGGCTGTGCAGCGTTCATCTCAAAACTGCATTTTTTAAGTTGGCCGAAAACATAACTCAAACAATTTTCAACCGATTCACTTGAAATGTAGAATATATCTTGAAAAATACATTGTCTATGGAAGTACGTAAGATTTTTTTATATTGCATAGTTCATTCGTTATTAACAATTATCTGACGATTTTTTAGGCAAATTTTTCACTTTCCAAAAAATTGCCTTATAATCGTAAGTCGCCTAATAATTTCATATGTCTATGAAAAAAATCGCAATTATTGATGACAAAGCCCGTTACGTAACGGAATAGGGGGGGGGGGGGGGGGGGTTCTGGCCAAGCGTTACGGTCCCGTTACGCGGGAGGAGGGAGGGGGTAAAAAATTGGGAAATTTGTGTACGCCCCCTATCCGTACCGTTCGCCTTTTTGGCCTATCGCTATTTTAACTGATCGACTTTTTGGTCCTTCGTTTTAAGGAATTCGCAATTGTAAATCAGCATAATATTTACAATTCGATGATTTGTCGTCTCGAATTGTTCGGTGTATTTATACCGGAAAGTCGATATCATATCTCTCATTATTTTGTTAAATCTTATATTTATTTGCGCTATACATCAATTTGGAGACATTTGTATTCACAATTTTTATTAACTATTTTACAGATTATCATAATATTTATCTATCTATATGGGAACGTTTGTCATTAATGAATCCGAAATTTCGGTCCTTCTGAATATTGATCGACCGAATTTCCGACACCCACCCGTGATTGCTACTATAATAATGATAATATACCAATAAATATTAATTTCCTTTGGCGTATTTGGATCCGCACTTTTTCACTCTAAGGTAATCGAGACTAATCTTACTACTTCTTCTTCTTCTTTTTTTTCGACCACGCTCGCTCGCAGCTCTCGTTTATAAAACTCTGTACAAGGAAGTCTTCAAAATGCCCAACGTAGATGAGACGGTGCAAAAGATGCTGCACGATCGTACGCCGAGTCTCCGACACGACAAATTCTTCCTCAAGGGAAACATGGATTTGCGAGAGTGAGTTTTTGCTCTTCCAAAGAAATAGAAAAGCGAGAAAGCGAAAAAAAAGGACAAAAAAAAAACATTTTTGAGCCAAATACGTCGTGAAAACGTTCTGAAGTTGTCGGCAAATTGTTTCGAGCGACACACTTTGTGGAGAAATAATTGAAAAATCGTAGGCGAAAAAGAGAGAGAAAGAAAAGAGAAAAAGACAAAACAACACATATATATACATATATACATGTGTATGGTTATTCAGGAAATTAACGACGGAATTGTTGAGCAAAATTGAGAAGGGCGGCGAGACGAACGAGGAGGATAAATCGATTGCTCGCGGTATCACGCCTTTTCCTTACCGGGTTGCCAAAGCTCTCGATCCCAATATTTATCGTAACACGGATTTTGACATATGGCACGAACTCAGACGAGGTAACGATGAAAAAATTTAATAAAACTATCCAAATTTGTTGTCCCATTTTTTGTTTATTTTGCGGCAGCCTCGAGCGTTTCAATGGACACTGATCATTTTTTTTTCGACGAAGCTACGTCTGAGAGATATTCTTTTTAGACGTAGCGCTTGGTGAACAACTCGGTATCCCTTAAGGCGGGAGCCTGAATTAGGAGGTCCAAAAAAGCGTTTTTCGGGGATTTTTTTTAGAAGGGAAAAAATAGGCCTGCCCAGTAAAGATTATGGTATCTTTGTATGTATATTTAAAATGTATAAAAAGAAAATTATAAACATGGTATCTTTTCATGTTTATTTTAAATGTATAAAAAGACATTTTCAACATGAAACAATAAATGACTGCAGATGTATCAGTCTATTCCATGTGCGTCTTGCTACTGCAGTCCTCAATCGGCGGGAAAGATGCAGCTCGTAATTCTTAACTGAACCAAATAAACCAATACAATTTTTAATTGTCATATATTTATCTTATAAGAAGATCTTATTAAGAAAAAGCTGAAAAAAATTTGAAATTATAAATTTTCTCAGGTTAAAAAAAAACTTTAACGTGTTAGAACACTGAATTAAAAAGACTTGTTCAACGACTTCCTTAATTCACTTTGAAGAGATTTTCATGCTGAAGAAAATAAACTTTGGTTTGATTCAATAGGTCGTTAAGTTTTTTTTGCTATCACGCCCGCCAATTTGGAAAAATCGTGAAAATGAAAACTGGAGAAAACGCTCTTCAAAGTTTTCGATAGGAGGAAATATCAATATCAAATATCAATCGTTTCTCTGCTTTTGGCCTCGTATCTTCGAAAGTATTCACAATTGGCCTCTGTAACTTTGTAAATATATTCTTGAACAGTTTATCTATCAATTCAAGCAGGAAAAAAAAAGATTTTTCGTACCTTCTAATTCAGGCTCCCGCCGTATCCATCATCGGCGTAACGCTCGAGCATCCTTAAGGGATTATCACAGTGAAACGGGTCGAAAAATAGCTGATTTTCGCGATTTTTTTTCGATGGTTAGTGTACCCTAATCAGTTTGATTTTTTTATGTCAAATCATAGCACTCATGAAGAACAGAAAATGAATTTTTAAACGTTTACTAAAAAATCGCCGCTATCTTGAAATGGAGGTTTTTAAAAAAATCGAAAATTGACAGAATTGCGGTGGTTTGAAAAAAAAACGTATCGAATTTAGCCTATTTTTTCGACAGTTTTTCGTTAAGGGGAGGGTAGGGGTTTCAGCGTGAAAAAAACACTTTTTTGCGATTTTTTTTCATCTATATGGATAGAGTAAATTTATTGAAACCTTTTGTACATTGTTAAGTGTCATTTCAAGAACATTCCGTGCAATTTGTACGCGAAAATATCCACAAACAAGCCGGTGACAAAGCTTTTCCAAGAACGCCTTTCGAAAAACATGATTTGCGGTGTTCACTGTATCTCAGCTAGAAATTATCTGAAATCAAGTACCATTAAAATTTAGTCAACGTATCATCAAATCCTCCCCCCAACGGTCTTTGGTAATTTTCGTTTTCATTTCTAAATTATTCGTTGTCATGTAAAGTGAAAAGTGCTATTTTTCACGAAAAATTCCGCCATTTTGGGCGTGGAAAACCCCCTCAATGTAAATAAAATCTTAAACTAACCGTTGGGGGGAGGTATTTTATATGTAGAAAGTGTGTACCAAGTTTGAAATAAATCGGCCATGTAGTTTTCAAATGGCAGTGAACACGGACTTTGAAAAAGTGGTTTCGAGAAAAACGCGGCACCGGCTTGTTTGTGGATATTTGCGCGTACAAATTTCACGGTATGTTCTTGAAATGACACTTAACAATGTACAAAAGGTTTCAATAAATTGACTATATCCATATAGATGAAAAAAATTCGCAAAAAGGTTTTTTTTTCAGGCTGAAACCCCTACCCTCTCCTTTAAAAAATATGAGAATTCCAAAAAAAAGCTTCCACAGTAAGATAAAGAATAGTTTGAAGAATGTTGTCTCAAAATTTGAAACGGATAGCTTGAACATTCTTCCTTTGAGAGTGTACATCATTTTGAAAAACGAAATTTCGAGAACAACACGTTTAAAGTTTCGAGTGCGGAATTTTTATATAAATTGTCTACTTACGTTCATGTAAGTATATGAACACCATATTCATAACCGTCTATCTTATCATCGAATGCAAAAAAAATCGATTTCTTGACAATTTTACACTGTGATCATTCCTTAAACGAAAAATTGTAGAACACTTCGATTTTCCACAAAAAAAAAACAATTTTAACAATTTGTTACCAACAAATGGACAAACGTATTAAAAAAATCATCCAATCCTATGATGGAAAATGTTATGTACTTTGTCCGATTTTCAACCGAATCGGACGAAAAGTATTTTCGAAACTCGAAGCCTATGCAGAGCCCCTGAACACCGTTGAGTTTTTTTGCAAATCGCATTCGAACCTTGTATGCTTTGTCGTCGGGCTGCAAAAGGATTCTCGTAAAGAAGCATCGTTCGTTCGTTCCAGAGGTGAAAAATGCCGGCTGGACAAGATGGAACCTTACGGAGCTCCAGGTAGGGGGCAAGTGTCTCGTACAGGTGGACTGCAAGGAGAAGGAGCTGGACAAGACGAACAATAATTTGGGGCGACTGAGTTTGGACAAGGACGCCAACGGCAACGCGTCCAAGGACTCTCTGAGGGGAACGGCCGGGAAACGCGAGCCTGCCCTGCTGCATGGCCACATACAGGAGATGAGCGAGAATGAGGGTCCGGTTGTCGTGTTTATCGAGGAACTCGGGGAAAAACGGACGCTACCCTACGCCTCTCTCAAGCCAGTTGGATCGAGGCGCAACAAGCCGAGCAATTGGAGCCCGAATGTTTGTCGAAGAAATACTACCTACGATTCGAGTGAGTTAAAATAATATCCAGCAAGATAATATCCAACGTGGGGCTAGAGCGACCCGGGCGATTTTCGACCTTCAAAAGTCGGCTTCGAGCCCAAACTAATCCAAGGAATGCCCTTTTTAGACTTACTCAGCTCAAATAAACCCAGAAAAAGCCATCTTCGGGCTAGCTTGACGCAAACGAACCCAAAGAAAGTCATTGGGGGGCGTCCATTAATTACGTGAAGCGTTTAGGGGGGGGGGGGGGTCGAGCGAAATCTCACCCAATTTCACGTGGGGGAGAGGGGGGCTTCGGCAAATATCACGTAATTTTAGTAATTTTAGTAATCACGTAATTTTTATCACGTAGGGAGAGTCTCCCTACTACTTCACATGGTGGACTAAATGGTACTACAACCGCAGTTACTTCTACTACAATGTATTTTCCGTGAACGTATGCATTTTGAAAAATCTCACGTGAGATTAGGAGAGGGGGGAGGGGGTCGAGCAAAATCTCACGACACCTCACCAGGGGGAGAGGGGGGGTCGAAAAATTGCCAAAATCACCTCACGTAATTAATGGATGCCCCCTTGTTAGGCGTAATTGAGCCAAACAAACCCAAAGAAGGCAATCGATGGACTGACTTAACCCTGTTTGGGTTAAGTCAGCGAAAGCAATTTTTGGGCGGGCTTCACCCAAACGAAACCAATGAAAGTCATTCTTGGGCTAGCTTGACCCAAACAAACCTAAAGAAAGCAATTTTTGGGCTTTTTGCCTCGAGCTAACCCAAAGGAAGGCATCTGGATTTACAAAATTTGGTAGAAATATTGCTACCTTCTACTTGACGAGAATTGTTTTCGAAAAATTATTTTAAAAACTACTTTTTTAATTCAAATGCTACAGAAATTTTGCGTGAAATGTTGATTTTTGTAAATGAGCGCCGTTCTCTTAAATTTGAATTTTCTTCATTTTAGTTACCGTCAAATGAAAACTATACCTGTTGTAACTGAATAAAATTGTGAATTTTTTTGAAAATCAAAGTCTACGGGAAGCTAGACTGCACGCCGATTCGCTACTCCCGCGGCAACCTTGCTGTAATACACTGCCATAGTTCCGCCACTTTGATGATAATGGAATTTGAAAAAATAGCTTTGTATCCTTAAGGGGAACACCTAGACACCTAGAAGCCGAAAAAAGATCATTTTCGTCAATTTTTTCAAGGAAAACTATTTGAAATTTCGGATTGGGGTTATAATTATCTAAAAGTATATACATTCAAAAATATGTTTAATTTTCTTTATTTAAAAATATCAAAAATATACAAGGATATTGTATGATCCTTGGAGCGTCGTAAAAAAATATGCGTATACGGTACCGACTGGCGTTTCTTCAAAAATCATCTGAAAAAAAAACCAAAAAGATTATTAAATTAGATACTATATTCTAGTACTTGTCATAGCGGATTTTGAAAATATCGATTTATGATAAAATGGCGGACGTTTGAACATAAATGGTGATTTTTGGGCCAAAAATTAGGTAT
The DNA here is from genome assembly GCA_963210295.1 of Ophion ellenae. Classification (NCBI taxonomy): domain Eukaryota; kingdom Metazoa; phylum Arthropoda; class Insecta; order Hymenoptera; family Ichneumonidae; genus Ophion; species Ophion ellenae. Next base: position 8,047,706 of record OY723397.1, read on the forward strand.
TATTTTGCCTATAAAACAAAAACTAAGTAACGAAAAAAAAAATCCTATGACAAGTACTAGATAGTGGTGTATAGAATAACCACAAAAAACCTCGAGACAATCGGTTCATTGGTTTTCGAGAAATTTTGGGTACCGATTTGAAAAGCGTGGTTTTGAGAAAAACGCGTTTGAAAATTTGGGAATGAATAAATCATGAAATTTGTCAACTTACATGGAATCATCGATACCATCGATTAACTTGCCGTTTCCACCAGATATTCTGGAGACCTCAAACTTCAAGAAAATGCAACAACAAAAAATCTATTTTTTCGCCCATCTACGTGTATATCTCTCCTTAAATATACTATTCAAGTATACTTACAGTTTGATAAATGTAGAATAATTATTTCTTAGTTTAAAAAATCCCTCAAAATTGCTTTATTTTGTCCGGTCTAAATGTATATCCCGCTTTAACCCAAACAATCCCAGTGGAGGCAATTTTTGGGCTTTCTTGCCTTAAACGAACCTAAAGAAAACAATTTTTGGACTTGCTTGTCCCAAACAAACACAAAGAAAGCAATTTTTGGACTTGCTTGCCCCAAACAAATGCACAGAAAGTCATTTTTGGGTTTACGAGACTCAAACAAACCTAAAAAAGACCTGCTTGCCCCAAACAAACACAAAGAAAGTTATTTTCAGACTTACGCGATCCAAATAAACCCAAATAAAGCAATTTCAGGGCTTAACTCAGAGATTAATTTTTCAGGTCACACGACCCAAATAAACCCAAACAACCTCAACCAAATACATTTTGTCGGCTTCCATGACATTTGCGTTGTTTCGTTCTGTCGAAAACTCATTTTGAACTATTGTAGAAAATTATTTTTCAAATGTTGACGCAACGGCGCCTTCAAAGACATTTATCACGAACGATTCAGGTCAAAGATGGAAGAAGACGTGGAACTCTAATACCCGAAAAACGAAGGACACGAGCTCGAGCTACGTGGCTGCGAAAAATCCCGTCGACCGCAACAACAACACCAACGACAACAAAAGCGACAAAACCAAAGACCCGACACAAGTCGAGTGTTGGGACGAGCAATCCAAGTAAACGGAAGAAAAAAAACAAAAAACTATCGACTTTTTTACGAAAACGCAAAAAAAAATGAATTATTGTTTCCAGCGATCAAAGGAAGAGCGACGAATTGAAGAATTACACTATGGAGACTTACAATTCCTGCCAGGGTTTCGCCGCCGAGGTGAGAAATCCTTCGCATTTGTCGTAAAGAGTTCCCAAAGTGCACCCGAACGAAGAACTTTCTTTTTTTTCGTCCAATTACGACAGAACACGATTGACGTAAGGCCAGTGACAGTCGTGCTGGACAACGTGCCGCCAAGCCTGCGAGCACCGCCGCCACCCACAGTACCACCGGCTCGCAACACGGAGGGCTACACGAAAAATGCCTCGTCGTCGTCCTCCTCGCAGAGTGTCAAAAACTCGGCGAGCAACGATAACGCGGAGCGACGGTCGCCGAACGTTGGTTCGCTTCCTCCCGAGTCGATCATTCCGCCGCTCCAACAAGTTTCTCTTCATCCGTCCAACGAGGCTTTCTATCCGAATCCCGCGGGTAATTCGTCAGCGATCACTTGCGCAATAGCATATTTGACTATATTGAAAACATCGTTCATTCTCTTGTCATCCTAAAAGTATACAGCGTTTCCTTCGACTGCACACTTTCCCCACGAACCTCTGTCTGCTTATGGGGTCAATCTGACCCCAGACGTTTTTCAGATAGTTACATTACGGTGAATATGCTTTTTTTTGTAGTCTTTGATCCTTATTTTATGGCCCAAAATTTAGTTTTTAAGAAAAACAAAATATAAGACGCCAGTCCACTTTGGAGCCACGAAAAAGGCTATTTTCGTGATTTTTTTTGAGGATTTTATAAAAGATATAAATATAAAAGTTATTGGGCTTGATGAATAAAGTCTTGAAATACATTTAAAAAAAATTTCATTAATTTTTATTCATTAAAAAAAACTATAGTTTAACGTAACGCCTCAAAAATAGGTGGACTAGGTATCTCCATCATAACTCGGCAACGGCTTGTCTGAAACAAAAAAATCAAAGTTCATTAGATTCAGTATGACACCAGCTTTAAAATGACCCTCGGAAATAAAGTTTTATCAAAAAATAAAAACTGGCAGATGAAAAACGAAAAAAGTGAAAAAACCGCGTTTTTTTCACAGTTTTTCGCAAAAAAAGAGTAAAAACAAAAATGTTAAAACCATCGAGGGTCATCTTGTTGCGAATCATGTGCACAAAATGTGGTTCAAATTTCAAGAGAATCGGTTTATTAGTTTTAGAGATACGATGGAGTTAGATTTTGAGAACGTTGTTTCGAGAAAAACGCGTCTGAAGTTTATACTATGAAAAACTCTTACCTAAACTCAATCGGCAATTCCTGCACCGTACAAAATCCCTTCTGATTGCTCATCATCGTCGATTTCTTCAAGTCTTGCTTGCTTTCGATTTTTCGAAATTTTCAACGTGGACTGGCCCCTTAATCTGCGATGCCTGCACCATACAATTGGCCTTCCAGATTATCTTGGATCACGCTCTTGCATTCCTTTGCTGCTTAATGAAAAAAAAATCGCTTTCTCGAAAATTCTAGAGTGGCCTAACCCCTTAACCTCATCTCACTCATTCGAATTTCCACATATATTTCATTTTTAACCGACATATTTCGCCGACACAAATTTTCCACTCTTTTTACCAGCGTGTATACGATGCTTTATATTTCCCGCAGCTGACATTGTTTTGAAAGATTGACGTTGAAAAGCATTGAGGTCAAACTCGCCTGGTTGAGTAAAAATAGACGGAGATAGAACCAATGTTGCCGAATATCAAACCTAGAAATACTGCGCAAATAGTTGAAATAACATTTTTTTTTTTCATTTTTCCAATTAAATGTTAATATTCATTCAACAGTTCACAGATGGAAAATTTTAGTTATTACAAATTATTTTTTTTGCATATGTTAAAAATATGAATTGTACAAGTCTCAAGTATGATCAGTGGTATGACTAGTATGAGGCGAGAGGATTTCCTTGAGAGAAAAAAAAATGTTTAAAAAAAGAAAATTCTTTCCATTGCCCAGGGATGCCGCCGATGTTCCCCGTCAATCAGAACATGATGTGCCCCTCGCCGGACGGGAACGCTTATCCGTTTCCGTTTCCTTGCTTCACCGACGAGCCGCCTACCCCGGGTAGTCTTTTGGATCGCACTATACGCGCCATCAATTTCGCGGTGCCGCCGAGCGTCGATGCCAACGGTAGCGATCTGCCGTTCTCAGGTATCAACGATATAATCATCACGTCGAATCCTACGTGTTTGCGAAAAAAAATAACAAAAAAATGCGTATTCGCACGGCTTTTTTTTGTTTCCCGAAAGAAGAATATTTGTCCACATTATTCTATTCGGCAGAGCTTTTTTCAAATATAATGACAATCGCGAGAAAAAAAAACACGGACGGAAGTAACGTGTGCGAACGCTTTTTTTTTACACACTGGAGATAATACGACGATCTTATAATGTTCGTGATAATTTATAGATGGCAACGAACGAAAACAATAATATATAGATAATAATACACTAATAATAACAAAAATAATTATTATTATCGTTTCAATAAAATAAAATTTTGAAGTTCAAAAAATAGAAAAGTATAAAATAGATGGATGGATTTTTATTTAGCCATTCTTGCCTCTTGGGCTCAAGGGGCTACATCTACTCAGAGGCCCAGAAAAATGGCCAAATTTCGAATTCCCCATTTCTCTACCCCACGTGGGAGGGTTTCCCTTGGCCCAGTTCCTTATTTCTTTAATTGGACTAACTCTTGGCCATCTCTCGCTATCCACGCTTAGTATGTGTAATATATAGCCACACGCTCTCTTTCTCGCTTCCACCTCGATTTTTGGCCTGCCAATAATAATAATTATTATTTCCATAAAATAAACTAAAATAATCAAATTAATTAAAAAAAATTAATTTGAGAAATAAGAAAGTAAAATGTTTATTTCACATAATAATGTATAATATCAATAATGTATAATATAAATAGCGTATAATATAAGGAAGATTGAGAGCGAATGATAATAATGTATAGATAGTAGGGTGGCACAAATTTGAGCTCTATTTATTCCTTATTTTCAACATATAATTAGCTACCATAAAGAATAAAAAATTGACGCGAAAGCTGCGAGCGGTCGAAAGTATTTAGAGGTCGCTCAAGCCTCCCGTAAATGCAAATTTTCATTAAAAAATCGATTTCTTTTTTTCGTTCAATTCTCACCCATGAATTTTACGCTTCATAATTTTGAAATTAAGGTCGCGAAAGCTCCAGCCGGCCAATGAACATTTAGTGGTCGCTCGAGAGCTTCGAAATTTCCAATTGTCGCAATTTTTTTTCTCTTATCAATCATAAATTTAACACTGTGAAATTTTCAAAGCAATCCTTTTTTTCTTTAGAAACGGATTTTTCAAGTTGACGTCACACTTCTAACTCGATAAAACGGGGGACCTATAACTTTGTTTACTATAAAGATTTGCTATAAAGATTATAATTCTTGGGTTAGTAGTGTGAGGTAAATTTGAAAAATCTATTTCTAAAGAAGAACGATAAATTGTTTTGAAAATTTTACGGTAAATATTTACAAGTGGGGTTCGAGCCCTAATCGGCTCCAGAAAATTTTTCACGTGTTCGGGGCTATTCTTCAGTATGAAAATATGTTTTTAATGATGGGGGAGGGGTATTTTATTAAGAAAAAAAAATATTCGATTTTTGAAATATGTTTTCTGTATGCTTACTCTAATTTTTTTGGGATTGTTTGGGTCAAACCCATGTTATACCCCTCCATACCTTTAAAAGAGTAAAAAAAAGCGTTTGGGGGTTGGAATAAGGGTTAAAATTGTTGTCTTCCCCCGACTTAAATTTTATAAACAAAGTGCCCTGAAATGCATTGACTCGGTATACAATTTTTAAACCCTCTTTCTAGCTGAAGCCCCACTTACAAATATTTACCAATTTTACAAAGCGTCAAATTTATGAGTGAGAAGAGTAAAAAAAATTTCGAAGTTCTTCAGGGACCACTAAATATTCATTGACCGGCTAGAGATTTCACGACCATAATTAAAACATTATAAAGCGTAAAATTCATGGGTGAGGCGTGAACGAAAAAAAAATCGGGTTTTTAATGAAAACTTTGCATTTTTGGGAGGCTTGAGCGATCTCTAAATATTTTTTTACCGCTCACAGCTTTCGCGACAATTTTTTTTCTTTAAAGCAGATTATTGGATGGTGAGAAAAAGGAAAACAATAGAGCCCAAATTTGTGCCATCCTAATACATACCTATAAATTCTGTTTGTGAAAAACTCTTCGAAAACAATTGCCCGAATGACAATTTCTCTAATACTATTTCTCCGAAGAATTATTTCCCGAACACATTTTATCGAAAGGACAATTTCTCGTAAACAATTTGCCGAAATAACAATTTCTCGAATACAATATCCCGAATGGACAGTTCCCCGAATGAATAGTTTCCCGAATGGACAAATTTTTCGTTTGGGTTTGTTTGGATTAAATATAAATATGAAAAACACATTTTTTTTGTAATTAAAATTTTTTAGTCTCAAAAGAAAAAAGAAATAAGGAAAAAAAAGGTTCGGAACGTATATTTCTCGTGCCTGCTAATGCCGAAATCAATAACAGAAAAATTGATCCGAGGAAAATTCGTTTCCCGAAAAAAATTGAGAAAATATTTCCTCGGGAAATGTTTCATTCGAGGAATTGGCAATTCGGTAAGTTGTACATTCGGGATATTGTATTCGAGAAATTGTTCATTTTGGAAATTTTTTATTCGGTGAATTGTTTTCGGGAAATTGCATTTGAGAAATTGTCATTTCGGCAATTGTTTTCCGAGAAACTTTCCGCAAAGCATAAATTCATCACGAACGAATAAGTAATGTATTTTCTCTTTTTTTTCACCTCACCAAGATACCATGACGCTGCGCTTCTTCTACAATCTCGGACTCGAGGTACGTGAAACTCGTGAAGAACATTTTCCCGTTTCGTATTATTCGAAATAGAAAAAAATGCCGATATCAACTATCTCGCTCTCTCCTTCTCTCGCAGTATTTTCGTGCGACGCACGCTCTGGGATGCGGAGCGACGGGGCAGGCGCCGAATCCTCCGGCGAATTTCGCGCCTCCTGGGAGCTTTGTCGGTCCCCCGAATAATGCACCGATCGAGAGCAACAATCGGCAAGTGTCCCCGGGAAAGGACGACGAGAACTCGCACCCGGGGGTCATTGCGCACCGACAAAATTACGCGACCGCTCGTCGACGCAACGAAAACTCGTCGAGTATGGGGAAATTCACCAGCGTGCAGCAGCAGCAGCAACAGCCCCAGCAAGTTACGAAAACGTTTGGCAGCCGTAGAAACGACGCGACGGAATATTCGCACAAGAGCCACGAGACTGGAGGCACGAGGCCAGTCGGCGAACATTACAGAGCTCAGACTCACGCGAACGACAGAGCCAAAGATCACTCGAATAATAATTCTCGCAGGAATATTCCACCTTCGAGATATAAGAGAAACGTAGATGGTGAGATTGCCCTTCGTGCCATTTGCTTTTGTCCTCGGCGCTTTTGCCGCGCGACATGGGCATGGCGATGGAAATTGTATTTTTACCACGTTTTTATCAATGGCCGCAGTAATGGGTATAAAATCATGTGCGAATTTAACATTTTTTTCGTATGAAAAAGTGATTCACTCATAAAATTAATTACACATCTATTGAGTATGAATATCGAGCTGTTAGAAAATATATATATATTTTTTTTCGATGTACAAAATGGCCGACTACTAATATTTTGTTTAGGCGCTCCGCAGCGTGACCTCTAGCATTCACAATTTTTTACCTAGAACAAAAAACAAAAATTGTCGTTAATCTACATTAGAATACCTAGAGAAGTACGTACGGAATTTAAAAAATATTGTTTTATTCAAAAGTTGTAGGTATTTAAACTTCAGAAATGAATTTTCAGTGAAACATTTCGTTATAAGTGCTCATAAATTGCTCATAAAATGAAAAGTTTTCGATTAATCAGAAATTCCGTACGTACTTCTCTGCGAAATGCCATTAGGAACATAACTTTTAAACTTGAAGTAAATCGAGTGAAAACTGTTGAAGTTATTTGTCACGCCAATTGGAAAAAAGCTGTTTCGAGAGTTTCGAGCAATCGACCATTTTGTACATCGGAAAAAAAAAAATTTCTAACAGCTTGATATTCATACTAAATAAATGTGTAATTCATTTTATGAGTGAAGTACTTTTTCATACGAAAAAAACATTAAATTCGCACATGATTTTATACCCGTTACTGTGGCCTAAGGCCTTAATCTGGGATGTCTGCACCATAAGGGCTAACACCATCCTAGAGTGGTGTTATCCCTTAACTCGCTTTCTTGTCTGTCTGTTCGGTACAAATTTTGCAATCGATTTTAAACTAACTTCCGGATGAGCTAGAGACTTGAAACTTTAAACATCGCTCGGAACTGGATGACAAAGCAATATTAACTCGCTTTCTTGTCTGTCTGTTTGTTCGGTACAATTTTTGCAATCGATTTTAAAATAGCTGATTTTCGCGATTGTTTTTGCGATGGTTAAAATACGCTAATCCGTCTGATTTTTTTATGTCCAATCAAAGCACTCGTGAGGCACAGAAAATCAATTTTTAAACGTTTTTTTTACACTTAACGGTTGAAAATGCCTTGGACAAAAAAGGAGTCCTCACGGTGTACATGGTAGTGGCCGTAAATATTACCTGAAACAAAATTTGTAAAACGATTATTAATCAGTATGAAAGCCGCTATCTTGCGATGGAGGTTTTTAAAAAATCAAAATTGACAAATTTTATTGAATTTATTATTTATTTATTAAAATGTACCCTATTTTTTTCGACAGTTTGTCGGGGCCGGGTTGAAATTCCGAACTTTGAATGCTCCGACGGTTAAAGATTCCAAATTGTAATGTTCCAAAATTCGAGATGAGACTGGGTTGAAATTCCGAACTTTGAATGATCAGAACGCTCAAAACTCCGAAAGAATACTACCCCGAAAGATCAAAACTCCGAAACAATTTCACACGAAAGACCAAAACTCCGAAAAACTGAACACCGTTAAAATCATTCGGCTATGGAAGTTTTTGACGTTTTACAATTTTCAATAAATCGACGAATTATTTCACGATTTTTTTTTTACTAAGAAGTGATTTTACGTCAATTGTCTAGACAATGGTATACGTTCTATACCATTTAAGTCAACTGTGTAGACTTTCGCTGGCATGACCTTGATATGGGGGCCGGGTTGATATTTCGAACTTTAAATGTGCCGACGGTTTAAGGGGCTATACCACTGTAAACGCTGAAATTTTGGGTGATTTTCGGGAATTTTTCGGTAGAAAAGTACTCAATTAAATGTTCGGAAAATTAAGAATATGTTTGGCTATATTTAACCTATATTACATAATTTTTTCATAGAAAAATATTGAGATCCAAGCGACTTAAGCGCTGCCTTCGGAGGCGCAAAAAAAAGTTCCTCCACTGCTGACATGATTCCGGCCGATTGACTAGCTGAAACCGAAAAAGGGAAATATGTCGTTAAACTAGAAGGTATTTCCCGTACAATGACGTAGGATTTTCGAAAAATATAAAAATCTAACAAAATGGGGTAGTTATAAAAAAAAGTGTTTTCTTGCCTATAAAATGGTGGTTTTTTTCAATGCCAAATCGTCAATTTTAATCCAATCAAAAATATCCTACGTTATTGCAGAGTAAATATATTCAAGAGTACTCAGTTCAAATTTTAAGTCAATCGGATAATTGCTCTTTGATTTACAATGTCAGCAAATTTTAAAAATCTCATTTCGCGAAAAACGCGTTTAAAGATTTAACTATCAATTAAATACCTACGAGCGGTTGTTCTTTAGAAGGCTGCCATTCGGGGAGTATTAGAGATACGGCCTTGACATTTTTACAGGATATTCTCGAAAGTATAAACTGTTGAAAAAAGCAACAAAAAAATTGATTTTTTGAAAGTGTCACACTGGTATAGCCCCTTAAAATACCTAATTTTAATGTTCCGAAATAACAAGTTTCGTCAAGATCATGCCAGCGAAAGTCTACGCAGTTGACCGTAAATGATGTAGAACGTATAATATTGTCTAGACAAATTTCAAAATTGACGTAAAAAGCCTTCTAAATAAAAAAAATCTTGAAATAATGTGTCGAAAATTTGTATTGAAAATTTTGAAACTTGAAACTTCCATGGTCGCATTATTTCGACGGTGTTCAGATTTTCGGAGTTTTGGTCTTTCGCGTAAAATTCTTTCGGAGTTTTGATCTTTCGGGGTATTATTCTTTCGGAGTTGTGAGCGTTCTGATAATTCAAAGTTCAGAATTTCAACCCAACATCAATATATATTTGATGAAAACAAAGTGTTCTTTATTCTACCATAATCTGGGTAATTTGCAAAACCTGGAGTTTTTGCAAAACCTGAAAAAGTCAGGGAATTTCCGAGTCAATAATGCGCAGCAACCCTGCTATTAAAGATTCACAATCACAAATCTTCAGGACAATTTCTACGGGGTTATAAATCTGTATGGGGTTAAAATAAATTATCCTACACTTTTTAGCCCATTTAAAAAACGCGGTATATCAATTTTTTCAAAATTTCATTTGTATCTTCAGGTCGCAATCGCTGCTTCGTTCCGGGCCACGTTTACCACGCGCAGCATCAACAGCCGGCGATATTCGCGCACAATCCTGCGAGTCTCGAGTCACCGGGTTATCAGGGTGCGAAGAGCCCCGAGGTTCCACAGCAAGCGGGAAACCCGACGATTTGGCAAGGACAGGCTTCGCCACCGAGCGGTGGCCTCGCCAATCAACAGCCGGCCTATCACGGACCGTGGGGTCCCCAGCCGATCTACGCAGCGATGCCCTATTACCCGAACGAGGCCGAGGGCTTCTACGCTCACGGTGGCTTCTACTCGATTCCTTATCTGCCGGCTGGAGGCGCCGATATCGTCGACGGAAATGCCGCCAATTACCCCCAGCAGTCCTATCCGCCGATACCGGAGAACAATTACGCGCAAACGATGTCGGCCGTTTATCCGCCGTACGTTTATCCTCAAGTGTACACCGGCCTGCCGCAGCAAAGCGGCCAAGAAAATTGGTTCCCCGTGCCGCCGGGACAAGGCCAAATCGTTCAGTATCCGGCTATGCAAACGCCCCAGACACCGCCCAACGTTCACGGTTCACCTTCACCCTAGTCAGGAACGACTCGGCTAACGGAGAAGCAAATATACCCAACAGTGTAACTGATCGCTTCATCTCCGAGACTGATACTCTTTCTTTTCGCTTCTTTCGCCTTCCGAGCAACGAGTCCCGCGCCTCAGGCAGCCGCAAGGGGGAGGGGCACTCGCTGCGATCTTTTCGAGACAATGCTCTTGCGATCGCTCCGAAAAATTCAAACGGCTCCGGGAAACACGCGAATAACGAAAAATAGAGAAACGCCAGTGAGAGACTTACGAAAATTCTATTTCAATGACTCGAACTCCCCGTAGACGTAAGTTGCCATTAGATGTGACAATGTGATTATTAGTATTCTTTTTTTTCTTATCCTAAAAACACACCCTCAATATATATTCCCTGTTATCGATGTATTTCTTTATCCTTTTTTTTCTTCATACTGCGAGCTCTTTGGACGTTAAATAAAGATAAAATATTTTTCAGTTTTCTACGTCGACCACGAGAGTGATTTTTGTCGATTCGAAAGATCGTACACTGTTGCAGGACCTCCGCGAATCCTCGACAATTTCCCTTTCTCCGTAAAACCAAAAGCTTAGTCGGCGTGCACGAGAAAATCACCCGGAATTGCAATTATTAAAGGCGGGGTGAGGTTGATTCGGTGGAAAAAGGCATGTCTAAGATTTTTTTTTTGACCATACAGATAGTGTTAGTTTATTTAGTTAATGTTCATATAATAATGCAACATTTGAACAATACTTTCCTAAATTTTCATTGCAAAATATTGAAAAGTCAGCGAGCGAATCTCTGGAGGCGCCTCGAAAAAAAGTTGTTTTGCGGTGTACATCATAACTCGCAACAGAATCATCCGAAACGAAAAAATCAAAATGCATTTGTTAAAGGAGATGTTTCTCGAGGTAACCACGGGAGGATTTTTTTTTTCGATTTTTCAATTTTTCGTAGCACTTGGGAGTCAAAAAACCGATTTTCGCTAAAAAAATCGGCTTATTTGTTGTAAAATTAATAATTATTTAAAAAAAGAAACAAAAAAGCTCCCGACAACACCTGATGAATTATGTGAAGAAGTACTGTGCAAAATTTCAAAACGATTGGTCCAGTAGGTTTTGAGTTATGGCGTACACGGACTTCAAACATGACAAGTTTCAGAAAAACGCTTTAAAGTTTTGCACACTGAAAAATTCAAAATAAAACTCGATAATTTTCTTATACTCACACAGAGTCGTCGATGCCAGGTCCGTAGAGCAAAAAGCTTCCATCAACATGATCTAGAGCATCTTTTTGCATTTTTCTACGCAAAACTCTTCCTTCTTTACTGTCGTGCGCCACTTGCTCCTCTGCTCTACTAATAGCTATCGATCAGCTATAAAAACCCGGCCTGGAGCAACGGACGCTCAAATACTCATAACTTTGTCAATTTTGCTCCGATCGACTTGAACTTTTGACACAATATTCTTAAGATATTATGCATTCATTTAAAAAATATAATAAAAATGCAAAAAAAAATGTTAATACCTTACCGCCCGCTTAAGGTAATCCTATCGTCAGGCTTCAATCCATAGGATTTTCATTTTTTTTGAGCTTCACTAAATATATTAATAATCGTCTCTGTAAAATGTCAGGGTCAGTTATCAACCTAATATAAACATGATGTTCAATTTTTCGGGCGAAATTCGAATAATTTCGGTCACTACAGCCTTCCTTGGAGAAAGTGATCCGAGCAGCGGCGTGAGACCTGGCGCGGACGGCGCGCCGCACTCGAAAATTTAAACGCGTTTTGCTCGAAATGTCGTTTTTCAAAACTGTGTACAGTCTTAAAGAAAGCGTTTTCAAGCAATCTGTCTCAAATTTCGACACAACATTCTTCACGCCTTTCTTTGTCTTGCTATGGAAGCTTTTCTTTTTGCAATTCTCATTTTTTTTAAACGAAAAACTCGGAAAAAGACAAAATTCGATGCTTTTTTTAAAATCGCCACCATTTGGTCAATTTTGATATAAAAAAAAACCTCCAAAGATAGCGGCTTTCGTACTGATTAATAATATTTTTATAAATTTTATTTCAAATAATATTTACGGCCACAACCGCGTACATCGTGACTCCTTTTTTTTGGAAGACATTTTCAACCGTTAAAAAAGTGTCTAAAAAGATAAAAATAAACGTTTTGAAATTTATTTTCTGTTCTTGATGAGTGCTTTTATTTGACATAGAGAAAATCAGACTGATTAGCGTATTTTAACTATCGAAGAAAAAAATCGCGAAGATCAGCTATTTTTCGAACAGTTACACTGCCATGATCCCTTAAGGAACATTGTTTTTTTCAAATAACGTACCGGTTTTTAATCTTTTACTAACAATGGTCAGGAATAAACTTGTAGGAAATTCAATTCTCTACAAGTTTGGTCATAACAATTTTTTGCCTACGATCGATATTTTCGGACTTTAACCCGAAAAAGAGATAGATAGAATGATCGTTTTATTAGTGCTCTAGAACCAACGTTCTCTAGCACACAATCCTCATGTTACATGCAATACATATAAAAATACAAAAGAAAAGTTTGAAAGCTCAATACAACAAAAAATTATGACTACAAATAAAGAGATGTAAAACAAAAAAACACAAATTAAAAACAAGTCTCAGGCTACATATGCAAATAAAAATCAAAATAATAATATTTTTTTTTGCTGGCCGAAGGGACGCCTCTGACGTGTCCTTTTGTTGGCCCAGGTGCCGGTGACGTCAGCTTCTCGGGTACGCAGGTCAATGAAGTTCCGTTAGATTCGCAATAGCCGTAGGACCCAAAATATTGATCCTAGGAAACACAAAGCAACGACCAAAGTCGTAGAGAACTTTATTCCCTCCAAGTTTGTTCATCTTTGTTTATGCGCTAGAGTTGAAAATGAATTAAATAATGCAATAATTCAATTTCACTTCCGTTTTCAGGTTTAGGTCGGAAAATATCGATCGTGGACAAAAAATTGTTATAACCAAAGTTGTAGAACATTAAACCTCCTACAAGTTCAGTTATGGTTATTTTTAGTGAAAAGTTGAAAATGGGCGAGTTATTTGACAAAAATAAATTCCCCCTATGGCAAGATAACGGCCGGAGCTTCTGCAAAATCCGGTCGAAAATATGTATTTAAACTATTAATGACCATCCATGACTATCAAACCCTTACGTTTGGAAAAATACAATACTGGTATTTAAATATTGCAATTTCAGATGTACATCCCGATTAGACTGAAACAGAAAATAGATATCGCCTTTTTTGGGAATTAAGGCGGGATATGCATTGAGACCGAAATAAATTAAGAAATTTTGAAGGATTTTTCAAACTAAGGAATAATTATTTTACATTTATGAAACTGTAGGTATATTTCAATAGTACACTGAGAAAGAAGAATCGTTGAATGTGCAAAATGCATTATGTTGTCTCGAAATTTTGTTGTTTCAACAGTTGCTCAGACATGCTAAATTTACCACCAGCTATACTGTTTGGTTTTGCCAATCAAAAATCAAGTTGAACGTATTTAAAGATACATTTTGTTAAAGCAACTGAATTTTGGATGGATGAACGATTTTTTTTCAGTGTATATTTAAATATACAATACAATAGTTTAAAATTAATTTGTCATTAAAATAGCGGAGTGTTACAGCAAGGTTGCCGTGGGAGTTGCGAATCGGCATGCAATCTAGCTTTCCATAGACTTTGATTTGCAAAAAATTCAGAAAACGTTCAGTTAGAACATGTATAGTTTCTATTTGACAGTAATTAAAATAAAGAAAATGCAAATTTAAGGGAATGGCACGCATTTACAGAAAAAATCAACATTTGACGCACAGATTCTGTAAAATTTGGATAAAAAAGTAGTTTTTTTTCCAATTTTCTAAAAACAACTTTCGTCAAGTCGAAGTTAGCAATATTATCAATATTTCTACCAAGTTCCAACTCAGTTGCGTAAACAGTTTCTGCGTAATTCTGCACGCCAATTCCGAAAATGCAGTTTTGAGAAAAACGCGTTTGAAGTGTACGAATTACTCCAGTAACCTGTTACAAAGTAATTAAATTATCAATTACAGTAATTGTAATTGTTAGTTGTTAATTTAATTACTTTTTGCCTATCTCTGTCTGCCCCTCTGCGCTCCCGCTTCCATATGCGGCACAGCGTTGACAGGCTGTAACGTTTGAAGTTTTTCGGATTTCGCTTTGAAACTTTGGAAAAGTATTCTACATATATAGTTCGACGATTTAAAGAGAAAAAAGGAATCTATTTTTTTATCGTTTTAAACTTATATCCCGCATTAAGGGCTTGCACCACTGTAAACGGCTAATATTAAGTGATTTTTCGCGATTTTTTTTGGGTGGAAGGACAAGTAAGAGGATACTAAAATTCAATAATGTTATTAGTCATATCTTCAAGTGAATAAGAAAAAGTTTATATTAAAAGTTATACAAAATAGTGACGCTGGAGCCATTCTCACGAGGCATGTTGAATTTGAGACACTCTGCGGCGCGCAGTATAAGTAACGCAAATTCGAATTTGAAGAAAAAAATGTTTAAATCTATTAATTTACATGAGTATAGCTATAGAAATACGTAGAGGATTTTGAAAATATGAATTTTTGTGTAATTGGCAAGCATTTAAATCAAAAACTCAATTTTCGACAGAAAAAAGGACAATCATTTGTTGATAACTAATGTTATAATTAACTCATGGAAAATCCCGTACGTTTTTCTCTTCGGAATTTTATTTTTAAGATGTGCTCAAAGTTTGGAGTGAAAAGAATGAAAATGGTTGGAGTTATGCTGCGTGCAGTTCTGAAAAATTGTGTTCCGAGAAAAACGATCGACGTCTGGCACACGGGCCAGCCACTGTCACCACAGACCCACACGGGCCTCCGGACTTTTGTTTTACAGGTACCAAACTTTTTTCCCCCTATTCTAGATGGTTGAAAGCATCTCTTAAGCCAATTTATTTAAAAAATCAATTTTTTTTGTTGAAAATTCTACAGTGGTGTTATCCCTTAAGGTCTTAGGCCACAGTAACAGGTATGAAATCATGTGTGAATTTAACAATTTTTTTTCGTATGAAAAAGTGTTTCACTCATCAAATTAATTACACATCTAGTATGAATATCAAGCTGTTAGAAAAAAAGATATATTTTTTTTTCGATGTACAAAATGGCCGACTACTAATATCTTCTTTTGTTATCTTTATAGGCGCTCCGCGGCGTGATATTTAGCATCCACAATTTTTTACCTAGAACAAAAAACAAAAATTCTCGCCAATCTACATCAGAATACCTACAGAAATACGTACGGAATTTGAAAAATATTGTTTTATTCAAAAGTTGTAGGTATTTGAACTTAAGAAATGGATTTTCAGTGAAAAATTTCATTATAAATGCTCATAAACTGCTCATAAAAAGAAAAGTTTTCGATTAATCAGAAATTCCGTTCGTACTTCTCTGCGAAATGCAATTAGGAACATAATTTCTGAATTTGAAGTAAATCGAGTACAAATTGTTGAAGTTATTTGCCACGCCAATTGTAAAAAAGCTGTTTCGAGAAGTTTCGAGTAGTCGGCCATTTTGTATATGGAAAAAAAATATATTTTTTCTAACAGCTTGATATTCATACTAAATAGATGTGTATTTAATTTTGTGAGTGCATCACTTTTTTATACGAAAAAATTGTTAAATTCGCACATGATTTTATACCCGTTACTGTGGCCTAAAGCCTTAAGCGATTTTCAATTTTTTTTTCTTAGTCCAATTCCGCAACTAAGCCAAACGTAACGAAAAGCTTGGCTAGTGTCACGGTTCCTAATAACGAAATTCATTTTTACCTCGTCATCGCGTCTACATTTTGCGGTCGTTTCGATTCACGGAGACGCGGACGAACAGTTGTAACTTTTCGCGAGCTCCTGGCGTCTTTCCGCGTTGTCGACGTACTTGAGATACTTCTCGATAAGGACCACCGGGGCTTGATTTTCGGAGAGGGTCTTCAGTATGTCTTCTATCGGTAGACTCGCTTCCAGCTTTGGTGTTCCGAGCCAACTCTGGAAAAACGCCACAAACGTTTTGCCGCCTTTCGTTCTTAATTACAAGCTTTTATTTAACTTGACTTTCTGTGAGATGCAAAACGGAAAATTGATATTTCACACCCACTTCCTGACTACTTAGAGCTCGGAAATTTTGCAAACATGCATCTAAGAGATGACAATGCATGATTCAACTTAAAAAAAAAATATACATAACATTTTCAACTTTTCATGTAAAATTAGCGATATCTAATTATCCATATAAAATCGCACTTTGTGCGTAGCATTCCATGTTCCTAACGTACAAACTCGTAAACTAGTAAACTACTTGTAAAATCAATTAAAGACTAAAAAGTAGAAAATACTTTATATGTCAAAAAAATATTTTCGAAAAACAAGTTTTTATTTGATGTACTAAAAAGTAGGAAATCATTCTTTTTACCAAGTCACCTATATATAAAAGCTCGGAATAATATCTATATATAAAAGCTTGGAACAAAAGCTATAAATAAAAGCTTGGAGCGCTCAAGATTTAGATATATAATCGCCAATGGACATAAAATCGTTAACATATCAACTGTATTTAATTTACTGTACAACAAACTTCGACTTATTAGATAAAAATCCTGAAACTGAGTAGTAGTAGTAGTAGTATCGAGTTTTATTTGCACAACTTTTTCGCAAAGCTTTTTACAAAACATGACAATTTCACATACATACTTTTCCCTTATTGTCTACACCCTACATTCCGCATTATTTTCACATTCTCCCTTTCTTCATTTATTCGTCCACTTCGTCGATCTCTCCTCCCCCATGCTCCTTACTCATCTTTCTACATATTTCCTTTATTTTCCTAAAATACTTCCTGAAACTGAGTATAAACGTGTGATAATTTTTCTAATTACTATTGTGCCATATGAAATACGGTTAATGAAACTGAATTGATTAAATTCATTTAAAAAATTTTAATTTGAGCGTCTCAAGCTTTTATTTGTAGTCATATATAGATAAAATAAATTATTTTCTACTTGTAAGTACATTAAATAAAAGCTTGTTTTTAAAATATTTTTTTTACATATAAATTTTCCCATTGCCGTCGATTATTTTTCTTCACAAACTCAATCAAGCAAAAAAAGGGGTATACCTTCGATAGCAAAAGATCGTCAATGTCGCTCCATTGCTGCATCGAAGCTCTCGTCTTCAGTGCCACTCGCTGATACTGCCGGGACGAGATATCGTGCTCCTTGAGCAACATTTTCGGCGAAGCCAAAGCTCCGATCGGTGAATGATAATGGTCTTTGCAGGCGTAACGAAGACAATCGAGCACCGGCGAATTGATCTTGAAGACTTCGTCCACCTGCTTGCTCTCGAGGGCCATTTGCCAGCCTGCGAGAAAAAAAATGAACGTGAAAAAACTTGTTTAAACGAGCTTTTATTTAAAAGTTACTGTACTAAAAAATAAACAAGAATGGTCAGTGAAATTCAAAAACAAAACAGTATAACTACGAAAAAGTCCCTTCTTTGGTCACTCATCGTGGGTGTAATTACTTAAGGGGAGATATACACTTAGGAGCCGGAAAAAGGTAATTTTTGTGAATTTTTTCAAGGAAAACTATTTGAAATTTCGGATTGGGGTTTTAATTATCCAAAAGTATATACATTCAAAAATATTTTTAATTTTCTTTATTTAAAAATATCAAAAATATACAAGGATATTGTATGATCCTTGGAGCGTCGTAAAAAATCTGCGTACACGGTACCCAATGGCGTTTCTTCAAAAATCATTCGAAAAAAAATCAAAAAGGTTATTAAATTAGATACTATAATCTAGTACTTGTCATAGCCGATTTTGAAAATATCATTTTATAACAAAATGGCGGACGTTTGAACATAGTGATTTTTGGGCCAAAAATTAGTTATTATTTTGCCTAAAAAACAAAAACTAAGTAACGGAGAAAAAAATCCTATGACAAGTACTAGATAACGATGTATAGAATAACCACAAAAAACCTCAAGGCAAACGGTTCATTGGTTATCGAGAAATGTTGGTCACTGATTTGAAAAACGTGATTTTGAGAAAAATGCGTTTGAAAATTTGGGAATGAATAAATCATGAAATTCGTCAACTTACATCGAATCGTCGATACCAGGCCCATAGTGTAGGTCTTCTACGGTCGACGGAATGTTCGTAGCTTCTAAATCCTCGACCTCGACCATCTAGGTGTATATCTCCCGTTAAAAGGTAAATGAACGTAGATATTTGTAAAATATGAAATTTTAGTATCAAAAGCTTGAGGCTTTCTTTGTCAGAAATTTAAAAGTAGGATTAGTACTTGAGACGGTTGACGCCTCACGCTTTCAAAATGTATATTTCATATTTTAAAAATATCTACGTTTATGTACCTTTTAAGTACTTGCACCTATGATGAGTGACCAAGGAAGGGACTCTTTTCGTAGTTATACTGTTTTGATTTTCAATTTTACTGAACATCATTTCTTACTTTCTAGTATTAGAATTTGTTTATTTAGTAGCCATGCCAGACCCCCATGCCATTCGGACATCGGCGTGATAAAAAACTTTGCCTTAGGTTATAAAAGTTTCGCGAGAAACTTTATAATAGTGTAACTATAAATAGTGCTCAAGTCAGCAAAGTTGATGAGCCCAAACTCGATTGTCCTACCGTTTGCCATTAGGAAATTTCAGTTCCCACCTCCCACCACCGTTATCATGTGTAATGAAAAGTGACAAAGACATACGAACGAAGCAATTTAAATAAAAGCTTGTATGAGCGAGCAGGAAAAGATGTCTTCCCTCTGATTTCGAGTGTTTTTCTCGACCTACCCAAAAGTTTCGTGTAATTATTGACGAATGTCGCCTCTCTGCATTCGGCCAATGTCGCGAATTGGGTCTTGTAACATTTCTCAAGTTTCTCCACGAGTTTCCGCGGGTCTCTCGTGTTTCTGATTATTATGTCGAAGTGGGTCATCTGGGAAAGAAACAAAAATTCAAGACCGAGTGAATATTCGAAAAATGTTCGTCTAATTACGGCGACGGTTTTGCGTACTCACCGCAGCATCCACGTGACGACCCTGTGCCCTGCAATCTAATTTGGTATTAATTTTCTAGTTACTTTTGCATACAGTGTGAACCGACGAATGGCCCGGAATTTTAATGAGCTCCTTTTTTGCATTGAAACATCGAGGGTACAACCTCCCGACGGCTCGAAGTGCACGTGGGGTCGAAGTGACCCCAAGGAATTTTCTGCTCCAAGTATCGCCAATACAATCTTTTTTAATTGATTCAAGCTTAAGTCAGATTTTTAAGCCAAACCAGCGTTCGGGTCAAGATGGACCTCCTACGCCCTTGAAGGGCTCTCTCGAGGCACAACGCATAACTATTAGGAGTGTGCATTGATTTTGAGAGTTTTTTTTGTGAAAATACGGCTTTATAGTGAAGAAATGGTTACGAATTGATCATTCAAAATATTGTCCATCGCTAGCCATTACTTTTTCCCATTTTTCTGGTAATATGTATATATGCTTCGACATAAAATTACCAACAATATGACCCGATGAGATATGGTACTCGTTACGCCATGTCTTGAAAATCCCTTAAAATTAATGCACACGCCTAATATTTCGCGATATGGACAAATGAGCGTTGTAAATTATTACGTAAGAAGATCCGTGATCTCGTTGACTTGCAGCCGCGTCGCGAGATATCGCACGTACACAGGTATCGCTTCGGGTCTCTCCAGCAGAATCCTCTCGACGAGGGGCCATTTCAGTGTCTTCGCAATGAACAGAATAACCTTTGTGGGCAATAAAAAATAAGCAATCGTGTCGGATCGATTGAATTTCTGGATGAAATTTCTTCACGAGGATCTTTTGTACGCTTTGCGGAAAGTTTTTCGAAAAACAATTGCCCAAATGACAATTTCGTGATAACAATCGCCCGAATAAACAATTTCTCGAATACAATTTTCCGAAAGAACAATTGCCCGAAAACAATAAACCGAATAAACAATTTCCAAAATAAACAATTTCTCGAATGCAATATCCCGAATGGACAATTCTCCTAATGGACAATTTCACGAATGAATGATTCCTACAATGGACAATTTCCCGAATGAACGTTTTCCAAACAAACCCAATTTTAATTTAACAATTAATCGAATAATTTCATAATTTTATAATAGTTCAGTTATTCAGTTATTATTAAATTTGTATCTTAACTAACATGCACACTTTTCTAGTCGAAAGTATAATTTAACGTTTTGTAAAATTTTTTTTTCCAGTGAGTAAAACCGAAAAAATCGCAAGATTGACCAACGTAAAAGATGCGTTCCACGGAGTATTTGCCTCGATTAATGATGCAATACTAATGCAAATATTAATTATAAAAAATTGAAGTTATTAAATTTATTTATAATTTGATCGTCTACCTAAAAAAATTTGTCCATTCGGGGAATTGTATTCCAGAAATTGGTCAATCGGCAAATAACGTACGAAAAATTGTCCGTTCGATAAACTGTGCTCGGTAAATTGTTCATTCGGGAAAATGCTTTCCGGAAATTCGATCAGAGAAATTATCATTCGGGCCATTGTTTTCAAAGATTTTTCCGCAAATGGTTTCGTACACGTTCAATCGATCGGGTACGCGAAGATAGTAACGAGACTGACTATGAGGATGGAATTGCCATCGCCGCTGATCAACGCAGCGTCCAAGAGGGCCGTCTTGCTGACCAGAGACTTGTACTTTTCCAGGGAGAACGGCTGGCCCAGGAGTATCCTCTTCAGGGTGATGTCAGGCTGAACCACCGATGGTTCGTCCGGCAGGTAAACTTTGTCCGCGTTCAAAACTGCGCAGAATGGCGACTTTTAGCATTTTCATCATCGCCCGAGTGAATCTAGAACGCTCGCGCCCCAAGAGCACATCTTTGTAGCAAATTTCGCCGGGGTCAGATCGACCCCGTTCTTCGGCTTGAAATACAGGGTGTCCAATAGGAAGTTGCTAAAACTAAATAAGTGTCTCTTCCCTCCATGAATTCAATAGGGGTCCCTTTTTCTAAGGCGCATACCTGAGGCCCCGCAGTTTTATTCCAGCCGTAGTTGAAGCAAGTACGCGCGCGTCAAAATGAGTGAGCTCACCACGGAAGAAAAAATATATCTTATTGAGTGCTTCTTCTCGAGGGGAAAAATTTATAGTAATGCGTATAGAGGGTTTCGTACTAAGTTTGGAACTCATAGAGTTGCCAGCGAAAACACTCTGAAAAGGTAAGTATTGAATATTTATTCATATTCATCTATCACACAACTTGTGTTTCAATTCAATTAAACTGCATTGAAGTCATTTTACGTTAATTTTTGTAGGATAATCGATAACTTCGTGAAGGATGGTACACTCCAGGACCGTAGACACGAGTTGCCAGGTCCATCTGTTACGGTGACTACACCAGAGAAGATCAACGAAGTTGAGAATTATTTCAAACAAAATCCAAATGATTCGATTCGTAACGCTGCTCAAGCATTAAAAATAACCAAATCATCATTACACAACATTTTGAAATATTTTTTAAAGTTTCATCCGTATAAAATAAGCACTCATCAATTGTTAACTGAACATGCCATGACGAAACGCATCGAATTTTGTAACACTATTACGGGAATGTTTGAAGCCGAAGAACTTAGTGAGAAATTGATTATTTATTCCGATGAAGCACATTTTTGGATGAAAGGGTACGTAAACAAGCAAAATTACCGGTTTTAGGGAACGGAAAATCCCAACATATCGCTAGCGAAGTCCCTTCATCCACAGAAAGTAACGGCATGGGCAGCGATTTCAGTAAAAGGAATTTATTTGCAATTCTTGGAATCTACTGTAACAGGAGAGAGTTACAAACAGCTTTTGAAAACGAAATTCTTCTCTTATGCAAAAAAGAGGGGCCTGGTTAAAAATGTTTACTTCATGCAAGATGGAGCGACGCCGCACCGGACTCATCAGGTGTTTCAAGCTATTCATCGCTTATATGGGACTCGAGTAATCGGTCTGGGGTACCCTAAATTTGCTCAAGGCGGACTAGAATGGCCTCCGTACTCACCGGACCTGAACCCTTGTGATTTTTTCTTGTGGGGTTACATTAAAGATCATTGGTACGCTAAAAACCCCAGCACAGTAGAACTGATTGCGGCCATCCTGGAAATGGTTCGCGGCATTACGAACGATATGTTGGACACAGTTTGTCACAGTTTTCAAAAGAGAATTGATTTTTGTGCACAATCTAACGGTTCGCACTTTCGAAAATATCTATTATTACTCACTGTACTTTTACGTTATTTTTATAAGACGTAAAAGATTGACATAAAAAGTATTTGACTGGGTTTTATTTATGTGCTTTTGAAACTGCCGAGTTTCCTCTATTTAAAGCAATTTGGCTTTTCTGATTCTGTGCACGTGTTTTAAAATGACAGTCGATTAGTTTCAGCAACTTCCTATTGGACACCCTGTATCTCGAAAAATATAAACTATTCGGAGAAAAACGTAGAGACGTTTCTCGCAGCAGATTTATGGACCTTTGACGCTTAGATTTACGAGGGATACAATTATTCATAGTGAAATGTGCTCGAATTCAAAGACGTGCGCGTTTTGGAAAGAAAATAAGAGCCGTCAAGCTTCTCACTGGTGTTGAGAGTCTGTTCGCTGATTACAGAGAGCAGCGGCTTCAAATTGGCTCGCGAATCTTCGGGCTGAAAATAAGCGCTGGATACTTTGATGTTCGATATTCCCTCGCGCAGCTGCGCCGTTCCGCTTTTCGAAACGCCGAACAAATTGTCAATCTGCCGACAGATTGAGGGTGAAAAAATTAGAAACGTCGATACTTTTTTATCAATCGGATATTCTTTTCGTCGAACAATTCGTTTTATTATTTAGTGTGAAAACATAACCTCATTGTTTTGATCGAAACTGAAAGAATTTTTGTCACTACTGTTCCAGTAATCCTCGTCGTCCTTTGCCGAAGTCATTTCCTTCTCCGCTCCAGTGGATTCCTCTTTGTTGTCCCGGTTGTTGAAAAGTCCGCTGTGTTTTTATTCATTCGCAAAGACGACGTATATTTTCGTACGAAGTGTGACAGATGTCACGTGACCAGCTGCGCAGTATACGAGGAAAATTGAGCCTGCGGCCAACTCGAGAAGCTTCGCCGGGTCGAGAAACTTTTTGATGCGATAGCGCTGGCATCGCTTCGAATATTCGAAAGTTCGCGCCGTTGGGAAAAATGACCGCGGCGTCGTATAGTTTCGCGCGTGTTTAACCTCAAAATAGAATGATAACGCGAGAACTGTGCAGTTTCCTCGTACGCGCGATCGTTTACATTCGAGCCTTCGCGATATTTTGTTGCATACGAAGCTTCCTCGACTCACTCATGCCGCAGCAACTGAACGTGCTTCGTTGTTACTCCTGCAAAATGTACCAGGTAAAGGAGCGCGCTCGAATTTTCAAATTTTGCCTACGTCGAACTCTGTCAAGTCGAAAAAAAAATTTCACGAAACGACATTTCCAGGTCCACATAGCGAAGAAGTCGCGCAAGTGGCAGTGCAAAATTTGCAACGAGAAGCAGTCAATTCAGGGGATTTATTATCGCGGCACAGGCGTCGAGTGTCGTAACTACGTACAGACGCGAAACATCCTCGCCGCGAGCGCCGACGAAGCGAAGGAAAATTTTCCCACCGCCGTGATAGACGGCTGGGGCTTGGATTGCGAAGCGGACGACAGCTCCGAAGATCCCTGCGACTGCAGCCAGAGAAAATTGGCCATTGCCAAATTTGCGCACAATTTCAACCAACGCGACGATTCGCCGGAAAAGAAAAATGCATCTGGCCCCCGGAAACGTCAGAGACTCGACTCGGGGGAGAATCGAAGCCGAAGTCTCCCCGTTGGCGAACCGCTCTCGCCGAGGGACTCCAGAAGTCAGAGTTTTCCTCAGAGCGCAAGAACGCGGAGTACCTCCAAGTGGGACAAATTCCTGCAAGGCGGACAGACACGAGTTTTCTCGCAGCCTGCGAATAAACCGGAAGTCTACGAAGACGAAAATACGCAAGCTTCCTGGTCCGACGGCAAGAGCAACGCGGGGCCTCCTGACGGGGCCGACGAGCAAACAATTGCCATTGGCGATTTGGAAGCCAGTCAAGTCGACTCGGATACTTCGAGCTCCGCTTCCAGGCACATCGCCAATAACCTTTTCACAGACTCAAACGACGAGCTGGACGTCGATCTCGACTTTTGATTGATTTTTATCTTTTTTATCATCCAACTATAACGAAAAGAATGTCCAGGAGCTTCCATATTTTTTTTTGTATATACCGGCAAGTTCCGCAGCGTTGCAAACATGGAAGAAAGAAATGAGTATGAAGTTTGCATCGTTGGAATGCAACGAAATTCTTTTCAATTTCACATTTTCATTATCATTCAAAATAATATTTTGCAAATTTAGATTGGAGATTGAAGAATAGGAATCCCAAATAATGTTTGCGTGATTTTCGTAGCGCAAAGGAAGTTTGGGAAATAACAGAAAAATCATTTTTGTGCATCCCAACGATGCAAACTTCAACGTCATAGGGAAAAATGGAATTCGAAGGTTCTGAGAGTCGCGGTTCGGTAGCGAAAATTTAGAGCTTCGTATTTATTTATTAGTCGGTGCGTCACGAGGTTCCTGCCGAATTAATAAATCCACGGCACATTTCAAGAAACTAATGACTTCTTGTATTCTCGTCTGAAATTTACGATTTCAGCTCGTATAGTGTATTTTTCATGAATTTATGATCTTGAAGTTTGTATCTTTGGAACGCAACGAAAAGTAATTATTTTTCATTGATAACATCTTTTTTCCGCCGATTCAGGCTGTAAAAATCATCAAACGTTTTGACATATTTTTATTACATATTTACGACCTCAAGTTTTAAGAAAAATGTTTCGAATAATAATAAACATTAAGAACAAAAGAAATCGTTGCATTACACGATGCAAACTTTAACGTCATATGAATTTGTCGAATGGACGATCAGAACGGGTTTTTCCTCTCTGGTCCACTGCCGATCGTACACTCCCTCGTGCCTTTGCAACGCTCAAGCTGCTCAAGTTGATTTTCGAGATACGTTTTTTCGACGCTCGTCAAATCCGCCAGTCTGTTCGACAATTGAAAAGGATCTGAAAGAAAACAAATAGTAGCAAATAAATAAGACTCCGGCTCTTACGGTTTGGGATGAGGGCGAGGTCTTGCATAAAAGTCTTGAAACGACGGTCGTGGGAGAAGGTTCATTTAGCGACCGGTTTTTGCTTTAATTTTCGGCTGCATGGTGCGCATAGGAAAGGGGGTGTCGTGTGCAAAGAAGACAGCAATATCATGTCTTTGTCTTGCATACATCGCATGCACTTTACACTGTAACGTCTCGGTATACCGGTTCTTGTTTCTTTTTTTTTAAGAAATATCCATTACACGGAAAGTAAACGGAAAAAGTATGTATTTGCATGCTAAAATGAACAAATTAATACGTACGCTACTCCAAAAAGAATTGATACATACACTAAGAATTAATACATACACGACACCAAAGTAGTAGTAGTAGTACTAGTAGTATCGAGTTTTATTTGCACAACTTTTTCGCAAAGCTTTTTACAAAATATGACAGTTTCACAAACGAAATTTTCACTTATTATCTACTCCCTACATTCCTACATTACGCATTATTTTCACATTCCCCCTTTCTTCATTTATTCGTTCCCTTCGTCGATCTCTCCTCCGCCATGCTCCTTACTCATCTTTCTACATAATTCCTCTATTTCCCTAAAATACTCGCATATCCCTATTTGAATTTTTCCTCCCAGCATATTTATGATTTCCCCCTTTACTGCCAAATCATCCATTCCTTCCATCCACTCCTCTGCTTTCTTCCTTGCTTTCTCTCATACTAACTCCCTACCTTTTTTACATATCATTAGGTGTTTTAATGTCTCATTTTTTTCTTTACATATCCTGCACCTCCAATCCTTTTCCCCTTTCTTTCCCGCCCTTCCTATGTTGCCACATTTTGTTGCCTCGCCCATATTTCCTTGTCCCTACCCTTCACCCCCTCATCTGACCAATATTTCCATGGCATCTCGTCCTTTTCTATAATATATTTATACTTATCGTTATACGTCGATTTTCTAAGATTTTCTAAGATCTTAAGATTCTGTTTTTTAAGTTTTCCAGTCCCTCTTCTATCCTTTCGTCTATTTTTTTACTTCTTTTCGCTCCCTTATCATTGTTATTATATCTTCTATCTCCATATCTTTTAATACCTTCACCAGGTTTTTCCCCCATTTTGACGGTTCACCGTTTGTTATCGCTCTAATTTCGTCTAGTGAACAAATTTTTGGCCACCTTGTCTCATCCATTCTCATCACTACTCTAATATATCTCGTCGCTCTAATTTTTTTGTTTTTTTAAGCCTTCACGGGCTCGGGATTTTTTTTCAGTTAAATCAATGTATAGGTCAGTAAGCTTGTTTATTCGGGATTCTACGATAACCGTGGCTCCGCGATTTAATGACGGATTCTTGTGTATCTCGACGAGACGAATCCAAAGTGATAAATACAATTTTTCGATATCGATATTAGTTTTCGAGATAACGAATTTTTACATTAAAAAAAATATATTTATTGGAACGTATTTCTGTGGTGTGATGAATGGGGGGGTCTGGGGAGCCCCCAGCGGAGCCAAGAGGCAGATCCTCTTGTGGGGTGGAGAGGGCAAAGCCCCCCCCCTCCCTAAGACAAAAATATAGTGTTTAAATGAATGAATATCTGGGATATATGTGGCTGAGATATATATGTTTAGATGAATGAATATTTGGGACATAGGTGTGTGTGTGCGTGTGTGGGTCCCTGCGTGTCTGTGTGTGTGTGTGGGTGCGTTCGCGTGTGTGCCTGCGTGGGCGTGCGTGTCTGTGTGTGCGTGCGTTCGTATGCAATTCGATAGATTTATTGTATTATCTAAAAAAAAATTTAGATATTCGATATCTCGAAACCTAATATCGATATCGAAAAACTATATTCTTCTCTTTCGATTTGTCTCGTTCAGTACACAAGAATCCATCATTAAATCGCGGGGCTACGGTTATCGTAGAACTGTCGTTTATTTAGCTTGAATTTGGTTTTTTTTGTCTCTCCCACAATTTTTGGCTGAGATCGATTTTGAATGAAAAAAGATCTCTTTGTCTCTGATAATATCTCAGCAACCAATGATCGCGCAGGGAATTAAAGGGCACCTTTGAAAATTTGAATAAATTTGCCACAAGACCATTGCGACGATTTTTGAGCAAACCATTTTTTTCACCCTTACCATTAATTTAAAAAAATACAAAAAATGACTTTATGGTTTTTCAGTAAATCTACTACTACTTTACAAATATTGATGGAAAGACCAACGTTGCTAGGTTTTTTTCAGCTCAATGTACCCCCAATAGCCCCGTAAATTTTCAAATGGATCCATCGAACCGTTTTTCCGGACCGATTGATCAAAGTTTGGCAAAACAATTAAAGGAACAAGTGTATTGTTCCTAAACATCGTGTAATCATCGTCGAAATGAAAAGACCAATTTTCTTCGACTTTTTTCACAATTTTGCACTAGTTGCTTTTGCATGCAAATTTGTTTAATACGCGTAACGATTTTCACCTGTTATACGCACATACGCCTCAGACTACGAAACATTTTGCGATCGGTTTATGTTAGTCTCATGACACCCCCCGATCACCACGACACACGGTGGCGACGATAAGAAAGAAAGCTTGGACACTAAGCGGCCCACTCGCCGTCTATCAAATACAATCGTCGTTTCAAGATCTGTATGTAAGACCGTGGATAAGGGCCATCATCCACCAAAATGGAGATGAGCGGAACTATGAAAAAGCAAGCAATCAACCGCTGAATTCATGACCATCGAGGCTGAGCAGGATGTTTTTTCCTAGCTCCGCTAATCGCCGCTTTGGTGGATGATGGCTTGAGTGAAAACGACTGGATCGCAAAAGGCGAAGAAACGTCAGCGATGAAAAGTGCAAGCAGGATCCTTGTATTCAATGATATCGCTATTATTCCAATTTACCAAGTTGGAGATTGGAAAAAAGGTCGACTCCATCTTCGAAACGGCAGTAGAGAAAGTTGTGGGTCGAGTTGATCGTTCGTATGCACGTGTAGACATTGTTGTTAGCGTTGATACACGCGCAAAAAGCTTGCTTATTCCACAATGGCGGTGTTTTCCAATAATCATTGTCTTGCACGGTGCAAATAATATCCGGCTTGAAGCATTCCTCCTCGATTCTCGCTTTTTCCTTTGTTTTTCGAACGTCCACTTTTGTACCTGTGCATTTTTCGGAGCTGTACGTTTGATTCTGTAACGGGGAAGTTTGAACGAACGAGTGCCTTACCAGTTGTGAGGCTGGACCTTTCAGTGGGCAATTTTGTGGCCGTCCGTGTTTGGCCTGTGGGCTCCTTAATGGTTATCGGTGACTCGATCAGAAACGTATCACGCCATTCCGTACGTCCATCGTTCTCGCTACTGCGAATCATTTGTATCCGAAAAATTGTCACTGGTGCCGCTTGTTTTCGAGCGACAATAACGAATCGTGACTAATAGTCCAGTCGGAATGTACATAAATTTGGACGACTTCTATTCAACGAGGGCAGCATATCGCCAATTTGTTTCGTAGGTCATTTGGACCTCCACGGAGGTACCCCAAAAATATTTGCCGATTCTATGGTGTTTGGAGATCGCCAAAAATTATTTTAAAAAAGCGCTGAACTGAATGATGTGGCTGGATAAAATTTAAAGATATTCTTTGGAGATAGAATATTCGAGGTGATGTATGGGTTTTAGAACAGTATGATGATAAACAACCGAAGTACATATGATAAATCCAACAAAAAAGTTCCTTGTTCAATTGGGATTTACCCTTAAACTAACAATGCTACGTAGTTTTTGTGTAGGACTTATTTTGTAGATGACATCAAGGCGCACAACTTATATGAAAACCATTTATTGGTAAATTCCATTCTAAAGACAATAACATTAAAATACTGTTTTTCTCTTGTTTTAACCCTTCGAGTGCACACCTCCGCCGCCAACCTATAAGTGCATCTTGGGTCAACCTGACCCAAGGCGTTTTTCAAATTCATAATTTTTGGCGACCGCAAAACACTATAGAATCGGGTGATATTTTAAGGGTACATTAGAGGAAGTCCTAAATACCTATGAGAAAATTGGCGACATGCTGGCCTCGTTGAATAGAAATCATGTTTATTCCGACTGAACTATTACGTCGAGCGAATTTGACGAGGAATCGATTTTTCTCGTCTTCGAACGTACGCGAAATAATAATCAATTGGCTCACGTTGGTAAAAGCGTCTTGAACGAGCTACCGTCCATTCGGGCTGGAATTTCGAGTCCAGCAATGTCGAGGAAGGTCGGCCCGAGATCGATGTTCAAAATTATTTCGTCCGCTCTGAAAATTACGATCGACAATTGTTTTTTCGATGACAAACGAGAGGAACTTGTCAATTTACTCGTTGAAAGGTTTTTTGCCGGAAATTGTCGTTACGGTCTTCGTGACTTACACGGATCCGGGCTTTATATCGGGTCCCCGTACGTAAAACGGCACCCTTATGTCAAATTCGAACGGGAATCCCTTGCCCTTCATCAAGCCGAATTGTCCAATGTGATATCCATGATCTGAGGTGTAAACGATGTAAGTGTTGTTCAGCTCACCGAGCTCCTCGAGCACCCGATAAATCTGAATTTCAAAATAAATATTAAAAATACCACAAAATAAATCTCCAAAAAATCAAGTTTACACCGAACGCAGTTTTTTAAAATCAGCCTTAAGGAGAGAAAATCCTTTAGACGCCCGAAAATGAGCCATTTTTTGTGAATATTTTTTAGGCCGATGATATAATCGCATCATTTTCGAATTTTGCTGTGATTTTATTATAGGTTTGAAGGGCTACAAACATTTATTTTACAATACAAAATTTCGACGTTATAGCCCTTTCCCCCAGGCGTCTTTCCTGTGCCACAAAAAAATGCTGCATTCTTCACATTGTTACTGTTCATCTGAAACAAAAAACAAAAATATTTTTCGATTTCTGACACATGTAGGGGAAGGATAAACCTATAAAATTATTAAAAAGTATGAAATTGAAAATTACGCAGGTTTTTTAACCAAAATTTCGACCATTTTTTCGACAGTTTTTGCCCCCAAAAAATATTTATCTACGAGATATCCTTTAAGCTTTAGGTTTATCCTTCCGGTAATATCATAGACAGAAACCTCTCAAAATTTTAGCGAGATCGATCAACAGCTTTTTGAGCTACAGTGTGAGCAGTTGTTGAAAATGTAGTTTCGGGATAATCGCGTTGAAAGTTTCAATATGATAAAAATATACATTTTAGTGACTGACCGATCAATCAGCGATTCCAGGCCCATACACTGACCCTTCAGCTTCCTCGAAAAGCTGATTTTCTTCCATTTGCTGCTGTTTTCGGGCTGTACGAGCTGCTTTTGTCGAGGAAAGGCTCAACCAGTTCTGCCTCTCTAGCCGTGTCTCGTCGGAGTTTTCGGTGGAAACTCTGGCGTACATCCCATCAATTATGTCCAACGCATTCATAATTCTTAGGATAGAAGAGTAGTCTTCACTAAACTACAGCAGCAATATAAGCTTCAATTCACAGCAGCAATATAAGCTGCGATTTCAACGATTTTGAGCCCAGAATGGTGGTAACGGAGCAACATCTTCAAGCTCTGGATTTTTTTCTAGAGCGATAGCTTTCTGCCACTTGCACCAGCTTTCGGCCTCAGTGGGGCAGTTTCCGTGATTCAGCTCTCCTTTTGTTGAAAAAATATGGCGATAAGTAGCCATAATTTATTTGTTCATATTTTCAACACACTTTATGTTTCTTCGAATACTCAAACCGTAATATGTTGTGAGTTTTTTTCACAATTTTATCTCCCATATTGCCTCTTCCGGAAAGTTTTTTTATTTTCTTACATTTCGGAGTCTGCTGCCCATTCTCTTCTCTACGTAGCTGATACAACGAGCGGTACAGCGGGCATATACAAAAGTACTGTGAAGGAAAAATTGTTCCATCCCTAGAGTTCCAGGTACCTGGCTCGCTAGTTCGCGGTATGCGGTCTCGGTGCTCTCCACTATGAGCTATAACTCCGTTAATATTCGATATTTCGATTTTATATTTTAACAGTATCTTCTTGATATATTATAGTTTCGAAATATGTAAAAAAATCGATGTTTTTTTAAATTCTAAAGGGTTTTGTCGCCTTAAGGACAGATTACCGTTCATGACAATGGAAAAACCGATTTTTTCAACATCATTTGCATCCTTATAGTGTTTAGATCACGTGGGTAAAATGATATTTTCATATCAAAAGTATTTTAGAATTTACAGCCTGTTGAGCGGAACCGTCCGGCGATTCAGCCATCAGGAAGCGAATTTGGTCAAAAAACGATTTAGGAATATTTCTTCGTCCGTTGAAGCAAACAAAAAAAATGGAGTTTTTTCCCAAACGGCTGTCATTTTGTTATCCAGGGATTTTTCAGAAAACAAAAGACGACAGCTCCCAAATTTTGTCTAGTTTAATCATTTTAACCCGTTTTCGTTTCAGATGAACTGCCAAGGCGGTGGAGCGCCTCCGCAGACCAAAACCACGGTCTTGCATACAGGTCTGAAAACTCGATAAAATTTCGGTGGTGGGGGTGACTCGACTATTGAAACTGAATTTGTGATGTCGCTAGTATCGAGGAGTGTTGCTTTGATTACGGGTTAGGCTATAACGCGAATGTATGCGTATTGTTGTCTCTGTCGTACACAACACCTCTCGATTGCATGTGAACCATGTGAACTAACGGAGTTTCCAGACCTGTATGTAAGACCGTGACCAAAACACGCTGTGCATGGCTTTATTTCACGAGCCGCTATTTTGATTTTTTATTATAAAAATAAAATTGGAATTTACTCTCCATTGATAGAAGAATAAAATACGTTTAAATCCATTTCCAGAAGTATTTATTCTACCTAAAAAAAATTCCTAAAGGTCATGCATTTTTCATGCCCCTCGACCGTAACCTATCCTTAACATTCGACGGAAATTTGGATACGATCCGACTCACTCTGTCGACTGCGGCATCGACGCTTTGCAGAGTTTGCAATCGTTTCGTCATCAGGAGATCGCTGAATTCTTTTTGTATCGGTTGCATGTTCGGCGTCACTTGAAGGATCCACTGTTTGTCGGGATTTGGCGCGTAGTCGTACGCGGGTGTACTGGAGGAAGAAAAGAAAATTGAAGAAAATATGTTACGAGGCCGCGGGCACGGTCTTGAATACAGGTCTTGAAACGAAGGCGAATTTTTGTGGTGGGGGTAGGCACGCTTAGTGTCCAAGGCGCTGCTGTCGCAGGGTGTCCTTCCTCTGGGTGCCCTTTCTACCCGGCCGCGACCATGATTGTTAAACATAACCTATAACCTAACATAACCAGAGGGGTGACACGGTGCTACTTTCCCTATACTTAGGCCCGGTTCGCATTCTGTCCGCATTCTGTAGTTCCTTTAACGCTCTGTACGTGGCGCTACTTGTCTTCTCATCGAGTGCTTGACTTTACTACACCTGTCAGTGGTCAAGGTTTTGAGGTTAAAAAATCGTGTTAAATTTTGTTGTTGAATCATCCCTTTGTTAAGTTTTGTTAACTGTTACTTAGTGCATAATATGGTGTAATTATTTTCACGATTATGCCAACGTGCATTGTCCCCGGCTGCAATTCGAGGTACCCTTTGGCTTCAACAAACCTCAAAAAAGTACATTTTTTTACAATACCCCGAGATCCAAAAGCTTCAAAGTTATGGAAAGACGCAGTAAAGCGCTTCCAGAGACCCGAGGACTAACAGTCCTCGGGTCTGTGGGGGTTCTAAATGAGAACTAAACGTTCTCGAAAGTGTATTCGAGAACGTTTAGGTTAGCTAATAAATATCGTTCATGTTTATCAAGGTCGCTTGGATTTTGAAATTTTGGATGGGTTAGAGGCGGATGCGATAACCAAAATTGGAGCAGTTTTCAATAAACTTTTAAAATATTTTCTTTCGTATCAAGCATATACAGAATTACGATTAATATATATGGTTAGGGTCCACGGCGTATGCGCAACGTTTGGAAAGAACGGACGAAATTGCTATATTCCTTCTCTGTCGTACACAACACCCCGACACTATGGGCGAACCTTGTGGCGTAAATCGGAATTTACGAACCTTGGACCCTAAGCGGGCCTACCCCCACCACCGTCGTTTCAAGACCTCTATGTAGGACCGAGGCCGCGGGCTTGGTGACATTACGACCAGCCCCCCTGACACTGGTAGATAAATGCTGTTCGCAAAATGTCCTT
Source organism: Ophion ellenae (assembly GCA_963210295.1). Taxonomy (NCBI): domain Eukaryota; kingdom Metazoa; phylum Arthropoda; class Insecta; order Hymenoptera; family Ichneumonidae; genus Ophion; species Ophion ellenae. The sequence goes on from OY723397.1 coordinate 8,081,595, forward strand.
GCCGCACTGTGGCGCTAGTAGTCGTGTGACAGGCATGCATATATATGTATGTTGCGCCGGTGTTTCGAATATCTTACATGAATAAAAGTCTATTGATATATTTGGAATGATTTTCCGTTCTAATGATTTTCCATTTGAACACAATAGATAATGTCGCCATAACAATAACAGGCGAAAGCCACGGAAGTGTCGAATCGTTCAGCTGATCGGAATATTTAGAGCCGAAGGCTGTCACACTACAGCCAACGCTATGCAGTGGCGATTTGAAGAATTAAAAAGTCGGGACGAAACGTGTTTTCGTTTATCGTATAGGAATAGTAGGCCAGTGTCAGGGGGCTGATTGCGACGAATCACGTAGAAAGAGATGCGTACTGATGGGTCGTGACGTTGTAAAAGAGGCGATTGAACTGCGGGGCAGAATCCTCGGGGAAGTGGGGTGCCGTGAAGCTCGCGACGAGCAACAACGGCACGCCCGCGAATTGTTCCTTGCTCCGTTTCAGAAACGCGACGCTCTTGTTCGCTATCAAGTCCGACGTGTAATCCACGCTGTAATCGTCACCGTGCTCGATCCTTATTCCGTTCGTGTTAAGGCTGTAGTTGTAGAATACCGAGTACTTCACGATGGCGCTCCATTCGCACCAGCCCGGCGGTACGTAAGTGCCGTCGTATTGGTTCAGATACTTGCCGAAATATCCTGCGTAAATGAAAACATGCGTGAGGACGCTATCGCCTTGTTGCAGCAAGTCGCAAGAGAAAAGTGAAGAGGAGCGCAAAGCGGCGAAGCGCAAGGCTTCGCCGAGATTCGAGAGGCTACGCGTTGGAACGTTGCAAGTAAATATGACAAAAAACGTACGGAAGCCTGCTGAAAATTCCCACACAGGAACATGTATGGGATCCCGTACGGTATCCCACGTGGGATCCCGTATGGGTTACCTATACGGGTTCCTGTATGGGATCCCACGTGGTGTCCCGTACGGGTTCCTATACGGGATCCCACGTGGTGTTTTCGTACAGGGTGTTACGAAAAATTGTTGAGATAGAGAGAAATTTAATTGCAGTCCCCACTGCCAACATTTTTAGGGTGTGTTTCCACACTAGGTACACGAGGATGAATATATTGCACCGCTAACGAACTTGTATTTCTATTAATAGCCATTGTAATAGTAAATTAATCATATAATATTATTGCAATTTTCTGTAAACACATTTTTGTAAGGCGTAAAATGATAACATAATAAAAAATTTTAATAAAAAAAACATTAAGATATTGCGTTTAATTAAGTTTGACTAAGAACTGTGTATTAAATATTTCACGCCATTTTGCGAGGCCGGGACCCACGTTGAAAAACAATACTTTTGTCTTGAGATAAAACATTTTCAAAAAAACGTTGACAATAGTGATTAATGATTTATTTTCTCACGAAAGTGTAGATATAAATGAAAAAAATTAGAAGTTTCATATTTGTTTTGATTCAATCGTGATTAGCTTATTAAGCGCTGTCTCAAAAATTAAGCTACCCACATTGCCCCACACAGGTTCCCATGTAGGTTCCTGTACAGAAATTTATTTTCTGCATTCTCCCGTACAGGATCCCGTACAAGATTCACCACCCTACGGTACCCCACACCGGCTCCCATGCAGGTTCCTGTACAGGAATTTATTTCCTGCGTTCTCCCGTACAGGATCCCGTACAGGATTCAGTTTCCCACGTTGCCCCACACAGGTTCCCATGCAGGTTCCCGTACAGGCATTTATTTCCTGCGTTCTCCTGTACAGGATCCCGTACAGGATTCAGCTTCTCACGTTGCCCCACACAGGTTCCCATGCAGGTTCCTGGACAGGAATGTTTATCCTGTACAGGAAACCGTACGGGATCCCACACTTTCCTTGGCTGTCATGCTTTCCCACACTAAAACCCGTACGGGAGTTTGCAGCAGGGATGAAGCAACGTTCGCGTCTTGTTCGATCGGGAAAATGACGGTGGTCGAAGAAATCAATAAGCAATGAAAAATGGTCTATTGACCAATTAAAGGAGGACACCACTGTAAAATTTTCGAAAAATCGTTTTGTTTTTGAACACTTTTAAAACAGTTTTAAAACCGAAAAAACAGTTTGCAAGTGGTTTTTGTGGGAGGTCTCCGAGCACTGAAAAGCTCCCTCGCCGATGTCACGGCGGTGGACACAGTACGACCCCGATAGACACTGACGTATAATAATCATATATACGACGTCGCCATCGACGTCTGTAAGCCGTATTTAGTACGTATATTGAAGAGCTAAATGTCTGGCTAATATCCGTATAATGTATATATTTTCTACTTTTATTAAACAGTATATTTTACGTATATAAAATGTCGATAACATTATACGGATATTAGCGCTTTAGTGTAAATAGTAAATACGTCTTACATACGCCGATGGCGACATCGTATATCGTATATTAGAAATATCATAAACGTCTTATATACGAATAATAAATTCATAAAACATGTACATCATACGTATGGCAATACGCCATTTACTGTTACAATACATACGGTCTAGGTTCAGCACACGTACAATCTACGTTCAGTATATGTCCACTATACGTACTTCTATATGTTCAGTAACATACAGAACACACGTGCTATCCTACGTGGAACTATCCGAGAAAAAATCTTGATGCGCTTCTGGGCCGGGATTTGAACCCGGGACTTTTCGACTGCTACTGATTGTGACATACGCCAGCCCGCTTATCGCACTCTTTTTGGATAGTCTCGATATTTGTAACGCAACGTTACAGCTTCCCCCTGCCAGACTCCATATATATATCGACATATGTGAGATACATATACGGTATATATTTATACAATATATATACAATATATATTCAGGGTGTCCTTATTATCTCTGTCACCCGAAATAACTCGATAATGATCGACTTCATAAAGACATGTTCCCGCCAAAAGTTGTACGGTGTGAAGGGGGCCAAATGCGACTAATTTTTTTTATTTCGATGGAGGCGCTGACGCACAGTGAAGGTTCCCTCCACTTTTTTAAATGGAATGGTACATTTTTTTTCAACCATTTTCTGAAGCACCTCAATGCGCCTAAAAAACATCAGGGGGTCACAGTCTTTTAAGGTTATTCAAGGTCACCTATTAAAATTAAATACAAATCGAAATATCTCGGATCACTACCAAATATTTGGTAGTGATCCGAGATATTTAGATTTGTATTTAATTTTAATAGTTAAATACAAATCGAAATATCTCTGATCGCTACCAAATATTTGGTAGTGATCCGAGATATTTAGATTTATATTTAATTATAATGGGTGACCTTGAATGACCGTGAACGACTTTGAATATTTGGTAGAACATTGGTTGAGTATTTGTTAAATATTTGGTAGTGATCCGAGATATTTAGATTTGTATTTAATTTCAATAGGTGACCTTGAATGACGTTAAACGACTTTGACCCCTAATGTTTTTATGCGGCTTGAGGTGCTCTACAAGATGGTTGAAAAAATGTACCATTCCATTTAAAAAAGTGGAGGTGACATTCACTGTGCGTCAGCGCCTCCACCGAAATAAAAAGAATTGGTCGCATTCATCCCCTGTCACCATCAGTCATACATGGCTCGCGTAATGTTCGTCCTTTTTATTTTGAATCGCTGCTACGTGTGGCGCTAGTAGTCACCTGCTCGATAACTATATATATGCCGTATAACATGTGAACCAGCCGAACCCACCAAACAATGAAGAAAATGTTCATTATAATCATTATTATAATATGATTATTTTAATCGTTTGAAATTATGTAACTGGAGATGTACATTCTTAACACTTTCACTTTTTAACAAGCATGAAAATTTCAAGAAATAAATCGATACATGTAAATATGAGGGAAAATATGTTTATTTCCCTTGATAATTATAACCTACACACAACACAGAAGGCATGTCATGGTAAACAAAAATACACTTCACCGATCGCGGATTGATTTTTTAACATTTAAAATGTTCTGAATATTTTATTTTACTCACAAGCCACAAGTCACAACACAACCGTGAAACGCGTAAAACTCCAAATACTCCGAAAATGTTATTATATCGAGCATGGAACGCGCATGCGTAAAAGAAACCGAGCAGATGACTACTAGCGCCACGAAGTGGACTGTAGCGCAATCAAACATCCGGGACAACACGCGAGTAATTTATTGCCATAGGAATAGTACCCAGTGTCAGGGGGCTGATCGCATTTGATGGCCCCTGCACCGTACAACTTTTGTCTGGAACATCTTTTCGTGACGTCGATCATTACCGAGTTATTTAGGGTGGCAGGGATAAGAGGGACACCCTGTATATATATGTGTGCGTGTGCGCGCGAGCGCGCGCGCGCGTGTGTGTGTATATATAGTGTTATAAAATATATTTTAATTGTAAGAATTTATGCATCCACATTTAAAGCAGATCGAAGATGATGGTTTGTAGGTATCTGAGATAAATTTAATTAATGGAAAGATCGCTTTACCACATTTCTCAAATGCACATATACACTCTATAACATTCCACATCTGTTAATTGCCAAATTGACAAAATGTAGTCGAAAAAATTATCGCAGATATATGTCTATCAAACGTGCATCTCATATCTATGAAGATAAATCGTTGCCATTATGCTATGACGTATTTAAAACGTATAATCTACGTACATTATACAATAAGCATATGGCATCAAATTATGCACAATATATGTATAAGTATTGTTTCTTCGACGATCAAAATGAATCCGACTGCATTGATATTAAAATGACGTATTATATCCGTATAAGGTAGTCGGCCCAGTGGGCGTCAGCGCCCTAGTGATCGTCATGTTTACGCATTAAATAAGTATTTTAAGATAAAAATCAGTCCTTCATGCAGATCTGTGATATATTAGCTTCCAGGAGGTATTTACTATGTTGTATTACATTTTCACACCCGTAAGTATACGCATAAAAGAATAATCAAATTAAATATATTCTGCTACGACGTCTAGCCGTCATTTCGGCCGAATCCTTCATTAGGAGGTTAACGTGAACCATGTCAGATTTCGGGTGATTTGAGAATGCCTGTGGACTTGCGTGGAGTAAGTTTTCCTTCCCGTGATTAACGAGGATTTTAGTTTTGCGTTCAGCATAAAAAATATAGTTTGATGTTAATTTAAACGAATTTTCATGCATGACGATTACCGGTTCAGCAACATAAACACTCTGCCCATTAATCGCCACGGCTGTCGATAACTGGGACAATGTTAGCAAAAAAAAAGTCTTACGAATCGTATGTTTAGTAGTTTATAGAAAATCAGAAAAGAAATATTGAGTCCGTAATTAGCATTGTCTGAAGGATCCACGGACCAGTAATCGTCATACACATATTCGCGATAGTAAAAAGATATACATATAAATAAATGTTGTCGATTACTGGGTCGTGACCATGTCGATAACTGGGTATGTCCTGAACACAGGTGAACAGCACTCGATCGAAATAATGTTAAAAGTGATTTTATCAAAAAATAGTTGTTTATAATGACTAGAAATAAATAAAAATTATAATTCTTACGTAATAGGCAATAACTTGTTTTATTTTTTAAATTAATCAAGTTCCATGGAAGAGAAATTTATGTTTTAATCTCTTTATCAAATGTTTTAATAAAAATCATAAAGATTGTGACAGAGTGCATAACAATTGTTCTGCCGTTCTATATGGAGACATAATCGAGTCAACAAAGTCCTACGAACCTTTGCATAATTAGTTAAGGCCTTATATACCTTTGGATGGTCGGAAAACCAGGCTTTTTAGGATAAAAAAAAATACTCATAAAGCAATCAACACGAGGTTTAGAGGGTTTGTTTCACATATCTGTAGGTACCTCCAACGAGGGAACCGTTGCAGTAGTCGCACATGTGCACCCAGAAGAATTTTCTTTTCCCCGTAATCTACATGAGTTTTTCTACCAAAGTACACACGATTATTGTAAAATATTCATTTTTGTACATCTAGCCCGATTTTTAAGAAAGTCGCATTTTCGTCTGATTCAGCGGCCTTTGTTCGTTTCCAAAAATGGCAATTATTAAACGATTGTAAAAATCGTGTGTACTTCGCTATAAAATGTATCTAAGAAGTTATATTTGAAATTTGAAGTCAATCAGTCAAAAAATGCAGGACCTACGTGTCCACCCGATTTTGAAAACATTTCGTCATGAAAAACGCGTTTAAAGTTTTAAAACCATTTTTCTACACGTCTTAAAAAAATGTTCACCTAAAATAACTTTTGCACATTATTTTCGACATGTTTATGCATAATTGAAGTCAATAAAAAAAAAACATTTTTTTTTCAAAGGTATATCAAAGCAGTTTGAACGCATGTGACGATTAGTGGGACGTTGCCATGGCGATTACCAGACCAACTGTCATGCCGTATAGTATAGTATACTCTAGTGCTGTATGGTATAGTTTTCGAGAAAATATTTCAGGCACGGGAATTATAAGATGCAATAGCATCTTATAACCTTTACGAAATATTTTCTCGAAAACTATACCAGGCACGGGAATTTTACAACGACTTTCTTCTTCGTAATAAAAAACTGATTAAGAACGACTTAAAATAACTTTTACTCACTTTCCTAGTTGAGCTATATAAATTTGCAAAGTCAAGCGATCTGCTTAAGGTGACGATTACTGGGCCATTTACCTTATTTGTAATGCTTGTAATTCCCAAATATAAAGGTAGGTAGAGTACGTAGAATATGCACACATTTAAGTAGTGATGGTGAACCTTCAATTATTACGGATATGGGATGTATGTTTCATATGTATATATCTGCAGTATAATTATATGATCAATTCTTCGTGAAATTCTATACATCTTATATACGTATAATATTTGTCTATCATCAAATTGATTCGTCACACTAAATATAGGGATATTGAGTGCAAGTATAACATACGTACATTCAATCTTATTGGAATTGGAAAGAAGTTTTAAACAGCGATAGAAGAAAATGGAGAAAAAAAACCAAAGGCGTAAAGACCGAAAGAAAAGGTGGAGCTAAAGCGAAGAAAAAGCAACCGTCAACTCAAATATCGAATATAAAAACTACTTGCGTAGGATGCCTGGAGGACCACCAAAAAGCCTGGATGCAGTGCGCCTGCTGCGGTGAATAAGTTTATGAATAATTTGCAGACATCCCCAAATGTTCGAAAACTAACATATGCGATTGATGCACAATGTTCTGAAGATGTCTGGCGCTGGGGGCTCGAAGTTAAGTCTGTCTGGTACTAGGTGCCACTCGCAGTGACGGCAATTTTTTGTATCATAGTCTAAATAAAGTTTTTAATTTGATTTATTCCGAGGTTGCATTTTTGTGAATTTACTTTGGTTTTAAACTTTGTTGATGTAATTATTTTCAGAAAAAAATTACATTTTTCGAAGCAGTTTGTTTTTGATTGTCCGAAAAGCTTAGGTGTCCGCCACTGGGGGACTTCCCCCTAGTTGAATTTACGTATATTATACTTGCGTCCTATACCCCCAGATATGGTTTAATGGGTCTGTTTGATGAGAGACAAATGTTATACGTATAAGAAATTCATGGAATAGCTTCAGATGCAGGAATCACAATCGTAAGATAATGAACAAATATTATACGTAAATGAGATGCAAAAAATTCCACGGAAATAACGTTGATAAAACACGTTCAATGTACGTACATAATACATGATATTGACAGCAATGCAGTAGGATTCATTTTTATCGTCGAGTAGATGTTCGTTGTACATATAATATATGTATATAATTTGATGTCAAATGCTTATTGTATAATGTTCGTAAAATATACGTATCAAAATTCTTTCACTATTATCAGTTAAATAGCTCCACAATATACATTCAATATACGTATAATACAGGTCTATCATAGACGTATAGATGTCATATACATATATACATGTAATATATGTATATTAGACCTTCCTGTTCTATCTGGGGTAGCTACACAAAATACCGTGAAAAATTTGATCCTGCAGTAAAAACCGTTCCCAACGAGGATCACGTAACCCACCGACTCAAGAAGCTCCCACGCTTCTGCAAATTCACTCATGCATTTATTTACTAGTGGGTACCGAAAACTTCAAAAATGTTTTTCTGAAAACCATGATTTCGTCCAATCGACTTGAAATTTTGACTGTAGCTTCTTAGATTGCTTTAACAGTCAGGTACGAGCGCTTTTTTCGATTAATTGAAAATGGTAAAAAATATATCACTTTTTATGTGAAAACTATGGTCGAAAAAACAAACTTTTTTTAAAAACTCGTCTCTTTTTGTCCATTATTTTTCAATTTCCCCCCGTATTTGACTGCTAAAACTATGTATTCTATTATTTTCTTTGAAATAAATTCCAAAGAAAATGGGCAGTTACAGTGGTGTCCGCCCTTAAGGTAGTTCTGTAGTTTTGGTCAGATCTTAGGAATTGGCTGAAACCTATGTATGATGTAGATATGACCTTCATGAACTGATGCTCAAAAATTCAAATCGCTTCACCGTTTAGTTCCTGAGATAATTGCAATTGGATATGGGTATTTTTGTACGCGATCCCTATACCTAATACGTAAACCGATAGGAGTTTGCTTGCATTTTTCGATATAGGTTCTAAACGGATCTTAGGATTTCAAAATATAAACACACGTGTACGCAGTACTATTGTGGGATTGATTAAAACAAAAATGACAAACTTTGATCATTTAGTTTCGAAGATATCGACTGATGAAAAGTGGTAATTTTATTCCACACCGAACTCGGGCCCAGCCATCTGTAACGGAATTGCAACAGTGTACGCTGCAGCCAGCTGATCGGCGCGTGGTCTGGGACCTCGAAGCGTATTTTTTTGTCCCGAGTTCTAGTAATTCTGAGACGGATGTGAAATAAATGTATTCTGCAAACAAATTTAATCTGTTCAATTCATGCATGAATTTATGCATGTATTTGTCTTTGTTACAGCGAATACAATTTAAACTGTCGGCACGATGTTGTGAAACCACGATCCGACGTCCTTCGGCAGCGAATTTTTGTTACTGATCGTTGAGGTTGTGGTTATTCTCATCGCGTTTAGCCGCATTTGCATGACACATGGCTGCCACAGCTTGCAGTCTTTTAGCAAGCACCTTTTTTTATTGGAAACTTTCCTTTGTATCGCATTTCGGTTGACATTTTCACGCTTTTTTTTTTATTTATATAATACATTTCGCAAAAGACGGATCGTAGAAAGCTCAACACTATGACTTCAGGAAAATCGCGCTGTTGCCACGATTACAGCGCCGCCCTCTATACGAGTATGAGACCTATCTATGCATGAGGTGCGAATGTGTGGGACATATAGAGGGTACAAACTCTGTCATACATTTACAACCAACAGCATCGTATAGGCATTGGATGTTGCTATACGCTTCGACCGAAACTTTTGGTTCATACGTGTACCTACAGAACTACCTTAATTGATCGACGTTGAAATGAGTGTATATGGAAGTGGAAATATGCAAATTGGATCTACTCGCCGGTGCGGTAACCTGCGTTACTGAGATATGCCCCAAACGAGTGTGGCTCGTGATCTCGTTGCCATTCTTGCCCCGTGCAATTGCCGTCGTTCGAGTACACTCCGTGATTGTGCACGTAACGACCGGTGAGCAGGGAACTTCGGCTTGGGCAGCATATCGTAGTCGTGGCGTATGCGTGTCTCATCTCGACTCCCTCGTCCCGTATTCGTCTCAGAGTATGCGGCATGAAGTTCATCGAACCTAGAATCGTGTCGAACCTTTCGTTGAGGCCATATTCTAGTTTTGCTGGTCAGAAAAATTGTTTTTTCAGGGTTTCGTACCCAAAGGGTAAAACGGAAGCCTATTGATGTCACTCTGCTGTCTGTCCGTCCGTATGTCACGGGGATCTAGCTCGTAAACGGCATTCCGTCAGGTCTGTAACTCATTAGTTACAGACCTGAAATATGGATATTTTGTGTAGAATGTTCACCCAAATCCGAATATTGAATTAGAAATTCAATGAAATTATCTTTCATGGGGGTACCACATGAAAGAAGGAGCAGAAAAAATTGTCTTACTCTAGCATGTGGAGTGTCATTGTCTGAAGCTCATTGAGTAGAGTACAAATATATTTTCTATTCATTTTTATCTTAAAAAATGAAGAAATGGGGGGGGGGGGGGGCGTGAAAGTAGTCAGTTTTAGACCATTTTTGTTACGGGGTTTATCTAAAAAAGTAAACTAGTTGGGAATTTGGAATTTCTGTATATTGTGTACCATATACTTTATTTAAACAACAAACACTGAAAACGCTGATTCATAATGTAGTATAAATAATAATTTATTGTATACATAATGCATACATAGAATTATTGTTATTTAAATATTTACAATACCAATGATTTATTTTTGGAGTCGGGGCCAGCCAAGAACGAGAGATTGACGTCACGGAAGAAACGAGATTGCAGATGAAAAAGTCTGTGGATCGTACATTTCATTAATTTTTCTTCGCCTCCTCTTTTTCTGCGAAAAATGTGACAATATTGGCAATTGGCTGGTACCGACAGAAAAAAAGCAATACCTAATTAAATATCTAGTTTTGAAAAAAAGTTAATCGGTGATATGTACGGCACCCTGATAGAGCGAGACCCGACTCGCACTTGTTTTTGTATTCTTATAGTTGGCGTCTTAGGAGGGTATCCTGTACGATCCTGGTATAGCCGACTAAAGGTAGATTGCTGAAATCAGTGAATATCCACCATATGACCTGCATGAGAAACTCTGGACGAGCTTTTCTCAAAACAACATTTTTCAAATCGGGCGTGTATTTTTCTCTGAAACTACTGGGCCGATCGACTTGCAATTTTGCACACATCGCTCATCCACTAAAAAACTGTCATAACACAAGTAGGCTGTTTTAAAAAAACGCTACATTTATAGATTGCTCATTGCAGTGAGCGCCCCAGCCTGTTAGAGAGGCATCTGAAGAAAATCTCGATTTTGTAATTCAAAGTTCGTATCGGATTAATTCCAATCTGGCTATTTCTTTTCCATCATTCTAAGTCCTCTTTTAGCTTATTACTTATAGTCATACGTGCCTCGTAATTTCCATTCTTTGGTATCAGCGCTGGGAATTTTTCTCTTTCCAGTCCTTTACAATGGACAGTGCCGTATGCGACAGCTGGACAAGCTGCGTTCAGAACTCCCAGTAAATGTGCAAAAAATCTAATTTTACACTCCGTTCCGGGTTGAAATATATTTAGCAATGTTTTAATTTGTCGTTTTTTCTTGTCTGTTAATTCCAATGTATAGTCCGTTGAGTTGACGATAAAACCCAAAAATTTACATTTTTGTGATGGGGTTAGCGAACTTTTCTTGTTATTTATTACGAATCCGAGTTTCTCTAACAGATTTTTCGACTCGTGTACGTTCTTTTGACAATTCTGGAAGTTTTTCCCTATAAAAATGTATCATCTAAGTATATTGTTGATAAGAAACCCTTACTTATCAGCACATTCATTGCTGGTTTCATATTTTTTTAAAAGACGTATGGGCTTATGGATAACCCGAAGGGTAAACATCTGAATTCGTACTTTTGTTCTCTAAAGGTAAATCGTAAATATTTTTAATCTTCTTTGTGTACCGGTACACAAAGGAAGTATGCGTCTTTAAGGTCAAGCGAGGGCATAAATGCGTTCGGTGTTACTAGTTGTTTTACTGACCTAATGCCTTCCATTTTAAAGTAAGGGGCTTTGATAAACTTCTCGTGAAAAACGACGCAACCGACCCAACCTCGAGCCAGCGTCACGCCAATCGCATTCTACCATTGGCCGATGAACGGCAGCACTACCGGTTTAGTGTTGCGCCACGGTAGGAGTGATCTCTTCGGCCCAACGCTGGAATGTACGGTTGGCCAATAGTAGGCTTACCGGAAATTCCAACAGTTGGCCAGGTATTGGCCGAACATTGGGCTAAAGAGATCACGATCATTGGCTGACGGTTGGCGTGATCACCGGCCCATAGTAGGGCTAAGGTCGGCTTCATATTGTTGGCGCAATATTCGGGCTAGTGTTGGTCCAGTATAGGGCTGTCAAAACAACCCAACGCTTAGCCGACAATCGATCAGATTCACAAGTTTCTGTGCTCGATGATTGCTCATCGAAAGAATTATTAGATTCACTAACATCGTTATGTATAATCACTTGTTCGTGGAATGTTTCCAAATTTGTTTTACTATCTACTTGTCTTTTTGTTTCGTTGCCTCTGATCCTAACCGGCTGTAAAGAGTCTTCTAATTTTTGTCGTCGTTTTAACACTCGACGTTTCTTAATACTGTCATAATAACTCGGCATTTTTTTAATACACCACAAAATTTTAGTATGAATTAATTTTATTTTTAATAAAGTGAATTTCAGATAAGAGTAATTATGAGTTTTTATTATCACAGGACGTAGAAAATCGCATGCAGCGATAATAAAAAAATATATAATAATAATATACGTAAAAATGCATTCTTGTATATATATATGAACTATACCGTGCAAAGCCAGTCTTAGGCCAGTATTGGCAATTCGTCAGTTTGCCTGCTGAAAATAAGCATTGGAAAAATCACGGTCAAACGATTGGCTCAGACTCAGGGCCTGCGCTCGCCCCGACAATTGGCCGACGGTCATTAATTAGTACTGGCCCAGCGTTGACTCCTCGATGGTGTGCCGAGCTTCAATTCGAGACTGGCAAACCCATGATCAACCGATTGGCCCATGTTCGGGGCCAACACTGGGACCCGATAGTTGACTGACAGTTGGTAATCGATATTTGGCCCAAGGTTGGGTGTTCGTTGGTTTGCCATGCTTCAAATGAGCACTAGCAGAATCATGGCCAAATCATTGGCCCGTATAAAGGACCAACACTGGGTATTAGTAATTGGTGCTGAATATCGTACCAAGCATCGGCCGCATTTTAAGCGCTGTCAAATTTTTCACGGGTTGTTCAAGCTTTGTAAATTTTCTATACAACGATTTGAACCGTCAGCTTTCGGTACCAACAAGTTTGGGGATATAAACTGTCCGGCACAGTTCTCGCACTTTTCGATCGCATTTTTCTCTAATAATTTTTCATTTTCTTCCTCTAGTGATTCTAGTTTTCCCTCTTTCCATTTTTGTTGTTCACAGAGTTCACAGAGTGTAGTTCACAGTTCACGTGAATTGGTGTCGGGTTTCTTCGAACGGTATTTTATATCCCTTTACGCAATTTTTGATAAAATTATCGCTTGTAATGTTTTTATATTCTTGGATAAACAAGCTTAGCCTGCCTGCTATGTTCTGTACCTCCTTTATTTTTTCGATGACTCTTTCGTCGGTCGATTTTTGTCTCGGTTCGTCTAAGTTGGCCGATACGGTGTTTTCGGCTTGAAGCGAACGAATTGTTTCCGGTGATAGCCGCCTGTCTGTCTGTTCTGGGCAGGCAAGTCCCTCTAGTTTCTCTGGACTTGAGTTCGGTGAAAGACTTTTTTGTCCTGAGCTTTGATGCTATTGCAGGCTGCCTCGATCGTCTTAACCTCTTTTATTTGGTCGGCCAGTTTTTGTCCGTAGAGCCATACATCTGAGTGAGTTGCCTCTACTACTGGTTTAACGTTTTTTTTATTATCGGCGTGATGAAGGATTTCCTGCCTATAGGCTGTTGGTGGTAAGCTACCGCCAATAATTGCCCAGTGTCGGACAGAAGCTCAATGAGTTTTTATCTGGTCGACCTCGTCTGCAATGTCGTCGAGCAAGAGCGATACAGCTGCACCCAATGAAACGATCGCTGTACCCACGCACTCTTGTGTTTGCACGAAGTGTACGTCCCGTTTCTTTGCTACTTCTGTGATTGCAGCGCTTATTTCCAAATTTATTTTGGGAGGTTCGGCATATAATTCTCCTTTGCCAGGATATATTTCTAAAAAGCTTTTTCTATTTTCGTCGGGGAGTCCCTCTTCATCCATTTTAACGTTCCAACATAATTTTTTTTTTAACGTTCTGTATATCATGAATAAAAGCAAGAAAGGAACCGCACTCAAAAAGCTTTACTCGTTTCCTTAAAAAAAAATAAAATGTAAACACCTGAAATATGGCACTCCAAGGACAAAGTCTCCTTATACAGAAAAATTGACAATGAAAATGACTGTGAAGCCACGGGAACAATCGGATTAACATAAAATGAAATTTGTTGCTTACATTGGTCGCTGTGTTTGTGAGTGTATCAGTGTATAGGTACGCTTGCTCGCAAGAGCAAGCATATCGCAAGGTTGTCGCAAGGTTGTCGCTCGCAGATAAGGGCCTCGTTGACGGACGCCACGCTTAGCGTTCGGAAAGCGGTTACCAGCACCAGACTTTTGGGTGCTGAGAGTGTTTATGTATATACGCGTAGTAAATAGCACTTGAACTATTTTATGGACTCGAGGCCGTGAGAGTCGACTAACCTTTTATACGACGCTTCAGTCAAAACCCGAAGATGTATAATATTCAAAACTCTATGATACCGGTACTACTCTTCGAATTCTGTCACAACAAGATTAAGAAGTGAAGTTAATTTAATGGAAGATTTTGCGAGACTGAGATCTGTATTTGCTGAAGACTGTCGGGAGACTGAACTCAGGAAGGAAGTCTTTTTTGACGAGAAAATTAAGTGGGGATAAATTGTGGGAGAAGGAACTTTAAGGTTTAGCGTGATTGGTCGCGATATTCATGATTCGCACAATCGATCTCGATCATTCCTTATATAGAATTTGCACGCATGGATGGTAAGAGACCTTTGTCCCGTGTTTCCCGTTTGTCCCGTTGTTATGTCTCTGGTGACTTCTCATATCGAGAAGTTTGTAGATCGGACTACGCTGCGAGACCGGATGTATTATTATTTAGTCGGAGTTATAAGTGCGTCGGAGCCGTCTAGTCTATGTTATGTTTAAATAATCTAGAGTCTAGGCTTCTCTTGGTCACCATGCGGATGGGCCGGCGTAGGATTTTTTGAGTCTGTTGATCGAGCTGATGGTTGATTTTTCGTTCGACAGCTCTTCTTGGAATATGCGCCTGAGATCGTGTTCTTGTTGACAGCCAATGGGATAGGAAAAGTCGATGACTGCCCGAGTCGAAATTTTTAGCCTCCTCTGAACCCTCGCAGGACCCATTTCTTTTGTGATACATAAGCCGCCAGCCTCCGTTGAACCGACGAAACCTCATTTGTCGAGTTAGGTGCCATGAAGAGACCTCCTCTTGGTCCAGGGTAGCCTCGGCTAGACCTCCCAAACCTTCTCTCGACCCCCAGTTTTAGTGAAACGGGCACAGCACAGGCCTCCTTAACCTGCTTTCAATCTCAAACTCTTGCCTCGACCCCACCTAACCTGCTTTCGGCCCAAATTCGATATCTCGCCCATCATCATTCCATTGTGGCCTGATCAGTAACCCGTTCGATGACGAAAATAAGACGAAATTAATAAAAAGACATCGTCCCCTTATCGAATTATTAGTGCAATATTAATATGCGAAAACAATCAAATTTGCTCAATATCGATTTATTATTATTTTATAGGCAATTCGTAAAAGAATGCTTGTATATACAGTCTTACTCCAATTCTATCGCATTAATGGGCGTTTTCCCGTGAGAAAAAATCTCACAGGAAAATTCTTAAAAAATGCCAGTCTATCCAGTATAAGCTTACGCGACGTTTTTCGTCCTTGACATTTCTTCTTAAGCCCTCTAGTTCTTGAGTTACATTGCATTATCTAGAATTAGTCTTTTTTAGCAAAAAATGAAATAACATTGCGAAAAAAATCGTACAAAACTTTATAAAAAACACAAATGGAGTTCCTGCTACCCCGTTCAAGTTTATGATGGATAAACGTAACAAACTTTTTTTTCATAAGTCATGCGCTCAATTCTCGACGGTCGAAAAAAAGCCGAAAATCAGTCACAGATAAAAGTGCATACCGGGTCGAAAAGAAAATTATAAAAAAATATTTCAGAAAAGCAATATAAAGCTGAATTTATTCCCGTCAAAACGCCGTTCGGTAAATTTGGTTATCTTTTTTTTTACGGAGCTGTGTAACTTTTAGTGCAGCAAGAAATATCGACTGGTGTATCCAAACTTTTAAGCGACGGTATATATTATATAATACTATATATATATATTACATTCGAAATATGTAGTTGCATTAATATATTCAAATATACACTACCAGTCAAAAGTATTCGGACACTTCAGATAACTGCAAAACTTAATATCACTTTGGATCATTGCAAACTTATGGTAGAATAATAATTATTTTACGAAGATACTATAAAGCTCTGTATAATTACTTAATTATATAGATCTTTATAGTATCTTCGTGAAATAATAAATGAAATGAATTATATTACTCTAAGATTATTTGGCAATTATCCAGCGCTCAAAAGTTTTGCGATCATGTGGAGTGTCCGAAAACTTTTGGCTGGCAGTGTAGATCTAAATTACATATAATGTTGATATCTATATGGAACGTTAGGGTGTTAATTATAGTCTATTTCATGTTCCAAAGGATTGAAATTGTCGGTTTAGAATTCAACATCATTCGATTTTTTTCTTTATTTTTTCTTTTTGTTTTTGTTCGTTTTGTTTTTTTTTGTTAAGTCAATAATGAGTTGATAAATGTCGACGGCCGATTACCGTCGATTTTAAATGAAATGTTTGATTTTTCTTTGTTTTCATTTTTAGCACGTCGAAAATTGAAAAAATATTTCCACGTGTATGTATGAAGCATATTTTTATTTTTTGCCGCTAAATATGATATGAACTAACCGCGTCTATTTGATTCTTTTTTATTTGAATTAACTAGATTTTTCATAGAACCAAATTTTTCCTATTGCATTCCATTATTAAAATTATTGATTTCAAAAATGTTTATTTATAGAAAATCAATCTATTTAATATCGTCCAATAACTACATATTTTATTTCATCCTAATAAATCTGTGATTCGGTTTCATCAGTTCAACATTTTCATCTGTTCAAAAAAACAATTTAGTTAAGTTCACTGAATGGATCTAGTTATTTTTTAAAAATTTACCTTAAATAGAATTTTCGTAGAGTTAACCATTCTTTTATTTGATTGAACTAACGGTCCATCTTTATTGCAACACTCATATCAAAGGGGCGGGGGGTAGAGAAGGTGGAGAGAGAGGTTTTATATATATATATATATATATATATATATATATATATATATATATATATATATATATATATATATATATATATATATATATATATATATATATGTGTGTGTATGTGTTTAAAAAATCTATAGCATGTTATTCGATGAAACTCTCTAATTATCACAATCATATTAACTAATTGATATAGCTTATGTGATACAACAAATAGTTAGAGGTATTCATTTGGCCTCTTATGCCATATCAGCGACCAAAATGTTATAAGCACTCGATAGCATAGGGGCAGCGGAGCGTAGCTAGGAGTAGGTAGGCTAGGTTCAAGTCGCATATAGGGCAAAATATTTTCTTCGAAAAAAATCATGTCTATAGGCCAGGGAATGACGAACTACGATAAAAATCCTTGTGGTGAAGCTCTCAATTAAGGAGTTCATTTTATTTTCGATTTATGAAATATTTTATGCATATAGTACACTTAGCTTTACATTGTACATTGTAAGCAAATAAAGATTAATTTGAATCTCATCTTTATTAATATATATAAATATCTTCGAAAGAAATACGATCGTAGTAGGCTGTGAGACAAGGAAAAAACCTATTTTATTTAAATAGATTGTATATAAATTAATTTTTTTGTTTAGCAGGGTACAGTAGGCCGAAAGGGGGGGGGGGCAGTAGGTTCTGCGGGAGCGCTCGAAGTAGGCCGACCTGAGGTTCCGTAGGTTCAATTGTGAGCCTCACTGACCTCCTTTGAGTCAAAAAGTCTACTTTCTGCCATGCCGGAGGTTCATCGGAGGCTCTAACGCATGGTACCCCGAGTCGAAATTTTCGAGCCGCGTTCAACCCACAAAATGAAGGTGAGCAGAATTCGGCGTGGGCGGATTATTGGGTATCTAAAGGAGGGTACAATGTTTGAAAGTATCATGCGTTAGAGCCTCCGATGAACCTCCGGCATGGCAGAAAGTAGACTTTTTGACTCAAAGGAGGTCAGTAAGGCTCACAATTGAACCTACGGAACCTCAGGTCGGCCTACTTCGAGCGCTCCCGCAGAACCTACTGACCCCCCTTTCGGCCTACTGTACACTGCTAAACAAAAAAATTAATTTATATAGCATCTATTTAAATAAAATAGGTTTTTTCCTTGTCTCACAGCCTACTACGATCATATTTCTTTCAAAGATATTTATATATATTAATAAAGATGAGATTCAAATTAATCTTTATTTGCTTACAATGTACACTGTAAAGCTAAGTCTACTATATGCATAAAATATTTCAAAAATCGAAAATAAAATGAACTCCTTAATTGAGAGCTTTACCACAAGGATTTTTATCGTAATTCGTCATTCCCTGGCCTTTAGAATTGATTTTTTTCGAAGAAAATATCTGCCCTATATGCGACTTGAACCTAGTCCTACCTACTCATAACTACGCTCCGCTGCCCCTATGCTACCGAGTGCTTATAACATTTTGGTCGCTAATATGGCATAAGAGACCAAATGAATACCTCTAACTATTTGTTGTATCACATAAGCTATATGAATTAGTTAATATGATTGTGATAATTAGAGAGTTTCATCGAATAACATGCTATAGATTTTTCAAACACACACACACACACACACGCACGCACGCACGCACGCACACACACACACACACACACACACACACACACACACACACACACACACATATATATATATATATATATATATATATATACATAAAATTCCTCTCTCTCCACCTTCTCTACGCCCCGCCCCTTTGATATGAGTGTTGCAATAAAGATGGACCGTTAGTTCAATCAAGTAGAAAAATGGTTAACTCCACGAAAATTCTATTTAAGGTAAATTAAAAAAAACCAGATCCATTGAGTGAACTTAACTAAATTGTTTTTTTGAACAGATAAAAATTTTGAATTGATGAAACCGAATCACAGATTTATTACGATCAAATAAAATATGTAGTTGGACGATATTAAATAGATTGATTTTCTATAAATAAACATTTTTGAAATCAATAATTGTAATAATGGAATGCAATAGGAAAAATTTGGTTCTATGAAAAATCTAGTTAATTCAAATAAAAAAGAATCAAATAGACGCGGTTAGTTAATGTCATATTTAGCGGAAAAAAATAAAAATATGCTTCATACATACACGTGGAAATATTTTTTAAATTTTCGACGTCCAAAAAATGAAAACAAAGAAAAATCAAACATTTTATTTCAAATCGACGGTAATCGGCCGTCGCCATTTATCAACTCATTATTGAATTAACAAGAAAAACAAAACGAACAAAAACAAAAAGAAAAAATAAAGAAAAAATCGTATGAGGTTGAATTCTAAACCGACAATTTCAATCCTTTAGAACATGAAATAGACTATAATTAACACCCTAACGTTCCATATAGATAACATTATATGTTATTTAGATCTACACTGCCAGCCAATAGTTTTCGGACACTCCACATGATCGCAAAACTTTTGAGCGCTGGATAATTGCCAAATAATGTTAGAGTAATATAATTCATTTCATTTATTATTTCGCGAAGATCCTATAAAGATCTATATAATTAAGTAATTATACAGAGCTTTATAGTATCTTCGTAAAATAATTATTATTCTACCATAAGTTTTCAATGATCCAAAGTGATATTAAGTTTTGCAGTTATCTGAAGTGTCCGAATACTTTTGACTGGTAGTGTATATTCGAATATATTAATGCAACCACATATTTCGAGAATAACATATATATATAGTATTATATAATATATACCGTCGCTTAAAAGTTTGGATACACCAGTCGATATTTCTTGCTGCACTAAAAGTTACATAGCTTCGTAAAAAAAAGATAACCAAATTTACCGAACGGCGTTTTGACGGGAATAAATTCAGCTTTATATTACTTTTCTGAAATAGTTTTTTATAATTTTCTTTTCGACCCGGTACGCACTTTTATACGTGACTGATTTTCGGTTTTTTTCGACCATCGAGAATTGGGCGCATGACTTATGCAAAAAAAAATTTGTTGCGTTTATCCATGATAAACTTGAACGGGGTAGCAGGAACTCCATTTGCGTTTTTTATAAAGTTTTGTACGATTTTTTTCGCAATGTTATTTCATTTTTTGCTAAAAAAGACTAATTCTAGATAATGCAATGTAACTCAAGAACTAGAGGGTTTAAGAAGAAATGTCAAGGACGAAAAACGTCGCGTAAGCTTATACTGGATAGACTGGCATTTTTTAAGAATTTTCCCGTGAGATTTTTTCTCACAGGAAAACGCCCATTAATCCGATAGAATTGGAGTAAAACTGTATATACAAGCATTCTTTTATGAATTGCCTGTAAAATAATAATAAATCGATATTGAGCAAATTTGATTGTTTTCGCATATTAATATTGCACTAATAATTTGATAAGGGGACGATGTATTTTTATTGATTTCGTCTTATTTTCGTCATCGAACGGGTTACCGATCAGGCCACAATGGAATGATGATGGAGGAGATATCGAATTTGGGCCGAAAGCAGGTTAGGTGGGGTCGAGACAACAGTTTGAGATTGAAAGCAGGTTAAGGAGGCCTGTGCTCTGCACGGTTCACTAAAACTGGGGGTCGAGAGAAGGTTTGGGAGGTCTAGCAGAGGCTACCCTGGAACAAGAGGAGGTCTCTTCATGGCACTGAACTCGACAAATGAGGTTTCGTCGGTTTAACGGAGGCTGGCGGCTTATGTATTACAAAAGAAATGGGTCCTGCGAGGGTTCAGAGGAGGCTAAAAATTTCGACTCGGGACTTTCAAACATTGTACCCTCCTTTAGATACCCAATAATCCGCTCACGCCGATTTCTGCTCGCCTTCATTTTGTGGGTTGAACGCGACTCGAAAATTTCGACTCGGGAGTATACTACGTGTTGCAAAATACAAATTTCATCAGCCATGAAAGTCAACCCAATAAACGTTATCAAACTTCTACTAGCTACATTTGAAGCTATGGATATTTCACAAACGCCGGTTAATAACGCGGAAATTGAACTCGCGGACAGTTTTGAACAAATTTTGATCAGTTCCATGCAAGACTATAATGGAGTTGAAATGATAGAGGAAGAAACGCTCGCTTTTCAAGAACCATTTAAACAGTACGAAGCCAATGCTGTAGAAGATACCGTATGGCAAAAGGATACTGGTGATAGTGATTCTGACGCCTGCTCCAGTGATGATGAGCTGAACTTAGATCACAAAATAAAAGCAGTTCAATACTGGAGGTCTGGTAAGACAAAAAACCATAGCCTCAAAACCGTCCAACAGAAATACAGATCTGTCAAGTCTGAAAGACAATTGCGGCGCTGGGCACATCAGCTGAATAAAGGCGGTACTTATGAAAAAAAAACTAGCGCAAATTTCTGAATATACTTTGGAAAATATGAAAACTGCTCTACATGCTAGTGTCATTATTTATGATATTGATCTTCAGAAGTGGGCGCTACAAGCCTAAAAGGAGATAGGTTTCAATGATGTGCGATTTAAGGCCTCTCATAATTGGCTATGGAATTTTAAAAAACAGCATCGCATTGTATCCAGAAAAATCAATAAATTTGTAACGCGCAAAACTACGGGAGAAGAAGAACTTCTACGGAAAAAACCAGAAAAATTTGTCGCCGATGTTGCACCACTGATAAAAAGTATGGAACGAAAAATGTGTATAATTCGGATCAAAGCCGTTTTCATGTGGAAATTCATTCGGTGCGAACTCTTGCAATGGAAGGAGAAAAGAAAGTTGAATGCGTTGTACAGTCAGTTTCTTTAATAACTCACAGCTATACGATTCAGCCTGAGGTATGATACTATAAGCTGAGGGGAAACTACTTTCCCCACTTTTCATCGTTTTAAAGAAGACGAAGGGTGAATTCGGACCACGAGTAGAGAAAGCGCTATTTCAAGCAGAAAACGTCCTTGTATTAGCACACAAATCTGGAAAACTTACTTCTGGTACGTATGCTCACATATTATAATGAATGATTTTTATTAAATATGGAATGTAATTGATGTCAACATTAGTATTTTTTAAAATATTGAATGTGTTTTGTGTTAACAGAGCATTTCAAAACCTGGGTGGAAAAGGTTTTTTTCCCTAACGTCGGGAGACATAGCGTATTATTGATAGACTCCTGGAGTGGACACTGCCCTAAGGTTGTTCATGAAGCGACACCTCGTCATAAGAAGATAATCCCGATGATATTCCAAAAGGTACAGCTGGAAAGATTCAGCCGCTCGATGTATTTGGATTCAGAGTGTGGAAAAATTTCGTCTGACATTTTTCAGACAGTGTAATATTATTAAAATCTGATATGAATTTGCACTTGAGGAATAATATAATTAAACTGCAATCACTTACACACAATCAACTCTCATCACCGCGGTAATCTAATCTTTTTAAATATACTTAGTATAAAAGTAATCATATATCTAAAAATCCAGAAGATTTTGAAAATCCTGTTACCTTTGGTTTTGGTGAATCGAACACACATTGTGAAATACCCGGTTGCAATAATTTGGCCATTATCAGATGTGCATGGTGCAAAAAGACGTTGTGTTTAAAGCATTTTTTTGACGACTATCATTATTGCAGGAATTATGAGCCATGATTGTTGATAGTTATCATATGAAAAAAAGTATATGTCACGAGAAAATGATTTGACGGCATATGACTGCGATACTTTTCACAAGTACTATTAATTAAATCAGCTGATATGATTCCCAAATGAAATATGTCAAAGTATATTAAAAACATGTTCGTTAACCTACTGTAAAACTCTCAGTTTCATTAATATGTTTAATTAAATAAACGGTAAAATAATAAAAATATACATTCCTCCACAAAACTACGTCGCTGGCTAAATTATCGCTTGATCCAGGCGCATCATCGTTCCGAAATATACGACGTGAGCCTTATAACTTATTCTGGAAATTATTATAATTAGTTATATAGCAGAAGTGTATGTTTATTCCTATAGAGATGCTTAATGGACGTGCATATTAAAATCAGAAGCGTTTCGACACGAAAATATGAGTTATGAGTAAGGGGTAGCCCCACGTCCCCACTCCCAAAGTACCGCTCCTAAAGTTCAAAACGAATATGCCTGCACACACAAACATAAAATTGATATTACCGATGAAATGAAAGCAGTTTTAACGAAATTCGTGAAACCTTTTGCGAAACTTCAAACGAAAAGCAATTAGAGGAGGTAGTTTACCCTTAAAATGTAAAAATTTAAAAACGTAATAATTTAAAAACGCGGGAGAATATTTTGAATCCGCGGATACATGTTGAACGCAGAAAACACGATGGTGATGAACAAATTTATGTTAGGGGTGGTTTACCCCCTTAAATTTTCTGTCCCGCTGAAAAGCAAAAACGCGTCAACTTGAATTTTGATTCCCCTTCAAAATGATACCTGTTTTATTAATTTTCATACAACCCTCTTAAGCGTGGGGTGAAAAACGGCAAATGGAGGGGTGGTTTAGCCCTTAATTATATTTTTAATCAACACTCTTGGAGTGGATTTTCCATCGCTTAATATTAGAGGAATTTTCGATTTTGTTTCATTCAGATCGGTGGACTGCTTGTAGGAGAAACTTTGAGGGGTGGTTTCATCCCCTAACACCTTTCTTTCTGCCAATACAAAAAAATAACAAGTTTAATAGTTTGCAATGCTTTACCACATATATGAGTTTCAACGAAATCGAAAGCGGATACTTCAATGATGCTTCTCATCAGAGGGGTAGTTACCCCTTAAGACGAATGTAGTAATTTTGAAATATGATAAAACATTAAATTGTAGCTTATAGAAATATTAAAAATCAGCGGATACACTTTAAACAAAGAAAAAACGACCATGATAAATAAATTTATATTAGGGGTGGTTTACCCCCTTAAATTTGCTATGCCGCCAAAAGGCAAAAACCCATCAACTTTAATTTTAATTCCCCTTCAAAATGATACCTGTTTTATTAATTTGCATACAACCCTCTTAAGTGTGGGGTGAAAAAAGGTAAATTTAGAGGTGGTTTACCCCCTAATTTAATTTTATCTTAACATTTTCATAGTGGATTTTTCATCGCTTTTCGTTAGAAGAATTTTCGTTTTTGTTTCATTCAGATAGGTAGATTGCTTCTGGGTGAAACTGCAAAATCACCCCTTGACACGCCTTTCTTTGAGGGGCGGCTTCCCCCCTTAAATCCGTTTTTCCGCAGATAAAAAAAATACGTGTCTCAAAGTTTTCCATGCTCTATCACATATATGAGTTTCAACAAAATCGGAGGCGGACACCTGAGGGATGTTCCTTGTTAAGGGAAGGGGGCCTAAAGCGAGCACCCGGCCTAAAGCGGACATCCTCCATACTTTTTCTTATAGTTTGGGTTTCTGAGAATGTGTCTCGAAAATATTAGGACTTGGAATTAATAGACCCATTTTTGACAATCTTTGTAAGAAGTGAACTTTGCTCAGACAGGCTATATGAGCCATCTAACGAAACAAATGGTAATCAGAAGGAGCGATATCTGGAGAATACGGCGGGTGGGGTAGGACTTCCCATTTAAGTGTTTCCAGATATGTTTGTACCGGTTTTACGACGTGCGGACGAGCATTATCGTGCAGCAAAATGACCTTGTCGTGTCTTTCGGAGTATTCCGGCCGTTTTCCGCCCCTCTGATCCCACCAAATACAGAGCAGGAGCTTAGACCCATGGATATTTTACTTTGTCACTGATGTTGATGGTTGGCCGAGCTTAACCCATCACTTTCTGCGCTTCGGATTGTCGTAATGCATCCATTTTTCATTACCAGTGACAATTCGATGCAAAAAACCGGGAAAAAAGCAGGAAGTAAAACTCCCCGCAAAAACACTTTATTCGGCACAAATGTTGACATATTCAATAAATTATAAAGTGTTGTTATTTACGATTTAAAAAGAGATTATGTACAGCAAATGACATTCAATGATAGCTGTTTCACGATGAATACATTACTGTCGGTAACAACGAAATACTGTACTACCTACGCCATCTCTTGTAAAACGCTTCTAATTAATTCCAACACCTAATATTCATTTGAAATTCGTAGAACTCCCATAGTTACAGAGGCTTAAAGGCTGCGCTGCGTTGGGGCGCGGCAGATAGTAATTCCCTCGACCGTTGTGTCCATTGTATACCGGCTTGGGAAATTTCCTTATCCCTCGCCCCCCTTGCAGTCCAATACCCAAGGTACCCTTACAAATAGTCAGTATACTTTTGAGCTCTGAACGGAGTAGACGTGCGTATTCCAAAAATGGATCGAAAAGGCACGCGAGGTGGTTGTGCACCGGAATCAAAATCGGCGGTGCATCGGAATCAAAATCGGTCGTGCATCGGAATCAAAATCGTCCCGAACGCAAAACAATACGCAGAGTGTAGAGACAACGAGCGTATACAACGGTTCAACATACGGGCGTCTACTCAATCTAAAGAGGCGCGGACCGTTGTTATCCACCGTAAGTTCAGCCGTATCAGTGCTAAATGTATAGCAAACTTTAAACGCGTTTTTTTCGAAACGACATTTTTCAAGGCGGGCGCACGTTTTTCTCAAAAACTATGGGACCTATTGACTTCGGGTTTTGGACACATTTCGAGGGTACCGTCACTTACAGTCTGAACTAGAATGATATCGATAGATTGAATATTTTAGCCCCGCTCTCATGCTTTAGTTGCCGATTTTCCGGGAAAATTAAACCTTAATTTTCAACCAGCTGCGCTTCCGATAAAAAAATCGTACTTACTTAGTTCTAGTTCAGACGATAACTACATTTATATAGATTTAAAAAAAATGTTCTTCTGCTTCAGATGACTAGCATCGCCGCAACCCGTGCGCCCGATTGGACGAACGTCTCACGCCACGACCTGCATAACAATGCATAACTCGTATAGATTTCAATAAAGTATTTCATACAAATTTGTGTTGCTAGTTGAAACATGTCTTAATATGCGTCAAAAACCCCGGCACTGTAGGTCTAATAGTTTTCGCAAAATTAATTCCTAAAAGTTACTCAAATAACAAGCTTCTAGACGGTAATACCCCCTTAAAACTTATCGAGGTTTCGCGAAGCGGGGACGTTGCTACCGTTCCGCCTGGCCTGCCGCAGGCGTCAAGCTCAACTGCGGCAGACCGCGCGGCTTGTGTGGCAATAAAAAACAAAATTCTGCGGGTTTTGACAAAAAAGCAAGATATATACATCGTGTTTTGTCCTATTGTGAGTAAAATAGATCAATACTAAAATATGACTATTATTTGATGCCTATTTCACTTTGTTTTATTCATATTTGTTTGAATGTATGCCAAACATTTTTTGGTGAGGTTTGATGAAAACATCAAGTGGCACAAAAGGGCAAGGCGGGCAGGGCAAAGCGAGCACGTGCCCGCTATGCCCAGATGGCTATGTGAAATGAAGTTGATACTTTATTCAAATAATTTCTATAAATATTTTAATACTTTTCCCATTTATTTATCTATGGAGGAACTTACCAAAACGCTATTATTTATAGAAACTATGTTTTGTACATGTTTGAAAGTGTTACCTTCTTATAACGACATCCACTATTATTTTCAGATGGTAAATAAATATTAAAGAAATACCCAACAACCCATGAAAGAAAAACTCAAAAGGTTGAGGTTTTAACCAGCACTCCGATCAAAGAAGAACAAAGAAACAAAATAGTGAAAAAAATCAAACCTGAAAAAGTAAAAGCTGTCATGAAAAATCTTAAGAAGGATTTGAAAACTAAGGAGAGCCAAAAAGGTAAAAAAAGAAACAAACTACAGACAAGGAAAATAACGTGTGCAATATATGCAACGCAACATTCATAGATCCTCCCATCGACGGCTGGATTCGATGCAATGACTGTCAAATGTGGACTCGTGATGCATGCACTGCTTACCATGGTGTTGGATCATTTTACTGTGATAATTGCCAAAAAAAACGTTACCGCCTGTTAAAAAGACGCGTTAAGTTTTTGTTCGTTTATGATAATAATAATGATTTGTCTGCAATAAAATGTGTGGGTACATTCATAGGTTTTTCCTCTGTGATTCCCAATTTTCTTCTTATTTATGCCTAATCTCGGGAAAAAATACAGGGTGCTCGCTTTACCCTCTACGTGCCCGCTTTGCCTAGAAGCTGTGCCCGCTTGAGGCTACCCCCCTGGGAAAAGCGGGCATTCGTTGAAGGTTTCATTATTTGTATTTTGAAGGTTTACTGGAAATGTGTGAATGTACTATTAAACTACGATAAATTTAGCACCCAATAACAAAAAAAAGGTTTGAATATGATATTTTATAACTGCTGTTTTTTTTTCAATTTCCCTTGAAGTGCCCACTTTGGGCCCTTCTCCCCTAAGTGTCCGCCGTCGATTTTGCTCAAACTCGTATATGTTATAAAGCATTGATAACTATTAGACACTTTTTTTTAATCTGCCGAAAAACGGCTGTAAGGGAGGAAACCACCCCTCAAAGAAAGGCGTGTCGAGGGTTGGTTTTGCAGTTTCACACACAAGCAGTCCATCGGTCGGAATGAAACAAAAACCAAAATTCTTCTGATCTACAGCGATGAAAAATACACTCAGAATAATTGAAAAAAATTAAATTAAGGGGGGGACGCCTTTAGTTGAGGGGTCGTATCTCCCCTTAAAGACATTTTTCCGCAGATAAGAAAAAATACGTGTCTAATAATTTTCAATGCTTTATCGCATATGTGAGTTTCAACAAAATCGAAGGTGGACACTTCGGACGGAATCGTTTTTGTTAGATGGAAAGAAACACTTCTATTCATCGAATGTACATCGTAACCTTGTAACGAGCGAGTGAACGTTCTTTTTAATTTTCTTATTTGTATAAGGCGGGAAACCAGTTTACGAGTTCGTCTTTAAAGTAATTTTCATGATTTTTTTCGACAAGGAATGAATTAATAGAATTTATTTAAACTTTGGGAATATTTTATACATATTTTCAAACAAACGTTTAAATTTTTTCGAAGCATTTCCTATGAAAATATGGACGTGTAATCTGTCGCCCATTGAAGGTTGCCATCAGACTTTGCTGTTTGTGTACACTCTGCAGGCCACAGTTTTTATCGGAAATCAATACGGTTTGAAGATTCCCTTAAAGGGGTAAGGCCACAGTAACGTTTATAAAATCATGTGCGAATTTAACAATTTTTTTCGTATGAAAAAGTGATTCACTCATGAAATTAATTACACATCTATTTAGTATGAATATCAAGCTGTTAGAAAAAATATATATTTTTTTTGATGTGCAAAATGGCCGACTACTCGAAACTTCTCGAAACAGCTTTTTTCAAATTAGCGTGACAAATAACCAACAATTTTCACTCGATTTACTTCGAATTTAAAAGTTATGTTCCTAATTGTATTTCGCAGAGAAGTACGTACGGAATTTTTGATTAATCAAAAACTTTTCATTTTATGAGCAGTTTATGAGCAGTTATAACGAAATATTTCACTGAAAATTCATTTCTTAAGTTCAAATACCTACAACTTTTGAATAAAACAATGTTTTTAAAATTCCGTACGTACTTCTCTAGGTATTCTAATGTAGATTGACGAGAATTTTTGTTTTTTGTTCTAGGTAAAAAAATTTGGATGCTAAATGACACGCCGCGGAGAGCCTAAAAAAAAGAAAGTATTAGTAGTCGGCCATTTTGTACATCGAAAAAAAGTATATATATTTTCTAACAGCTTGATATTCATACTACATAGATGTGCAATTAATTTTATGAGTGAATCACTTTTTCATACGAAAACAAATTGTTAAATTCGCACATGATTTTAACTCGTTACTGTGGCCTAACCCCTTAAGAACATGCTTTCCTTCTATATGAATCTAACTCTAACCAAACATTGCATTTTTTAGAGATTTTTAACCAAAAGGGTATAATTGTTGCCATTATTTTATAACCTTTTTTGCCATAAAAAATATACTTTAAACAATGATAACACCCCAAATTCAGGTTCATATAGAGCGTAATTATATAAAGAAACTAACTATCACTTTTTAAAATTATAGTTTAGAAACTTTTTCAGCTCGAGTGTACAGAAATTTAAAGAGAAAGTCGTATCGTACAAAACGCGCTTGAAAAAAAATACCGACAACAAAAAATTCAAAGAAGTAATGAATTATTTACACAGCTTACAGGTTAATCAGCGATTAGTTGTACTAACAATTCATGGAATTAAAAAAATCGACTTTTGCAGTAATCTAAACTGGTTTCCCGCCTCAAACGAGACGTTGCGTCGTATCAATTGATAAGGAATGCAACAATATGTAATTACCAAGTTCGATATCCTGATCGTCGGTGAGTATGAGAACGATGTTGGGTCTTTCCCCGTTGCCCATTGGACCCCTCGCGATCACGCCCGCGACCAGCAGCAAACTCACAAATCCTAACGAGCCTCGCATTTTTTCTCAAGCCCCCTGGGGATTTTCCGTCTCTCATTCACGCTTTTCCTTCTAATCTGCCGAATCGTAAAAAAGTATTATAACGAGAAACGGAATCCGCTCGAATTCTTCGCTTCTCTATGATTTGCAACGCAACTCTAACGAAGGCTGCAATCCGGATTTTCGGGTATCCGAGTTACCCGGATTTCCGACAATTTCTTTAATCCGGATAATACGGATAGTAAAATTCATCAAAAAAATTACGATTTGAACACGAAGCTAACTATAGTAAAACAATAATTTCGGCATTGTGCGCAGTCAGTACATGTAGTTAACAAGTCATCTTAAGAGGTCTTCTCACCTTATATTATAGATAGATATTGATATAAAAGTTGTTACACTTAATAAATACACTTCTCAAATACATTTAAAACATTGTTTTTATTTATTTAAGTCACTATTCATAGACGAAAATGGCAGCTAAAAAGTGTCCTAATAAACTTGTAGGTCTCCGCTGTTGATGACATCTCGGAGATGGATCATCCGAAATAAAAAAATCAAACGGTTTGAAATTCAGTATGTTAAAGGATGATATATGCAAAAATAACAAAATAGCGGACATTTTTCGAAAATACAAAACAAACCGTAGAAAAACGTTTCGAGAAAAACGCATTTAAAGTTTGTTTGGGTTACATAAATACATAAAAAATTTTTTAATGTATTTCGAAAGTGTATTTATTAAGTGTAACAACTTTCATATCAATATCTATAATATAAACCTATCAAAAAAAATCATGAAAATAGCCTTTATCAGCGTCTAAAGTGAGAAGACCCCTTAATTTAAAACATGTTTTTTTTAAAATATGTTGTGTGACGCATTCAATATTAATTTATTAAAAAAATCCCGCGCGCATCGCTCGACTGATAAGTCGCTTCCTGTTTATTATCTCATGAATCCGAATTGCGAGATGCGTGCGCGAGATACGCGACACTAGCGTTGGTATGACACGTAAAAGGAGAGGATACCACATTTTTTACTCTTAGAAGAAAGAAGTTTTATGTTTTTCATTTTTTAATGATTGTTTTTCATTTTGTTTGGTATTTTATGATCTCATTATTACTGTGATAGTTTAAGTTTTAGAGGAAAGAGTTACCTAACTGTGTTCAATGATTCATCCTTTATTTTAATCCTTTATGGTAAATGGTAGCATACTATTATGCTCAATCACTTTGTGATATTCAAAACGTTGATGTCGTCTATTAGTTATAGTAAAGAGAGAAAAAAATTTGGTTTAATTTTAGTTAAGGTAATTCTGTGGTTTTGGTCAAATCTTAGGAATTGGCTGAAATCTAAGTATGGTGTAGGAATGGCCTTCATGGACTGATGCCCAAAAATTCAATTCGATTTCCCGTTTAGTTCACGATATAATTGCAATTGAATATGGGTATTTTTGTGCGCGATCCCTATACCTAACACGTAAACCGATACGAGTTTGCTCGCATTTCTCGATATAGGTTCTAAACGGATCTTAGGATTTCAGAATAAAAACACACGTGTACGCAGTACTATTGGGGGATCGATTTAAAAAAAATGACAAACTTTGACCGTTTAGTTTCGGAGATATCGACTTATGAAAAGTAGTAATTTTATTCCACACCGAACTTGGGCCCAACCATCTGTGACGGAATGGCAACAGTGTACGTTGCAGCCAGCTGACCAGCGCGTGATCTCGGAACTCGAAGCGTGTTTTTTCCCCCGAGTTCTAGTAATTCTGAGACGGATGTGAAATAAATTTATTCTGCAAACAAATTTCATTTGTTCAATTCATGCATGTATTTATGCATGTATTTGTCTTTGATACAGCGAATACAATTTAAACTGTCGGCAAGATGTTGTAAATCAACGATCCGACGTTCTTCGACAGCGAATTTTTGTTGCTGATCGTTGAGGTTATGGTTATTCTCATTGCGTTTAGCCGCATTTGCTTGACACATGGCTGCCACAGCTTGCAGTCTTTTAGCGAGCGCCTTTTTTCTTGTAAACTTTCCTTTGTATCACATTTGTGTTGACATTTTCGAGCTTTTTTTATTTATATAAAATATTTCGCGAAAGACGGATCGTAGGGACCTCAACGCTAAGACTGCAGGAAAATCGCGCTGTTGCCACGATTACAGCGCCGCTCTCTATGCGAGTATGAGACCTATCTATGCATGAGGTGCGAATGTGTGGGACATATAGAGGGTGCGAGCTCTGTCCAAAATTTACGACCAACAGCATCGTATAAGCATTGGATGTTACTATACGCTTCGACCGAAACTTTTGCCTCATACGTGTACCTACAGAACTACCTTAAGGGGTTACCCCCACTTGCGATTCTGAAAAAATCGATTTTTTATTGCATTTTTTTGAAGTATAAGTATCTGAGAATATGTCCTGAAAATTTCAAGTCGATCTGAACAAAATTGACTGAGATATGAGCGTGGAAACAGAAGAATCCGTTGTGTAAACGACCGGCTAGTCTGCCGTCTGGCGCGCTCGACCCTCCCTCCGACCTTCAATGCATTGTTCGATGAAAAGGGTCGTATACCTGGCATTCACAACGTTCATATAATAGACTGGAATTTATAAAAACGGGCCCGGAATAGATGACTCTATGTAAGTTTACAAAAAAAAAATATGTTCTTCGTGTAAACTGAAATTGAAACTTTAAACGCGTTTTTCTCAAAATGGCATTTCTGAAGTCGGTGACCAAGATTACTCGAACACTAATGAACCGATCTTCTTGAAATTTTGCAGGCTTATTTAGTACATAAAAATTTAGTCTTTAGTCGTTCGATTTTTTTTTTCGAAAAAAAAATGGCCGTTTATAGCCAAAAAACGGCCGTTTTTTTCGTTAAAATCGAACCATTAACTTTGACTGTCCGCCATTTTGTGAAAAATGAATATTTTTTAAAATCCTTCGATTAAAGACTAGTTTAAACTTATATTTGACTAAATCCATCCGCATTTTTTTTCAGATGATCCACTTCGCCGCAATGTTGGTCACCGCAAACCGTGTATATAAAAACATTATTTCATTGACGGCCATTTGCCACTAAACAATGTAATATTTGTCAATAAAAAAATTACTGAAAGTTCTTCAAGATGTGTTCTTTAAGATGGTATATTGCTCGATTAAAAAAGTTTTGTAGTTTTCTTTAAAAAAATTCATGAAAAAGGCCTTTTTTTGCGCTACAAGTGGGGGTAACGCCTTAATACGAATACAACTACATTTTAACGGATAACCTTTATTCCTTTTCTAAATTATCCGAAAATGCAGATAATGTTCACGACTATCTATATTATCCGGATACAAGAAAATTAACGGATAATGCGAGCTCCAAGTGTAACTGACCAAAAGCCGATGCCTCGATGTCTTCCCGCACGTTTGCGTTGCCGAAGGATCGCACCCAAGTCACGTTGCAATGGCCTCGGCGTTGTTACACGCGCCGTTGACAGCGAACGTAGAAAATTGCACGATAATTGGCGTGCTGTAATCTACCTCCGGTACGATAATCGTTTTTTTTTGTTATCGTCGTTCGTCGAGTTATTCTAGCCGGAATTAGTCGGCTTTTTCAACGTGTTTGTCCTCGAATATGCGTATATTTGTGTCCAGCTATATTTACATTGACAAGGAATTTTTATTTCCATTCGACATTGGATTGCGCAGGTCCTTGGCGAATTTCGGTTGTACCTCGGCAATGCCCTTTTGACCGAAGGCGCAGTCTCTCGTGCCTTTGCAATACCGCAAATCGGCCAACCGATCGTTCAGATACGAGACCTCGCTCGTCGACAGCGAAGAAATTCTGTTCGATAGTTGAAAAAGGTATGGGGAAAATTCCCAAATCGTTACCAGTCGATAATAACGTCATATAAAGCCTTCTCTCCTGGGGGTCGATTCTGTAACTGAACTGGGACCACTCACTTTTCACGTTTCCATTTCACGTAAATGTGCTCACGTGATTCTGTAGTGTCGCATCGAAAATACGAAATCACTAGACATGAAATGATAGGAGAAATTTCTTTCTCAGACTGTACGTGATGAAAAACGACTTCCCAGCCGAAAAAAATATAAACGTTAACGATATTTTAAACACGGCGACATTTGTTTTTCATCGGTTCAATTTTCTTGTGGTGAAAATGAATATGACAGAGAAAAAAAACAAATGTTGATACATTTTATGTGCAGGCACTCGGACTTTGGTCGAGGGTGATTGCGATATAATCGAGAAAATAAAAAAAAATAGTAGTAAGTGAATTTATGGGATATGTTTGTTTTCTAAATATAAAGTCTATAATTTATTTCTTTCAAATGTTAGATAATAAATGATTAAAACTCTTATTGCAGGACGAATTATGGGAAGAACTTACCCTGTAAATCCATTCTGCAGGTAGGGGCCCTTAAAAGTTGCCGAAAGAATGGGCTAACGTAAGTACACTACCGCTCAAAAGTTTGGATACACCAGTCGATATTTCTTGCGGCACTAAAAGTTAGATAGCTCCGTCAAAAAAATAGATAACCAAATTTAACGAACGGCCTTTTAAAGGGAATCAATTCAGCTTTGTTTTGCTTTTTTGAAATATTTTTTATGATCTTTTTCGACCCGGTATGCACTTTTGAACGTGTCTGTTTTTCGGCTTTTTTCAACCATCGAGAATTGGGCGCATAACTTATGGAACTTTTTTGTCATTTTTATTCATGACAATCTTGAAAGGGGTAGCAGAAGGTCCATTTTCGTTTTTTCAAAAAGTTTCGTACGATTTTTTTTCGCAAAGTTATTTCATTTTTTGTTAAAAAAGACAAATTTTGGCAAATGCAACGTAACTCAAGAACTATAGGCTTTAAGAGGCAATGTCATAGATGTAAAAAGTTGCATAAGTTTATACTGGATCGCCTGGAATTTTTAAAGAATTTTCCTGTGAGATTTTTGTTTGGACTATTTTCACTCGAAACTCTGATGCGTAGGATGGCTTAAGTCGAAAAGTATGGCATTTAAGACAAAATATCAGGAAGCGAAACTCTTTTAATTTTCGATTTTATATTTGCTTGCATTTTTTTACGTTTTTTTTTACTTTTTTTCAGATCTAGGTGCTTTGTAAACATTGTAAAAAAAGTTGTGAATAAAATTTAAAAAAAATTTAACGTATTTAAAACGAAACACTGCAACAGTGTCTCCTCTAGATATTTCGTCTCTATGCCAATAATTTTCGAGACGCCGTTTACGCCGTTCCATTTTTTGATCGATTCTAGGAGTTTCGGCCGAAAAAATTTCGAAAAAAATTCTGAAAAAATGCAAGCAAAGATAAAATCGAAAATTGAAAGAGTTTCGCTTTCTGATATTTTGTCCTAAATGCCACACTTTTCGACTTAAGCCATCCTACTCATCAGAGTTTCGAGCGAAAATAGTCAAAACAAAAATCTGACAGGAAAATTCTTTAAAAAATCCAGGCAATCCAGTATAAACTTATGCAACTTTTTCTATCTACGACATTTCCTCGTAAACCCTTTCTCTTCTTTTTCTCGTCTTTTTTAACAAAAAATGAAATAACTTTGCGATAAAAATTACACGAAACTTAAAAAAAAAAATTGACCTTCTGCTACCCCTTTCAAGATTATCATGGATAAAAATGACAAAAAAAATTCCACAAGTTATGCACCCAATTCTCGATGGTCGAAAAAAGCCGAAAAACAGACACGTTCAAAAGTGAGTACCGCGTCGAAAAAATCCATAAAAAATATTCCAAAGAATCAAAATAAAGCTGAATTGGTTCCCTTTAAAACGCCGTTCGTTAAATTTGGTTATCTATTTTTTGAAGGAGCTATCTAACTGTTAGTGCGGCAAGAAATATCGACTGGCGTATCCAAATTTTGGAGCGGTTGTGTATATAGTATAGTATAGTATGTTAAGTAATAATTTTTCATACTATACCAATACTATACTGTTTATGCTGTAGGATCTGACATGTCTCTGACTGCTTTTCGCGAAACTCTCATTATTTAATCGTGTAATTCAAGATCATCCTTTTCATGATCGAGTAGTAGAATGTATAATGCCATGTATAATGCCATTTTAATGGAGCTGTCAACACACTGTAGAGTTTTTAGATATTCGTGTGAATACGACTCTCAACACTCTGAATCAGTGTTCCACCCAAGGTAAGCCTATCGCTTCACACTAGTCATACCACTGATTATACTTGAGAGTTGTACAATTTATATTTTTAACATATGCAAAAAATTAATTTGTAATAACTAAAATTGTTTAATGAATGTTAACATTTAATTTAAAACATGAAAAAATAGTTATTCCAACGATTCGCGCAGTATTTCTAGGTTTGACATTTGGCAATATTGGTTCTATCTCCGTCTCTTTTTACTCAACCAGGCAAGTTCAACCTCAATGCTTTTCGACGTCGATCTGTCAAAACAATATCAGGTGTGGGAAATATAAAGTATTGTATTCGGGCCACGACTGGTAAAAAGCGTGGAAAATTAAGTATCAGCGAAATATGTCGTTCAAAGATGAAATGTGTGTGGAAATTCGAATGAATGAGATGAGGTTAGGACTACAGTCAGCTGTTGCCTTGCTGTCACGTCTCTTTATCGTAGCAAGTGGTAATAATTCCAATACCGGAAGTTCAAATTAAACTTGATATTACATAAAACTTAGGTCAATAAGCGTAATTTTTTCTGAGAGCATTGGATTACTACAAGTTTTAAGTATGTAAATCTGATTATTTTCAAGAATTTGGCGGATTCCCACTATAATATACACTTTTGTAGCGACCGGAAATTGGGTTTTTGTATGTCCTCTTGGAATTCCTTCACAAAATACGCAATTTTAATATTTTTTCTCTGAAATTAGGTCGATAACCGACCCTGAAATTTTACAGAGATGATTATTAATATATTTAGTGAAGCTGACAAAAAAATAATGAAAATCCTATGGATTAAAGCCTGGCGATAGGATTACCTTAACCTCTCAAGCTTACAAACTGTTTCCAACAAAGCGTCAAGACGCAGTCTATTAATTCTCTCTCGCTTTATTCTCGGCCTTTCTCTCTCGGATCTCACCGATCCGTCAAGAAATTTCTTGTCGAACGAACTCACGTGAGCTGGCTCACATTTTCATGAAAGTTACGGAATCGAGAAAGCTGTTCACGTCTAGTTCTTTCACCACATTTTCGTTACAGAATCGACCCCCTGTCACATCCGGAAGGGATGAGAGCATAATATTTTCGTTTCCCTCTTTGTTGCCTACGCCTAGCGCAATAGCACGGGATGAGGGTAAAAAGGGGTAGTGCGTGGGAAAGAGTAGAATTAAGGAATTGACACGATGTTTCGAAATTGAGGGATAATTCGACAGACTTGGTGTACGATTGACACTATGTTGTTTATTGTAAGATTACTAGACGGTTTGAAGCGATCCGATTTACGATGAATGATACAAAAGAAAAGGTAAAGTTAGCTTACATTCGTTGTGTTTGACACTCGGTCGTTCGCTCGCTCGCTCGCGTGGATGTCTGTTGTCGCTCGCTTTACAAGGGCCTTCGCTCTTGGCCTGGTGCGCTCGCTGGTACAATTGCTGGTAAGACGCTCGCAGGATTTTAGGCTGGTCGTGTGTATACTCGACGTGTTTACTACGACGGCACTACGCGTAGATAGAAATACGAACGGCGCGCAAGGTCGATGAATTGAGATTGATATTCACGGACCGATGATAGAAATTATACAAGTGTAAATAAAACTTTTGTGACTCGAAAAATGAAGACGGTTCGTATGAAGGATAATCGGAGATATTCGTTAGGCTTCTGGGTTAAGACTTGATAGAAGGAGTTGATTCGGTTGACGGAAATATTTATTGACGGGAGACTGAGATTGAATTTGATGAAGATTATCGGGAGACTGAGATTTAGACTTGATAGAAGAACTAGAGTCGATAGTAGTTGACGGGCGACTGCTTCGACCTTTTGCACACTGACCCTTCTTGGTTCGCATGCGAATTTTTCGAGTGAGTGGGAGACAATCTTTGGTTTCTCTTCTTAGAAATAATGGCGGTGATGGAAGGGGAAATTTCGCTTTGTTAACGGAACGTGCATGAGGTGTGTGGTCAAAATTCGCGCTAAGTCGTTCGCGATATCGCGGCGACCGTTTGATTCGGACAGCCCGGATGTTTTCATACCCCGCTCTGGTTACCGGGTCGAATCATGCAGACTTCTCTTTGTCCCCATGCGGATGGCTAGCGTAAAGTTTTTGGAGTGAGTGCCTGTTTGATTTTTTTGAGCTGCGGCTTTTCGTGGAATATTTGCCTGAGATCGTGTTCTTGTTGAAAGCCAATGTGATAGGAAAAGTCAATGACTGTGGCGGTGCTGTTATCGTGTATACATCGCTATGATTTGAATATGCTCGCGGAACGTACGCAAGTTCCGTTTAATGCTGTTACGCGTCTTATTCTTAGATTTATACATTTAATACGCTTCTGACGGCAAATGAGGATATTGGGAATAACCGAGATGAAAAAAACCTAGATGAGAGAAGTGACATTCGCTAGGATGTAACACCCCTTATACGAGGACGGCAAACAATAATCTCCATTTCTTACCGACGGTGAGATCGTAGAAATCTCGGAATCCCGGGTCGTAATGGCAATAGAGGAAATTATGGGTCGCGTTGATGGTACGTACGCACGTGTACGTGTTGTTCATTGCGCCGGTGCACGAACAAAAGGGCCCCTCGGTCCAGAAAGGCGCTGTTCTCCAATGATTGTTGTCCTGCACGAAACATATCATTCTTGGCTTCTCGCATTGCTTTTCCAGCTTTGTTTTTCCGGCTTTTCCCTGTTCTCATGGATATATGAGAAAGAATGTATCATTATTCCTCGTTAGCGCCCCCGTCGTTCTCGCTACTGCGAAATATTTGTATCCGGCACATCGTTACTGGTATTGCTCGTTATCGAGCAACACTGACGAATCGTGACGAATACTCCAGTCGGAATGAACATAAATTTGGGCGACTTCTATTCAACGGGGCTAGCATGTTGCCAATTTTTTTGTAGATAATTTGGACCCCCACGAATGTACACTTAAGGCGTCAGGCCACAGTAACGGGTACAAAGTCATGTGCGAATTTAACCATTTTTTTCGTATGAAAAAGTGATTGACTCATAAACTTATTTACACATCTATTTCGTATGAATATCAAGCTGTAAGAATTTTTTTTTTCGATGTACAAAATGGCCGACTGCTCGAAACTTCTCGAAACAGCTTTTTTTCAATTGTCGTGACAAATAACTTCAATAATTTTCACTCGATTTACTTCAAATTTAAAAGTTATGTTCCTAATTGCATTTCGCAGAGAAGTACGTACGGAATTCCTGATAAATCGAAAACTTTTCCTTTTATGAGCAGTTTATGAGCAGTTATAACGAAATGTTTCACTGAAAACTCATTTCTTAAGTTCAAATACCTACAACTTTTGAATAAAACAATACTTTTTAAATTCAGTACGTACTTCTCTACGTATTCTAATGTAGATTGACGAGAATTTTTGTTTTTTGTTCTAGGTCGAAAATTATGGATGCTGAATGTCACGCCGCGGAGCGCCTAAAAAAAGATAACAAAAGAAAATATTAGTAGTCGGCCTTAAATATTAGTACATGGGGAAAAATATATATATTTTTTAACAGCTTGATATTCATACTAAATAGACGTGTAATTAATTTTATGAGTGAATCACTTTTTCATACGAAAAAAATTGTTGAATTCGCACATGATTTTATACCCGTTACTGTGGCCTAACGCCTTAAAATATCTCCAGAGTCTATGGTGTTTAACGGCCGCTAAAAATTATTTTGAAAAATCGCTAAAGTGTATGATGTGGCTAGATAAAATTTGAAGATATCATTTGGAGATAGATTCCTCTAGGTGATGCATGAGTTTCAGAACAGTACGTTGATAAATAACCGAAGTACATGCGATAAACCGAAAAAAAATCTCGTTGGTCACCCGAATAGAAATTTCTTAGGGGTAGCCTGACCAGGATCAGGCCCCGATCGGGGTGTGATACGGGTAACACCTATTACGGACATCCTGATCCGGCCCCGATCGGGCCGGAAGTATTTAGGCCCTACATCAGGCTATACTAAAATGGCCCTACTAAGGCCGTCCCTGATAAGAGCCTACTATAAGGCTTTCCCCGATAGGGCCCTACCAAGGCTTGCCCTGATAGGCCCTACTAAGGCTTTCCATGATAGGGCCTCACTAAGGCTGTCCCTAATGTGGCCCTACTAAGGCTTTCCCCGATAGGGCCCTACCAAGGCATGCCCTGATAGGCCCTACTATGGCTTTTCCTGATGAGGCCATAAATAGGCTTGCCCTATGCCTGTCTCAGCAGATGCACATAACCCCTCATTTTTCACATGGAAACTTCGATTTTACAGCATCGTAGCTTCGGAGTTTCGATGCATTCCTGAATTCTACAGGGTGCGCCAGAGAAACTTACTTATTTGAAAGGTCAATAAAAACAAAAGTACTTCAATTATTGTTTAAAATTTTTTTTTATTTGAGAATACAATATCCCATTTTTTTTTCATCCAGTCTTGAAAATGACATCGGATAAATGGCGACCCCCATTGCGCATACACTGATGAAGTCGATTTTTGAAATTCGTATCCACTCTTTGCAGCATATCAATCGGTATGTTGGCAATGGCGTCGCGAATGTTGTTCTTGAGGTGTGTTATGGTCCGTGGTCGATCGACATAAACGAGAGATTTCAAATAACCCCATAAAAAGAAATCGCATGGAGTCAAATCTGGAGAGCGTGCCGGCCATTGGAGATCGCCTCTGAGAGAGATGAGGCGGTCGGGGAAATGTTGTCGCAACAAATTCATTGAGTCTCGTGCTGTGTGTGCTGTGGCTCCATCTTGCTGAAACCACACGTTCCTAACGTTCATTTCTTCGAGTCTTCGTCGAACAGTGGTGTCAGAAATTCCCATAGCAGCTGCGTGTTTGCGAGCCGAACGCCGGGGAGAACGCACAACTGACTGCCTCACTCTTTCGACATTTTCCGGAGTTCTGATGGTCCGTTGAAGTCCATTTCTGGGTTTAGCGACACTTCCACACTCCCGAAATGAGTTAACCCACGACAGAATCGAATTACGGCCAGGAACGAGTCTGTGAGGAGGAATTTCAAAGCGAGCGCGGAAGGCACGTTGCGTAGCAACAAGTGAGCGACCGTTAGAAAAGAAGCTCTCGACTGCGAAGGCCCGCTGCTCTCTAGACCAGAGCATGATGGCAACTGACTGGAGGGAGAAACAAACTTGGGAACTTCCCCCTCCAGATGCGCCCCCTCTCGCCGCTCTACCCGCCCAACTCACCGCGCGGGATTTTTTTCAAATAAGTAAGTTTCTCTGGCGCACCCTGTATTTGAAAAAAGATGCTATAGACTGTCACGACAGAAAACGTTATGCAACTCGGATGCGTGTTAGAATATTTCGGCAGCTTTGTAAGGCGAAGAGAGAGAGAGAGAGAGAGAGAGAGAGAGAGAGAGAGAGAGAGAGAGAGAGAGAGAGAGAGAGAGGAACTATATATATATATATATATTTTTTTTAATTATTTTTATTATATATATAAAAAAATATATATATAAGGTTAAGTTTCAAAAATCTATAGCATGTTATTCGATAAACCTTTTTAATTGTCACAATGATATTAACTAATTGATATACTTTATGTAATACAACAAATAATTATAGGAATTCATTTGGTCTGTTATGCCATATCTGGGACCAAGATGTTACAAGCACTCGGTAGCATAGGGGCAGCGTGCCTAGCTTTGGATAGGAAGGTACGAGGTTCGATTCCCATATAGGCGAAATATTTTCTTCGAACAAAAACGTTTCAGCAGGCCAGGGAATGACAAATTGTGATACAAAATCATTGTAGTGGAACTCTAAATTAAGTAGTTCATTCCATTTTGGTTTTTTGAAATATTATATGCATTTCTTTCTGATCAGGCAACCTGATAGGGTCCTGATCAGGCAACCAGATCAGGCCCATATGTGACACAACGTTACATTTCCTAGTAGGGCCCTTTCAGGCTGCCTTATTAGTGCCCTACCAGGACAGTCAGGCAACCTGATCGGGCCCTGATATGGGCCCCATCGAAATTTCTACGCTGGCAACTACGCGGGTTCCCGCAAATGACGCTTATTCGGCTCAAAACTCGACATTTTCGCACTAAAAAATAATGTGATGTTGATACAAAATCGCTAATATTTCAAGGTTATGGTCTTGCCAGATGTCTAACCTTACGATATGACGTTTTACATCTGACAATTTCAACCATAACCTCCTGGTGGGGCCATCTATTGTCAAACGGCGGAGACTTATTTGTACTCCCAATAATTTTTCGCGGCCGCTAAACACTTGGTACCGTCGTGCTGTATATTGCAATCGGAAAAAATTAGAAGGCTAGTTTTTGACAGGTGATTTTGTAGGTGCAGCGGGTGCTAAAACAAAGTTTGCCTAAAAATCAGGGTGTAGGGGTTTTTTAGGGGATGGGGGTGGATTAATGCCAAACTACAACCCCCACGAGGTCAGCGCCGGGAAACAAAATGTTCAGAAAAATCCGGGTTTTATTTTTGTCCACAGCGCCGAAGTCGTGAAAGTTCATTTTGGGGGTGAAATTTTGAAAAATCAGTTTTCACTCGATAACTCTTTAGGAAAAATTCATACAATTTTTGTTCAAATGGAAACGTTGTAGCCCTTGAAAAGACGCGTCGATCGAGTATTCGATGATCCCTCTCCAATAATATCTTCACCCCCAAAATAAT
Source organism: Ophion ellenae (assembly GCA_963210295.1). NCBI lineage: Eukaryota > Metazoa > Arthropoda > Insecta > Hymenoptera > Ichneumonidae > Ophion > Ophion ellenae. Next base: position 8,124,182 of record OY723397.1, read on the forward strand.
TGTTGAAGAATTAACGAAAACGTTGTTTACTGAATAACTAAAAAACAATCGATTTGTCGGGGATGGTTTAAATGTAGGAAATGTAGAGAATAATTTTCTCTATATTTTCGTTCCTATGGACCACCCTCGAATTTTGCTTTTTCGAACCCCTCTCAGGGGTGGAAAATTCAAAACGAAATTCTGGAAAAACTATTGACCGAAAATAAAGAAATACGAGTTTGGCGCTGTGGACAAAAAAGTAGCTGAGGGTTCAAACTACAAATTCTTCCACGGCGGCGAATTCGTGTGGTCAATAGTTTTCCCAGAATTTCATTTTCAGTTTTCAACCCCCGAGAGGGGTTGGAAAATAAAAATTCAAGGGTGGTCCATAACACCGAAAATATAGAGAGAATTATTCTCTACATTTCGTACATGTGATCCATACCCGAAAAACCGATTGTTTCTGAGTTATTGAATAAACAATTTCTTTTTGTTTTTTACCCATTTTTTTGGGGGTGAAAATATTATCCAAGAGTGATGATCAAATACTCGATCGACGTGTCTTTTCAAGGGCTACAACGTTGTCATTTGAACAAAAAGTGTACGAGTTTTTTCTAAAGAGTTATTGAATTAAAACTGATTTTTCAAAATTTCACCCCACTTTTTTACCTCCAACATGAACTTCCACGACTTCGGCGCTGTGGACAAAACTATATCCGGATTTTCCTGCACATTTTGTCTCACGGCGTCGATCTCGTAGGCGTTGCATTTTGGCATTAATCCACCCCTATCTCCTTTCATCCCCTAAAAAAAACCCTACAGCCCGATTTTTAGGCAAACTTGGATTTAGCACCCGCGGCACCTACAACATCACCTGTCAAAAAACTAGCCTTCTTCTAATTTTCTCCGATTCCGGGGTTTTTCAGCGACAGCACGACTGTACTAACTATAGAATCGTGAAATATTTTAAAGCACCACACCACGGTAAAAAAAAATTGTTTCTAATTTTTTTTTCATTTTCTGAAAGATACATTTCTTAAGAATGCTCTCACCAAATTTTATAAGGAAAATTTTTTAAATTGGCGGAGATACAGCGTTTTATATGAAACCGTTTGAAGCGCACGACCGCGCCGAGCGGCAGGATGTGCGGCTTGAACGCGTCTTTCTCGAAACTATGTTTTTCAACCTGATTGACGACATATTCAAAAAAATACTCATCCGATTTGCGTGCGCCAAGTCTTAAACTGTTCGAAAATTCTGTCTCTATGTCACCACATAGGGATTTTTTTTTATAAAGAGCCCGCTTCTAGTTTTTTGAACGATGAAAATTTTCCATGAAAATTGGAAATAAAACTCGCTGGTCCGCGTTTTTTAGATATCGAAATTCCCCTGCGTGATGCTGTAAACCTATATGTCTAGTTTCTAAATATATTTTTATTTTATTTTTCAAATGAACCGTATGGCTTAATCGCTGTCAACCGCCGAGCAGCAATTTCGTCGGAGTGTCCCCCTGGAAACGGCGTACACCGCAAACTATACTTTAGATTCGAGTACAAAAAGGGGGTAGCCGGTTAAGGGGGGTCTGACGGCCCCCACCGAGTTTGATCGAATCGACCCAAAAACCTGAAAGAGGGCTGAAAAACAAAATTTTAGAGATATTTTTTAACCCCCTAAACCCTTATGAAAACACCATAATCGCAAAAAATGCGTTTTTTTTATGTTTAATTTTTTTTCGAGCTTTCAAATGCATTTTAAAGCGGTTTTAACACAACCAAAATTTTGTTTCAGATGTGTAGACATGCCCTGAATTTTTCCAGATTTTTTCGTAAAGTTAAATCATGTGCAACATAATTTTAATGGCATAAAAACCGTAAAAAATCGTCATTTTTTGTATTTAATGCTATGGTTTTTATTGACGTATTAATGGTAAAAAATCGTGCACCATAGCATAGAAAGCTACTATCTTCCTCTACAAAATGACGCTAATTGGGCTCAATTCGGTCGTCTCTAGCGTCCGAAAATCAAACTTGAATAAATTCCGTTTTTATAATTTGAGCATTTTCAGTTACGAAAATGACACAAAATCATATTTTTCAATTATTTTACTTAATAAAAGTACATTTTGGGGTTTCTGAGGTCGCCGATTACAAATTTGATGTCAAACAGCTAACAAAAAAAAAAAATTACATATGTCATCAAATGAAAATGGTATTTGCTATTTCGGTTTTTTCAATAATTAAAAGTCATTGTATTTTAAAAAATCTATTTATTTATAATAATATTACATACATTCATCTAATATATACATTAAACAGACACAAGTAATACATACATTGCAACATGATTGTTATGTTGTTAATCTTCGTCACTGTGTTCTTCAATAACAGGTTCGACATTATCAACGTGAAATAGATTCGTTAGAATTTGAGCTGGGCGGATGATTTTGGACAAATACCGTGCATGACTTAAAAAGTAAATGATTGTTGCAACGTGGGCACAGCAACCAACAGTTCTTAGCCCATTTGCACAATCACATACGTAGTTTTTTATACCGTTATATCCAATACTGTTAGGGTCGTACTGAACGTAACATCTGTATACTTTCTTGTTTATATGTCTTGATTTAACTTCACATTTCAAAATGGTATCGTCCTCCAACAAGTATTGCATATTCAAAAGTCCTTCTTCGGTATACATTTCAGCTAAGTATGAAACAGTTTGCGATAACTGGTACGAGCCAGTGAAAAGGATCTTCAAATCTTGCTCTGTCATTTCCGGAAAGTCTAATACGTCATTTGATGTTAACGGTTTGAAGATCCTTTTCTTCCTATTCCAGTTTTGTTCTTCCACAACTTTCGCTAAAGAATTGTCAACGTCTTTTCTTTTCAACATTTGCTCGGCAATTTGATCTTGTAAATCGGTATCGCAATTCAGTCTTTTTCCAAACTCATTAACCAAAAAATTCGCTACTTTGCAATAAAGCATCGCTGAATCCAACATGTTGTTGTTAAACTGATTATGCAAGAGTTTGAATTTACTACCGATTATACCGTGGACAGCCTCTACCACCCACCTCAATTTCGTAACAAATCGACTTTCGTTTGCTTCATTTGTTGGAAGTTGCTTTCTTTTGCCTTTCAACGCTGGCATCAACACAACGAACCCTTGAGATTCTAACCAATCTTTGACGTCTCTGAACCCCCTGTCAAGTATAAAAACATCCCCTTTTTTGAGGATTGATCTCAAGCCGTTCGGATCACTTAGTACATGTTGTAAGATTTTCGCATCATTCACAATTGCTTCGTACGGTCCGTAAACATCTATTACATATCCATCTGTGGCACAAACTGTGAAGGGTTTACAGAGTGGACACTTTTTCTGACCAGAGAAAGATTTTTTTTGGTAACAATTATTACTACTTTTTTGGTGTCGAAGGTATGAACCATCAGCAATCAAGAGCAGGCGATCTTCAAATCCGTGTAATTTTTTTACGTAAGGCGACGTGTGATTAGCAATTAAATCTTCGCGAGAACATGCCCGAGCTCCGAAACGAAGTGGAAAGACGTCTTTCGCGAATGAATCCAAAACCGATTTGCAATAAGCAGATACTAGTTGTCCAGATTTGATATCGAAAATTGACGCAGTGATTGTGTTGGAATTTCCAGTTCTTAATTTAAAAAGGAATATTAAAAGAGCTTGATTAATACTGCGATTTTGAGAATTTCGCAAAGTGACCAACATGTTTTTTAGAGTCTTGATTTCTGCAACTGTGTATCCAGTTAGCGATTTTATGCGCTCTGCCGATAAATTGTAATCATCTACTCTGTCTAAAATACTGTTGTCGCATTTTTTGGACAGTGCATCCAAAAATAATGCCAACTCTTGAGAACTGATAGTACAAGTATTCGAAAATATTTTCAAGTTTGAAATTTCGTCAACGTACATACGTTCACTGATAAGATGTACAGGACAACAGCGATTGCCTTTTGGAATGAAAATTCGTGAACTTATAAATACCTGTAACCTCGCTTTAAACGGAACAACCGGAGATATCGTAATTGGAGTAAGACATACGCAACAACATTTGTGAGTCGCGGTAACTCTGTTGAAAGGCATCTCGATCATTTCATAGTCCGGTTCTCCTGGACGAAGAACGTAAGGAGGGTCCTTAGAAGATTGTGATGACTGTCCTGTGGAAGATCCAGACTCCGACCGTGACAATTGTTGCGAAGACTGTTCCGAAGATTGTTCTGTGTCATCTGATACTGTCAAATTGGAGAGTGTTGATGAATGTCTCTCTACAGGATCGACAGAATTTTGTTCGCGATCAACATCTGGCAGAGGATTTTCCTCGGGATTGACGTTTGGCAGAGGATTTTCTTCGGGATTAAAATCCAACTGAAGATTTTCTTCAGGATCAGAATCACTGCTCGTCGATGGTGAAACCGTTCGGGATTTAGCGATTGCGGAACGACACAGATGACATAAAACGTCACCTTTCTCTACTCGTTTACCTAGTAGTTTAGTATATAAGTGTACGTCATCATCTGAAGAAATGGACTTCTGTTTTCCGGTATCATAACGCAACAATCTTTGCATCTTATGCACCTTTCACCAGCCGTACATTTTCGTTTTTTCGGTGGCATCGCACAGTTTTTCCTAAAGAAAAAAAAAGAACATTGTTATTTTTTTTATTATGATTAACAAATTATTTTTTTTTTTTGAAAAAAATGAAAAAAGTAACTGAAACCCGGAATAAAAAAAAACCATAATTAAAAAAACAAATAGAACAAAAGTAACGAAAATCGAAAGTACATTAAAAATTGTAAATCAAAACAAAAAAAAATGTTGAAAACATCGGTAAACAAAACAGAAATAAATTATTGTATTCCAAATCATTTTTTTATTGAAATATCGTTTCGTCTTAGTTTTGTTTTTTTTTTTGCTTTTTTTTAATTCTTTTCATGTGAGTGAACTAAACAACAACTTGAACTTGACGGCCACCTTCTGTACGATTTCAAGTCGACTATGAGGCAAACGATTGTAGATTGAGGTTATGATTATAAATCAATTTTTATGTTGATTGATATTTAAATTGATATTCAAACTCATCTTAGAATACTGCTTCAATCACTTCGTGTTGAGATAGGCAGGTTAAACGATAAATTAAAAAAACGCTGTTAACAAAACAAATAGATTTGTTTAACGGAGCAGAGCGCGTCGCATGACGTGTGTACTGGACGGCGGCTGAACACAGAGAGAAAGAGAGACCGCGTGGAGCGGGGTTCTCGATGCGTCAGTGCGTAGTGGGCATGCGCAGTACGAGCCTAAGGCCCACGTGGGTACGGTGGCCTTAGGCACTCGGGTACGTGGCTTAATAAGGTACAAGTTGGGATTTTCTCCGCCAGGTGACAGTTTAGTCGGGGAATTCCAAATTTTTTTTCTGAATAATACGTAATTTTTTGTTTGTTAATATAACTATTGACAGCTGTTACGATTAAAAATTCGTGTATAAGAATGAATTTATAATCAGCGACCTAAAAAATCCTTATTAATATCGTTCCCATAGCTTTTTTAAAAAATTTCAAAAATTAAAATATTTTTTCTTCGTTTTGACAGCTGTCATGTGACAAAACTAATTTTTGACATCAAATTTGTAATCGGCGACCTCAGAAACCCCAAAATGTACTTTTATTAAAAAAAATAATTGAAAAATATGATTTTGTGTCATTTTCGTAACTGAAAATGCTCAAATTATAAAAACGGAATTTATTCAAGTTTGATTTTCGGACGCTAGAGACGACCGAATTGAGCCCAATTAGCGTCATTTTGTAGAGGAAGATAGTAGCTTTCTATGCTATGGTGCACGATTTTTTACCATTAATACGTCAATAAAAACCATAGCATTAAATACAAAAAATGACGATTTTTTACGGTTTTTTTGCCATTTAAATTATGTTGCACATGATTTAACTTTACGAAAAAATCTGGAAAAATTCAGGGCATGTCTACACATCTGAAACAAAATTTTGGTTGTGTTAAAACCGCTTTAAAATGCATTTGAAAGCTCAAAAAAAAATTAAACATAAAAAAAACGCATTTTTTGCGATTATGGTGTTTTCATAAGGGTTTAGGGGGTTAAAAAATATCTCTAAAATTTTGTTTTTCAGCCCTCTTTCAGGTTTTTGGGTCGATTCGATCAAACTCGGTGGGGGCCGTCAGACCCCCCTTAACCGGCTACCCCCTTTGTATACAGTCTTCTATATGTACATATTGAGGATGAGCATTAATTTAAAAAATCCATTAATCGTTTGCTTGAAAATAATTACGAAAAATACACCCTCGTACCACGCACGAACCGTGGTGTGGTGCCTTAAGGGTAGATTAGTGAAGGTTCAAATTACCTACAAAAAAAATTGGTGACATGCTGGCCTCGTTACATAGAAGTCATGTTTGTTCCGACTGGACAATAACGTCAAGCAAATTTGACGAGAAATCGATTTTTCTTGTCTTCGAACGAACGCGAAGTAATAATCAATTGGCTCACGTTGGTAAGAGCGTCTTGAACGAGCTACCGTCCATTCGAGCTGGAATTTCGAGTCCAGCCATGTCGAGGAAGGTCGGACCGAGATCGATGTTCAAAATTATTTCGTCCACTCTGAAAATTACGCACGACAAATGTTTCTTCGATGACAAACGAGAAGAACTTGTCAATTTACTCGTTGAAAGATTATTTGCCGGAAATTGTCGTTACGGTCTTCGTGACTTACACGGATCCGGGCTTTATATTGGGCCGTCGTACGAATAAGGGCACACTCACGTCGAATTCGAAGGGAAAGCCTTTGCCCACGACCAGTCCGAATTGACCACTGTGATATCCGTGATCCGAGGTATTAATTATGTAAGTTTTGTCCAGCTCACCAAGCTCCTCGAGCGCTCGATAAATCTAAATTTCAAAAGCCACTCAACTATCAGCGAAAATTCGTAATCAGCACTTAGGATTCGCCGTAAAACTGGCTTGAATTTGAAATTATTTGAATTACCTTTTTTTAATATACCACGTTTTTAAAAAGGACTAAAAAGTATAAAATACTTTCTCCTAGTCCCATACAGATTGTTCTAAAAATTTGTGATTGTGAATTTTTAATAGCTATGAAAATACTTGTAAGATTTAAAACGATAAGCGTGGGGTGCATGCAATAGATAATAGTTCCACTTTTTCGTTTTAAATCCTAAAAGTATTTTCATAGCTATTAAAAATTCACAATCACAAATTTTCAGGACAATCTGAATGGGGTTAAAAATCCGTATGGGGCTAGGCGAAATGATTTTATACTTTTTAGTCCGTTTTAAAAACAGGGTATATTAAAAAAAAATTATTTAGATATTTTGATTTTTTCTCTTTCACTAAGCTATATTTTTTTTTCTTTTATTTATTTTTCACAATTTTTTTCCGCCTGTTCGTTCGCCCTTACACACTTAATTCTTTGGTTAAGGGGTGAGATGCAGTCAGAATTTTCAAAACATCGATTTTTTTGTTGCATTTCCTTGAAGTATGATGTTTCGAAAATATTCCCTGAAACTTTCAAGTCAATCTGATGAATAGTTTCCGGGATATCCCACAATTAGTGAAGGCGTATAGACGTGGCTGACACACGCGCAAACGATAATACCCGGGAAGGCAGAATGCTTCGAAGGCAACAACAAATTGATATTTTGGAAGCTTCCACATCGGCAGAAGCCCTATTGTATGGGCCAGGAATTGATTATTCGATGTAAGTAATTTTTTAATTAGTATTTCTATACATAAATCAAGTGTAAAATTGGAAAACTCTTTCAGAAATTTTCAAAAATGTATTACTCAAAAACTATGAACTTTAGCAAAATTTTATAAAGAATACGTTCGTTTTAAAATTGCCCAAAATGTGAAAAAAATAATTTATCCCGAAAAACTTTGATTTTCAGGAAAATTGTTTTAATAATTGGCTATAAACAATTAAATGCTCGACTTTTCGGCAAAAATTGTGGTATTCGGATTTAGCGGATCAAAATACATAAAAAAAGTTTAGCTTCATCCATCGAGCTCAAAATTTTACGGACATATAATACTGTATCCACATCGAAAAACTTTAATCGCGTTTTTCTCGAAACTATGTTTTTCACGTCGGTGACCACTATAATTTAAAAACCACTCGATGGATTTTCATGAAATTTCGGTGTGCTTATTGATAGCATTAAACATTAGTTCTTAATCGAAGGATTTTCATTTTTGTTGAAAATTTCTATTTTCTTCAAATAAACAAGCGATTTCTTGGTCGAAAATCTGAAGTTATCCGTCGGAAGCCGTCATTTTGTTAATTAAAAAAAAAACTTCGATTAAGAACTAGGTTTAATATAAAACTAATGATTTTTTTTTGTTTTTTCTTTATTTCAGATGATCCAGTAAAATGTTATGATGGTCACCGTAAAGCACTGCATGCCGAAGGGGGTCCGACAAAGATGGCGATATTTTTATAAGTAATCAATATCTTTCTTTGAAAATTTGTACAAGGCAAGTATAAATATAACATAAAAAGTCTGTGTAACCACTTTTGTAAAACAAACTTAATTACTATTAAAAAAAATTATTGCAAATGCTCGTTTTTCCACGCCTCTGACTGCATCTCACCCCTTAATGTGTATATATATATATATATATATATATATATATACACACACATACACACACACACACACACACACACACACACACACACACACACACACACACACACACACACACATATATATATATATATATATATACAGGGTGTCCAATAGGATGTTGCTGAAACTAATCGACTGTCATTTTAAAACACGTGCACAGAATCAGAAAAGCCAAATTGCTTTAAATAGAGGAAACTCTGCAGTTTTAAACGCACATAAACAAAACCCAGTCAAATATTTTTTATGTCAATTTATTACATCTTATAAAAAGAACGAAAAAGTAGAGTGATTAATGATAGATATTTTCGAAGTGCGAATCGTTAGATTGTGCACAAAAATCAATTCTCTTTTGAAAACTGTAAAAAACTGTATCCAACACATTGTTCGTAATGCCGCGAACCACTTCCTGGATGGCCGCGATCAGTTCTTCTACTGTGCTGGGGTTTTCAGCGTAACAATGATCTTTAATGTAACCCCACCCGTGCAGAAATTGAGTTGGGGCTGTGATCGGGCCCCAATAATATTCCCCTAACTTTATTCGGACCCTAATCTGGAAGCCACCTGAGGGCCGTTAGCGGCCGGTCACACTTTGTCAACAAGGGCCATTAAAGGCGCAACGACCGGGGCCTTATAAGTTGCCTCAATGGCGCCTCATCAAAACCATTTTAGCGCCCTGAAAATGCCTCAACGGCGCCTCATCATAAGCATTTCAGCGCCATAAAATATCCGTATCAGTGGATATACGTGTATGTTAAATGCGTCAGGGTATATCTGTATTTGTTTTTATGTAATTGTTCATGTGCATAGGTGTGGGCGTGAGTACATGTGTATGTATGTGTGCGCGCGTAGAAATGTGATTGCGTATTTGCATGTGAGCCTTTATGACAAACTGCCATGACAAAATTAATACAAAAAATAATCCATTCTAAGGAATGGATGTGTAGTAGAAATAAAAAAATATATGGGTCTACTGAATCACTAGAATCTATTTCCATTGAGGGAAAGATCTGGAAAACAAAGACCAATTTATTCACTTATCCTACACAGTCAGATAAAGTTTATGAATAGGAAATATCAGCGAAGTCTTCAGAAGAAATAATTTTCCCTATGATGAGTATTGAGCGGAAATTAGTTGCTATAAAAATGTCGAGAAAACCGATTGGGACTGTTCACACTTATGCGCTAGCATTACTCCATGTATGAGTGAAACCATGAGTAATTGTTTGTATCTATGTAAAAGGTTTCTTTAATTTGATAAATAAATACTGTCTGATGTTTGTCTGCATATTTGTGTTCATCGTTGATTTTTTATTTGCTAATGCCCTTACGCTTTTTCCCAATTTGCGTTCGATAATATTATTCGATCGATGTATATAATCGATTTGAATAATTGAAATGCCATCAACCATGTGGCCTAAGCTATTTATACTGGTTTATCGCTATAATAGTCAGATCTGGGCCTATTGTGGAGATCCCTACTTGTTCATCCCTATACTGGCCAAGTCTGGGCCTATTGTGGAAATCCCTACAGGTTTATCCCTATAATGGCCAAGTCGGGTCCTTTTGTGAAAATCCCTACAGGTTTATCCTCATAATGGCCAAATCGGGGCCTATTGTGGAAATCCCTACAAGTTTATGCCGATAGTGGCCAAGTCTGGGCCCATTGTGGAAATCCCTACTAGGGAAAGCACTAGGAAAGCCCTGAAAGGTCCTTATTTTTATTAGGGATGCCCTATCAGTTTTCCGCACGGGGCACAAGAAAAAATCACAAGGGTTCAGGTCCGGTGAGTACGGAGACCATTCTAGTCCGCCTTGAGCAAATTTAGGGTACCCCAGACCGATTACTCGAGTCCCATATACGCGATGAATAGCTTCGAACACCTCATGAGTCCGGTGCGGCGTCGCTCCATCTTGCATGAAGTAAAATTTTTTAACCGGTCCCCTCTTTTATGCATAGGGGAAGAATTTCGTTTCCAAAAGCTGTTTGTAACTCTCTCCTGTTACCGTAGATTCCAAGAATTGCAAATAAATTCCTTTTACTGAAATCGCTGCCCATGCCGTTACTTTCTGTGGATGAAGGGACTTCTCTAGCGATATGTTGGGATTTTCCGTTCCCCAAAACCGGTAATTTTGCTTGTTTACGTACCCATTCATCCAAAAATGTGCTTCATCGGAATAAATAATCAATTCCTCATTAAGTTCTTCGACTTCAAACATTCCCGTAATAGTGTTACAAAATTCGATGCGTTTCGTCATGGTATGTTCAGTTAACAATTGATGAGTGCTTATTTCATACGGATGCAACTTAAAAAAATATTCCAAAGTGTTGTGTAATGATGATTTGGTTATTTTTAATGCTTGAGCAGCTTTCCGAATCGAATCATTTGGATTTTGTTTGAAATATTTCTCAACTTCGTTGATCTTCTCTGGTGTAGTCACCGTAACAGATGGACCTGGCAACTCGTGTCTACGGTCCTGGAGTGTACCATACTTCACGAAGTTATCGATTATCCTACAAAAATTAACGTAAAATGACTTCAATGCAGTTCAATTGAATTAAAACACAAGTTGTGTGATAGATGAATATGAATAAATATTTAATTCTCACCTTTTCAGAGTGTTTTCGCTGGCAACTCTATGAGTTCCAAACTTAGTACGAAACCCTCTATACGCATTACTATACATTTTTCCCCTCGAGAAGAAGCACTCAATAAGATATACTTTTTCTTCCGTGGTGAGCTCACTCATTTTGACGCGCGCGTACTTGCTTCAACCACGGCTGGAATAAAACTGCGGGGCCTCAGGTATGCGCCTTAGAAAGAGGGACCCCTATTGAATTCATGGAGGGAAGAGACACTTATTTAGTTTTAGCAACTTCCTATTGGACACCCTGTATATATATATATATATATATATATATATATATATATATATATATATATATATATATATATATATATATATTGGCTGTCTGTTTGTTTGTTTGTCATCCATTTCTGACCTATTTTTAACATTTCAAGTATCTAGCCCATCCGGAAGTGAGTTTAAAATCGATTGCAAAATTTGTACCGAATAGGCAAACAAACAGGCAGACAAACAAGAAAGCGCGTTAATAAAAACGTGGTAAAAACTCACTCGGTCGACTGCCGCGTCGACACTCTGCAAAGTTTGCAAACGTTTTGCGATCAGCAGATCCGTAAATCGCTTCTGGATCGGCTTCATGCTCGGCGTTTCGCGCAGGAACCACTGTTTGTCGAGATTGGGTGTGTGGTCGTAGGCGGGCGTCCTGAAAAAGAGGAAAATGATCGTAGGTCAGAGTTCCTTGTGCCGGAAGAGTGCGTAAAAGAGCAAAATTGCGTGCTGACTGGTGGGTCGTGACGTTGAGAAAGAGATGGGAGAACTGTGGCGCGGCGCCCAGGGGTCCGTGGGGTGCGGTGAAGCTGAGGAAAAGCACCACGGGCTCGGGGGCGAAGTTCTTGCTCCGTCGTAGAAATGTGACGCTCTCGTTCGCTATCAGGTCCGGGCAAAATTACGATTTCCGGGGCGCCAAGATCTAACGACTGTTTCATATGCATTTTGATGAAAGAAATGGAAAGTGCAGAATAAAATTTGTCGATATCTCGCTTGGTTTTCGAGATATCGATATATATTGACTTTTTTCATTTTTTAAAATATCTCGGTAAATATGCAGTTGTCGGAAAAATGATAAGAGAGATTTTTTGTAGGAAATTAAATTTCCTGCAAAAAAGGTCCTACACAAAATTTTGAATAATACGCACACACACACACACACACACACACACACACACACACACACACACACACACACACACACACACACACACACACACACACACACGCGCACGCACACACACACGCGCGCGCACGCACGCACGCACGCACACATGCACGCACACACACACGCACGCACGCACACACACACACACACACACACACACACACACACACACACACACACACACACACACACACACACACACACCGCCCCCCAACACACGCACACACATATGCCGATAAATGATTTAGAGAATCAAAACAAGTTGCTGAAAAAGAGTCTAATATGTCGCAGAACACCGAAGCTACTCCATCAATATAAGCACTCTACCAGTACAGAAAACATTGCCTTGAAAAAGCATACAAAGACAACCTCGGCTCCCAAATCATGCAATTTCTTCTCGACGCTAAGAAAGTATACCCGGGCGTAGTTAACGGTATAAGACCAGAAGGACTCTTCTTGAAAGAATTTGATCCTCCAACTGTAGAAAGCGAGAATCTCGGAAAAGTGATACCACCAAAACGTTCTCGTACCATCACGATCGACGAGGAATTGGAAGAAGCATCGGACGATGAGCTCACCGATTTCGACTTCACACCTAATATGGACGAGGCACACACACATACATCTTTTAAATCTTGCTGGTACACACATGCGCACACAAACGCAAACCTGACCCGATTCCCGAACAATTCAATATAAATTATTCGAACTTCAACACCTCGTTTGGTCCCCTTAGGAGTCGATTTTGGATTTTTATCACTCTTGAAAAAAGTCTTATAATAAAAAATACCTTACGAATTTGCATCCAAATCTTGGCGCCCCGGAAATCGTAATCTCCCCCAGGTCCGAAACGTAATCCTCGCTATAATCGAAGCCGTGCTCGATCGTTCTTCCGTTCGTATTCAGGCTGTAGTTGTAGAATACAGAGTTCCTCACGAGGGCGCTCCATTCGCGCCAGCCCGGCGGCACGTAAGTGCCGTCGTATTGGTTCAGATACTTGCCAAAATATCCTGCGGAAGTGAAAACATTCGTGAGGACGCTATCGCGTTGTCGCGGCGATTAAGGCGTTAGGCCACAGTAACGGGTATAAAATCATGTGCGAATTTAACCCTTTTTTTGTATGAAAAAGTGATTCACTCATAAAATTAATTACACATCTATTTTGTATGAATATCAAGCTGTTAGATTTTTTTTTCGATGTACAAAATGGCCGTCTACTCAAAACTTCTTGAAACAGCTTTTTTCCAATTGGCGTGACAAATAACTTCAACAATTTTCACTCGATTTACTTCAAATTTAAAAGTGATGTTCCTAATTGCATTTCGCTGAGAAGTACGTACAGAATTTCTGATTAATCGAAAACTTTTCAATTTATGAGTAGTTTATGAGCAGTTATAACGAAATTTTTCACTGAAAAGTCATTTCTTAAGGGGTGAGATGCAGTCAGAGGCATGACCGCTTGCTCGTTCGCCGATCACCCCGTCATTCCGGATTCGTGGCCGACTGCTCGTTCCCTGGTCACCCCGTCATTCCGGATCCGTGACCGCTGGCTCGTTCGCCGGTCACCCCGTCATTCCGGATCCGTGGCCGACTGCTCGTTCCCCGGTCACCCCATCATTCCGGATCCGTGACCGCTTGCTCGTTCGCCGGTCACCCCGTTATTCCGGATCCGTGGCCGACTGCTCGTTCCCTGGTCACCCCGTCATTTAGGATCCGTGACCTGTCACCATCATATGGAGGTTCTCCTTGATATCTGCTCCATGTCGCGGTGGGATGACGGTCCCCTCCGGCGCCCTCAGCGTCATTTTTCGCAGTGGCAGCTGCTCTATTTCCGACAGCTTGGCCAGAGATGCATTGAACACCCGCAGGTTGCCGTCTCTCTGAACAGTGGTGACACCAGGTAGATCCAAAAAGGTTGACGTACCAAAAGTTGTGGTACGTCAACTAGCCCTTCCGCTAGGTCGACTTTCATATTCGCCTCGGAAACACCATACGGACGAACCGCTCCGCCACCGTACCTTCCGAAGATCACATCCGTCGGTTGCAGGTCTAGTCGCATCTTGTCCGCCTCGGGTGTCTTGTTTTGGCCACGCCTCGTAGTTCTCCATCGCGAAAGTACTGACAGCGATGTCGTCTCACTCGTGGATTTTCTTCAATTCCTCCACCTTCTGAATCCACGCTTCAACCGTCTGATTCTTTTGGCTTGGGTCAAACAATGGTATTGACCGTTTGCCTTCCGTTGTCATTCGCGGTCCGTATTTTTATCGCGAGAACGCTCACGAGAGCGTTCGCGCCGTCTTCTTGACGACCTCTCCCTTTCTTCGCGATGTCTAGCGCGCGATCGCGGTACCGGTTTGTATCGAGAAGTCGTCTCGCGAGAATTAGATCTTGTTGGAGATCTACGAGACCTGGCATGGGAGCGACCCATCGTATACAATATTCTCTTCGTTCACGATAAATCGTACAACTTTGCACCGTGTTCACCGTTGTTCACCAAAATATATTGAGTATACTTTTTACACTGCTACACGCACACCACAAGAGATAAAGCAATTTCTTTATCCCAGTTCTGAACTGTAAGAAACGCCGTAATGTAGGATGACAGAATTATATATTTTACGCGTGGATAATACAGAATCGCGTAGCGTCGTGTGCAATAGTATATAGAGCACGTATGAATAAAAAAATAGAAGATGTTTCGGGTTTGGAAGTCTCTCGAGAAGTGATCGTCGCCTCGATGGTCGAAACGTCGATCCCCTTGCGAGCCGTGGAGCCCACCAGCCCTTTGTGCCGCTCGCTAAGCAGTTATCGCCTTCGTATAAACAGCTCGGGTGATCGCCACTTGAGCCGAGACGCTGGTGACCACGTCTCCATCGTCAACGTGAGCGCCGAAAGAAATCGTCGCTTTCATATCGCCATCTTTGTTGCACCCCCTTCGGCATGTAGTGATTTGCGGTGACGATCATAAAATTTTACTGGATCATCTGAAATCAAAAAACCAAAAAAAAAACATCAGTTTAATGATAAACTTTTTTTTCAAATTAATAAAATGGCGGCTTCCGACAGATAACTTTCGATTTTCGACCAAAAAAATGGCTCGTTTATTGTTTTAAAAAAATAGAAATTTTCAACAAAAATGAAAATCCTTCAATTAAGGACTAGTTTTTAATGCTATCAATAAGCACATCAAATTTCATTAAAATCCATCGAGTGGTTTTTGAATTATAGTGGTCACCGACTTAAAAAACATAGTTTCGAGAAAAACGTGTTTAAAGTTTTTCGACGTGGATACGATATTATATGTTCGTAAAAATTTGAGCTCAATGGATGAAGCTAAACTTTTGTTATGTATTTTGATCCGCTGAATCCGAATATCACAATTTTTTGCCGAAAAGTCGAGCATTCAATTGTTTATAGACAATTGTTAAAACAATTGTTCTAAAAATTGAAGTTTTTCGGGATGAATTATTTTTTCAAAAACATTTTGGACAATTTTAAAACGAAAGTATTCTTTATAAAATTTTGCTAAAGTTCATAGTTTTTGAGTAATACATTTTTGAAAATTTCTGAAAGCGTTTTTCAATTTTACACTTGATTTATGTATAGAAATACTAATTAAAAAATTAATTACATCGAATAATCAATTCCTGGCCCATACAATAGGGCTTCTGCCGATGTGAAAGCTTCCACAATATCAATTTGTTGTTATCTTCAAAGCATTCTGCCTTTCCGGGTATTATCGTTTGCGCGTTTGTCAGCCGCTGCCCATGTAGAGGTTGCCATGAGTTGCCCAATGTTACGATCAGGCCAATATTGGGACCATCGTATAAGCCAACAAAAGAGAAATAATATGGGCCCATTACTGTTCCGCTCCAAACTGAAAACTGGCACGATATCGGCCCATCCCAAAAGCCTGTCCTGGCCCATCTTTAAAAACTAATAAATAGCCGTGATAGTTCAACTAAATTTTCCAATTCAAAAACTAGGGATACTAAAATACTGATAATTCCATTGGCCCATTATTGCTCCGTCATAAATTGAGAACCGGCACAATATCGGCCCATTACTAAAGATTATCCTGGCCCATCTTTCAAAACCAATAAACAGCCGTGATAGTTCATCGAAATTTGCCAATTTTCAAACTGGCAATGCTAAAATACTGGAAATTACATTTAATTAATCTAAGCCCTTTACTGGCTAAGTGGGTCAGACCATACCTGCTTTTATTTTATTTAAGCCTTGGGTTATTCACTATCTGTATATTGTGCCAGAATAGGCAAATAACTGGCACGTCATATATTAATCGTCTATATTTTGTAGTTCAGTTTTTGTAATCAAGTCTTGGCCTATTATTGGCATTTGTGAATAACCAACATAAGTAAGTAAAATATGCCAATTTTGAAACCTGTCATATACGCAAATCACAATTTATTTTAAGGTTATTCCATGAAATATGTATCCATAAGGACCGATTTCGGGCCAATCTTGGCCCGATATAGGTTGAATATTTATCACGCACCCAAACAAACCCAAACAAACTCACGGCCCAATATTCTAGATAGACTAACTTCTAGATAGACCAACTGTGAAGGCCCATCATAGAGCCAGTGGTCAATTTCTACATAGGCCCTTTAAGAGGGCCCACATAGGGCCAAGTGCAATCACCAACATTGCCCGAGTCGAAATTTTTGAGTCGCGTTCAACCCACAAAATGAAGGCGAGCAGAAATTGGCGTGAGCGGATTATTGGGTATCTAAAGGAGGGTACATTGTTTGAAAGTACCATGCGTTAGAGCCTCCGATGAACCTCCGGCATGGCAGAAAGTAGACTTTTTGACTCAAAGGAGGTCAGTGAGGCTCACAATTGAACCTACGGAACCTCAGGTCGGCCTACTTCGAGCGCTCCCGCAGAACCTACTGCCCCCCCTTTCGGCCTACTGTACACTGCTAAACAAAAAAATTAATTTATATAGAATCTATTTAAATAAAATAGGTTTTTTCCTTGTCTCACAGCCTACTACGATTATATTTCTTTCGAACATATTTATATATATTAATAAAGATGAGATTCAAATTAATCTTTATTTGCTTACAATGTACACTGTAAAGCTAAGTGTACTATATGCATAAAATATTTCATAAATCGAAAATAAAATGAACTCCTTAATTGAGAGCTTTACCACAAGGATTTTTATCGTAATTCGTCATTCCCTGGCCTATAGACATGATTTTTTTCGAAGAAAATATTTGCCCTATATGCGACTTGAACCTAGCCTACCTACTCCTAGCTACGCTCCGCTGCCCCTATGCTACCGAGTGCTTATAACATTTTGGTCGCTGATATGGCATAAAAGGCCAAATGAATACCTCTAACTATTTGTTGTATCACATAAGCTATATCAATTAGTTAATATGATTGTGATAATTAGAGAGTTTCATCGAATAACATGCTATAGATTTTTCAAACACACACACACACACACACACACACACACACACACACACACACACACACACACACGCACGCACGCACGCACGCACGCACGCACGCACGCACGCACGCACGCACACACGCACGCACACACACACACACACACACACACACACACACACACACACACACACACACCACATATATATATATAAATCCTCTCTCTCCACCTTCTCTACCCCCCGCCCCTTTGATATAAGTGTTGCAATAAAGATGGACCGTTAGTTCAATCAAATAAAAGAATGGTTAACTCTACGAAAATTCTATTTAAGGTAAATTTTTAAAAAATAACTAGATCCATTCAGTGAACTTAACTAAATTGTTTTTTTGAACAGATGAAAATGTTGAACTGATGAAACCGAATCACAGATTTATTAGGATCAAATAAAATATGTAGTTATTGGACCATATTAAATAGATTGATTTTCTATAAATAAACATTTTTGAAATCAATAATTTTAATAATGGAATGCAATAGGAAAAATTTGGTTCAATGAAAAATCTAGTTAATTCAAATAAAAAAGAATCAAATAGACGCGCTTAGTTAATATCATATTTAGCGGAAAAAAATAAAAATATGCTTCATACATACACGTGGAAATGTTTTTTAAATTTTCGACGTGCTAAAAATGAAAACAAAGAAAAATCAAACATTTCATTTAAAATCGACGGTAATCGGCCGTCGCCATTTATCAACTCATTATTGAATTAACAAAAAAAAACAGAACGAACAAAAACAAAAAGAAAAAATAAAGAAAAAAATCGAATGAGGTTGAATTCTAAACCGACAATTTCAATCCTTTGGAACATGAAATAGACTATAATTAACACCCTAACGTTCCATATAGATATCAACATTACATGTAATTTAGATCTACACTGCCAGCCAAAAGTTTTCGGACACTCCACATGATCGCAAAACTTTTGAGCGCTAGATAATTGCCAAATAATGTTAGAGTAATATAATTCATTTCATTTATTATTTCACGAAGATACTATAAAGATCTATATAATTAAGTAATTATACAGAGCTTTATAGTATCTTCGTAAAATAATTATTATTCTACCATCAGTTTGCAATGATCCAAAGTGATATTAAGTTTTGCAGTTATCTGAAGTGTCCGAATACTTTTGACTGGTAGTGTATATTTGAATATATTAATGCAACTACATATTTCGAATATAATATATATATATATATATATATATATATATATATATATATATATATATATATATATATATATATATATATAGTATTATATAATATATACCGTCGCTTAAAAGTTTGGATACACCAGTCGATATTTCTTGCTGCACTAAAAGTTACACAGCTTCGTAAAAAAAAGATAACCAAATTTACCGAACGGTGTTTTGATGGGAATAAATTCAGCTTTATATTGCTTTTCTGAAATATTTTTTTATAATTTTCTTTTCGACCCGGTACGCACTTTTATATGTGACTGATTTTCGGCTTTTTTTCGACCATCGAGAATTGGGCGCATGACTTATGAAAAAAAAGTTTGTTACGTTTATCCATGATAAACTTGAACGGGGTAGCAGGAACTCCATTTGCGTTTTTTATAAAGTTTTGTACGATTTTTTTCGCAATGTTATTTCATTTTTTGCTAAAAAAGACTAATTCTAGATAATGCAATGTAACTCAAGAACTAGAGGGTTTAAGAAGAAATGTCAAGGACGAAAAACGTCGCGTAAGCTTATACTGGATAGACTGGCATTTTTTAAGAATTTTCCTGCGAGATTTTTCCTCACAGGAAAACGCCCATTAATCCGATAGAATTGGAGTAAGACTGTATATACAAGCATTCTTTTACGAATTGCCTATAAAATAATAATAAATCGATATTGAGCAAATTTGATTGTTTTCGCATATTAATATTGCACTAATAATTTGATAAGGGGACGATGTATTTTTATTAATTTCGTCTTATTTTCGTCATCGAACGGGTTACTGATCAGGCCACAATGAAATGATGATGGGCGAGATATCGAATTTGGGCCGAAAGCAGGTTAGGTGGGGTCGAGGCAAGAGTTTGAGATTGAAAGCAGGTTAAGGAGGCCTGTGCTCTGCCCGTTTCACTAAAACTGGGGGTCGAGAGAAGGTTTGGGAGGTCTAGCCGAGGCTACCCTGGACCAAGAGGAGGTCTCTTCATGGCACTGAACTCGACAAATGAGGTTTCGTCGGTTCAACGGAGGCTGGCGGCTTATGTATTACAAAAGAAATGGGTCCTGCGAGGGTTCAGAGGAGGCTAAAAATTTCGACTCGGGCATGGCGCTACAATGAATTAAATCATTGGCCCAATAATTGTTCGCTCTGTTGGCCGATATCGGGCCGTTCTTATCATTTCTACAAAGGCACCTCATTGGTAAATACTCACGGCCCAATATTCTTGAAAGGCTAACTGTGAAGGCCCGTCCCAGGGCCAACAGTCAATCTCTACATGGGTGCTTGCCATGGGGACCCGACGCCCCTTCACCGATTGTGGGATATCCCGGAAACTATTCATCGGATTGACTTGAAATTTCCAGGGAATATTTTCGAAACATCATACATCAAGAAAATGCAACAAAAAAAATCGATTTTTTGAAAATTCTGACTGCATCTCACCCCTTAACCAAAGAATTAAGTGCGTAAGGGCGAACGAACAAGCGGAAAAAAATTGTGAAAAATAAATAAAAGAAATAAAATATAGCTTAGTGAAAGAGAAAAAATTAAAATATCTAAGTAATTTTTTTTAAATATACCCTGTTTTTAAAACAGACTAAAAAGTATAAAATCATTTCGCCTAGCCCCACACAGATTTATAACCCCATGCAGATTCCTAACCCCATTCAGATTGTCCTGAAAATTTGTGATTGTAAATTTTTAATAGCTATGAATATACTTGTAGGATTTAAAACGAAAAAGTGGAACGATTATCTATTGCATGCACCCCACGCTTTTTGTTTTAAATCTTACAAGTATTTTCATAGCTATTAAAAATTCACAATCACAATTTTTTAGAACAATCTGTATGGGGCTAGGAGAATTTTTGAAAATTCTGACTGCATCTCACCCATTTAGTTCAAATACTTACAACTTTTGACTAAAACAATATTTTTTAAATTCCGTACGTAATTCTCTAGGTATTCTAATGTAGATTGACAAGAATGTTTGTTTTTTGCTCTAGGTAAAAAATTGTGGATGCTAAATGTCACGCCGTGGAGCGCCTAAAAAAAGATAAAAGAAAATATTAGTAGACGGCCATTTTGTACATCGAAAAAAAATTCTAACAGCTTGATAATCATACTAAATAGACGTGTAATTAATTTTATGAGTGAATCACTTTTTCATACGAAAAAAATTGTTAAATTCGCACATGATTTTATATCCATTACTGTGGCCTACCGCCTTAAAAGAAAAGGAAAAAAACAAACAAAAAGCTCCGCAACGTGAAAACTCACGGGGGTCGCAAGAGAAAAGTGAAGAGGAGCGCAAAGCACGAGGCTTCGTCGAGATTCGAGAGGCTACGCGTTGGAACGTCGCAAACAAAAGAGACAAAAAACGTACGGAATGGAGCAGCGTGCGTGTCTTGATCGATCGAGAAAATGACAGTGGTTGGAGAAATCAATGAGCAATGAGAAATGGTCCGTCGACCAATGGGTTGTTCGACGTTGAAACGAGTGTGTATGAAAATGGAAATATGGAAATTGGATGTACTCGCCGGTGCGATAACCCGCGTAGCTGAGATAGGCCGCGAACTAGTGCGGCTCGTGATCTTGTTGCCAACGTCGGCTCGAGCAGCTGTCACCGTTCGTGTATACCTCGTGATTGTGCGCGTAACGACCCGTGAATAGGGAGCTTCGGTTTGGACAGCACATCGGTGTCGTTGAGTACGCGCGTCTCATCTTGACTCCCTCGTCCCTTATACGTCTCAGTGTATGCGGTATGAAGTTCATCGAACCTACATCCCCATTGAAGCTTCCGTTAAGGGATTAAGGTGCCTCTAGATTATGCTAAGTTTAGTGGACTAAACGAGTTAGAGTCTAAATTTACCATAGTGTAAAGGCTGGTAGATTAGTTAGAACACTAATTAGACTGACCATGCAGGCTCAGCCGCTCTAAAACTAGTTAGCACACGATTTAGTATCCCGACTAGAAATTTTGATTCGGCAGCCTGAAGATTGATCAGGCCGCTATCAAGCTGCGGTCCGTAATACCGTAGTACAGCACGTCTGATCAGGGCCGGAAGTCCCCCGAACCAGTAGAAACTTAGTCCAGTTATTCTTAGTAGTTTCTTAGTAGAAACTTAGTAGTTTCAAAAAATCGATTTTATTTGCGTTTTCTTGAAGTATGATGTTTCGAAAATATTCCCTGAAAATGTCAAGTCAATCCGATGAATAGTTCCCGGGATATCCCGCAATTAGTGAAGGGGCGTCGGGTCCCCATGGCAGAGAGCGGACGGCAGCTTCAAGCAACCGGTTTTGACCCGCCCCTATTATATTCTATAAATAGTCTATAATAGTGAACAACAAATTGATATTTTGGAATCTTCCACATCGACAGAAGCCCCATCGGCATACATCGGCAGAAGATTGTATGGGCCAGGAATTGATGATTCGATCTAAGTAATTTTTTAATTAGTATTTCTATACATAAATCAAGGATAAAATTGGAAATCTCTTCCAGAAATTTTCAAAAATGTATTACTAAAAAATTATGAACTTTAGCAAAATTTTATAAAGAATTCTTTCGTTTTGAAATTGCCCAAAATGTTTTTGAAAAAATAATTCATCCCGAAAAACTTCAATTTTTAGAACAATTGTTTTAACAATTGCCTATAAACAATTGAATGCTCGACTTTTCGGCAAAAAATTGTGATATTAGGATTCAGTGGATCAAAATACATTAAAAAAGTCTAGCTTCATCCATCAAGCTCAACATTTTACGAACATATAATATCGTATCCACATCGAAAAACTTTAAATGCGTTTTTCTCGAAACTGTGTATTTCAAGTCGGTGACCACTATAATTCGAAAACCACTCGATGGATTTTGATGAAATTTTGTGTGCTTATTGATAGCATTAAAAACTAGTTCTCAATCGAAGGATTTCATATTTGTTGAAAATTTCTATTTTTTTTAAACAATAAACGAGTTATTTTTTGGTCGAAAATCGAAAGTAATCTGTCGGAAGCCACCATTTTCTTAATTTTTGAAAGAAAAGCTTCGATTAGGGACTAGATTTATTATTAAACTAATGATTTTTTTTTTAATTTCACATGATCCAGTAAAATTTTATGATGTTCACCGCAAAGCACTACATGCCGAGGGGGTCCGACAAAGATGGCAATATTTTTATAAATAATCAATATTTTTCTTTGAAAATTTGTACAAGTCAAGTTGAAATATAACATAAAAAGTCTGTGTAACCACTTTTGTGAAACAAACTTAATTACTATAAAAAAAATTATTGAAAATGCTCGTTTTTTCACGCCTCTGACTGCATCTCACCCCTTAATATATCTCTCAATGTATATAATATATAAATAAGAATAAAAGTGAATTTACTATTTGTGTCGAAATTACATGCGTGTGAGTTGTTTTCACAGCCTGAGGGTCTTTGCACACGGCGTATTTTCTATGCGCAGACGACACGCTGCAAACGCGATACACACATGATCCACACGCTTTTTGGACTGAAAAACGCATATAGATCAAGTGTGTATCGCGTTTGTACCACGTGGTCTGTGCGTAGAAAATACGTAGTGTGCAAAGGCCCTAAATGGACAAAAAAATCAGTGGTAAAAACATAATTATTGTTGCATTGCAATGATGCAACCTTCAATATCATACATAAAATTATTGACATTCTTTCTCGAATTAGACTGGTAAAGATAGGAAACAAAATAAGAAAGTTTACACAAGTGTTAGGATGGCCAAATAGGTAGCGCGCTCAGCTCTAGAATAAGAAGGCATAGGTTTAATCCCGAGGGTAGGTAAAAACTTAAGAGGCACAATACGTTTTAATTCAATTATCATATGGGCAGGAACATAAATAAGGTATATGGAAGCAAAAAATACTAACAGAATTTTTTATTCATAATTTTTGGATTGTTTTTATTTGTCATTTCAGGCATAGATACGGCAGCCGGATCAGAGCCTTCAACGGTATACTGATCAGGTCCGTAACCGGCATCCGCATCAGGGCCGGATGCAAAAAGCGTTTCACGCCTCTTGAAGCCCTGATACGGCGGCCTGTAAAGTGCAGTGGTACGGAATACGACATGCTGGATACGGTCCTAGTCTGCCCCGTAGCAAAATTTCTGGCCGGGATAATGTAAAGAGAGTTAGCATGCTAAATCCTCGGTAGACGTCCGCCATCCGGCACACCGAAAGCCTCTTTACACGTGGCTAAATGCAGTGCACTAAATGAATAAGACTCTGCATTTGGACAAGTGTAAATATACTTAGAATGCTAGACACACTAATCAGACAATCAGAGTCTAATTGGACAATCAGACTCACCATACTGAGTTAGCAAGCTAATTAGCGCAAGTGTAAAGAGCAAGCTCTGAATTCCCCCACCACTTGTGTCTAAATTTAGTGCACTGAATTTAGGTATGTGTAAAGTGGCTTTTACACATGGCTAAATGCAGTGCGCTGCATGGAAAAAGCTCTGCATTTAGACAAGTGTGAAGATATTTAGGTTGTTTGACACACTAATTAAACAATCAGAGTCGTCACTTCCACTCTAACACTCGAGGTTCGCGTATATACTGAGTTAGCAACCTAAAGTTCCTAAATATGCCATTTTTCACGTTTTTTAAAATCCATTTTCCCGCACAAAAAAAATCTTGATAAAAAAATGATAAAAGCATCTTATAGAGAATACTTAAAAGTTTCCAAAACCCTCTGGTTTTTTTCTGTGCGACCATTAGTCTGCGAGTAATCAGTCATCAAAGTCAAAAGTGTCATTTTTGCTTTGAACATCGATAACTCAGCGAGAAAAAATCACACAGAGCTCTCCCACCGCTCAAATTGAAGGGGAAGAATCCAGCTAGGCGATCCTTCTAATCCGATCATTCAAAAAAATGTATTAAAGTCCGTGCAGACTGTGAAATATGAGCAAAAATTTTGAAATTTTTTTTACTTTGGTTTTTTGATGGCTACTAAAAATTGGCTGATGCGAAAAATGTTTGAGCTCAAGATCTCAAAACTAGAGATTCACATCTTCAATGCGCTATTTTATTATTTTGCTGTACGATCATTTTTCGAGGAGCTCTAATTATTTGAAAATGACCCTAAAATTGGCGAACTTTTTCAATATCCTTTAATTCTTTTGCCTAGTGTAATTGTGTTGATCGATGTTTTTTCTTGTTGTTGTTCTTGTAAAATCACCAGAGCTATCGCTGTAAAGGCTCAATAATGATAGAACTCGAACGAAAATGATCGACTACAGGAATTTAGCACATTATTTTTTCAATCACCGTTGAATCACCCGAAGTGTTGCTAAAAACTATTAAGAACCATAGAACTCGAATCCTTCGAGAAGAACTCTTAATCAATTTTGATCTGCTAGAAAATAATGTGCCAACTTGACCGATATATATACGTACGAGGATAAAAAACGATGCGAACCATTTCCTTTTTCCATTTTATTCCATTCATTTACAATTTTCCTCAGATTCCATGTGTTATTATTTTTTTCTTCCTCTCGTGTGCGCAAGAAAAATCGAACAAAAAAAAGAACTTCAGTGTGACAGCCCGTATGCGTACCATATATATATATATATATATATATATATATATATATATATATATATATATATATATATATATATTCAGATGCATACAACATCACCGAGAGTGGGCGCCGATTGAGGCGGTTTTCGGCGGACCATGTTGTAAAAAAATAAAAAACTACATGAAAATATTGATTGAAATGATTTTTTTTTAAATTGTAGATACATTCTCAAAGGAAGAATAAATGCATGTGTAAAATTTCATCAAGACAAATTAAACGGTTTAAAAGTTATTCCAACTAAAAAATGACGTCAAAAATGTCGCTCTAGACCAGACTAGTGCCTTAAAGAAGTTGGAGCGATCCAGTTGAGTCATATGCCGGTTTATACATTTTTTCTCAATAAACCTAAAAAAAACTGCTTCCGAGGTATCGATGTATTCTGTAGATGCCAAATAAGAAAAACTTTTGTGTTATTACTAACTTGAAAAAGTATAACATTATCAATGATTATTATGAAAAAACTGCGTCAGTGAATGTTTCATACAACTGAGAATGAAACTTTGAGTTATTTATAATTATGCCTATTTATATTTATGTCACGAGGTTATTTATTATTACCATTAATGGATATTAAGTTTTGCCGACATGCGACAACATCGCGGACGTTGAGGTTGGCGGCAACGTTCTTCTTTCGCCGGCAAAGAATCGTAATCTTTCATCAAACCTTATTGATGGTTCAATATTGAATATACCTGGTTTACGATGGGCAAGATAGGGTTTTTTTCCCTATATGTTTACAAAGGTTTAGTTTGCGATAATCCGTTGTTAGAAATGGTTTATCTTGGTACTAAAGAGTAAACAAAAATTACATCATCAGTAGCGTGAACGTTTTGCCCATGTAAATGCACGTAAATTTACATACATTAAACTACTTTTTATCTCTGGTGTTTGGTGGTGATCTTTTTTCATCCGTACAGACTATATTTAGTCTACTTAGTAAAGTCTAAACAATAAAATATATATTTTTAAAAAATCTTGAATAGTGGCTAACGCTCCAACCTCCTTAATGTTGAGCAGCGAAAAAAATGTCAGACTCGCTAAAAGAAAATGTTGACAGCGAAAACGTCTGCGAGCGAGCGCGCGCAACCACGCGCTCCCCTCAACACGTTGAGTGTACCGTTTCTGTTTTCGTGATAAGATGACGATGTTCACGTACTTGAATATCGCAGAGTTAACTTTAACGTTTTCACAATACCGAAAAGGATATCCGCACTTGGTTGCAACAGTGTGGGTGCGAAAAAGAAGTGCATAACGAAAAATTGTGAAAATCGCACGCACCTTAGCGGAGCCGGGTATGTCAGCTAGTATTTATATAATAATTGGAATAAATAAGTCAACGATAATTAGTTCGAATAAAGTCAACGATAAGCACACCGCAGCCTGATAAATTCACTTCGTTCTATTTTCTTCTCTCTTCCAACACTTAAAAAACGGAAGAGTTTAAAATATGAGCATTCAAACGGCGAATGTGAAAAATAATTTTTTATCACATTCCGCCATGTGGCAGTATCAGCAGATATCAGGTATCCAACTTTTCGCCGAACCGTTCGCCAATCGTTTTTCGCGACGAGGCGCGATTATTTTCGATTGCGCAAACTTATCCGTGCTGGAGCGTGAACAGCGATGGAGCAGCAGAGTCGATTCTGAGTAAAGCCCGGAAAACGCGGACACAAAACGATTTCAAAGAAATCATCGCTGCGCAACTTCATAATTCTACTTTGAGAAAATATATTTCTATTCACCAGGATTTTAAAACTATTAAAAAATGCCAAAGTTGGACATGGAGAAATGAATATCTTCTTACAGGAATCATTCATTGGAGCCTCTAAATTGTCACAAATAAATATTTGATAATAGTTAAGAAATGGGCACTTTAATGGAATATACCCTTTTTTAACAGCCAATAGATATACAGTTGGTCTAAACTAATGCTTAGTATTTTTTTTTGTTTTTTTCCTTAGGTACACGCTCTTCGCGTTTGTTACCTATTCTTTCCCCTCATTGTGCCCGTTTCTTTCCTCTACTGTTTAACTCCTTTTTTCTCCATCTTTCTCCTTGTTCCCCCCTCTTGCGGCCGCAGCCGAATTCCCCCTCTGTATTATATTCATCACGACATTTCTGTCATGGGTATAGGGAAACTGCGGAAAACCTACACCAATCAGCCGGTCATCGAGTTCGCTCCCTAATCGTGGAACTAGTCTTATTTCGCCGCGAAATGCCGAAGAAAAACATTTCACGACGAAATGTACGCGACTGGGATTCGAACCCGGGACCTCCCGGTCCGCTGGTTTAGTGGCGAGCACGCTAACCACTAGACCATCGCACCGGTTCTAATGCTTAGTATTAATATACTATACAAATACTTGTTTCCTATAACCGAGGCGTTTGTTTAATGAGATCAGTAGAAAAGTTGTACCAGCTAAAATCAGATCAGTAGAAAAGTTATACCAGCTAACCTAATGCTTAGTATTAATATACTATACAAATACTTGTTTCCTATAACCGAGGCGTTTGTTTAATGAGATCAGTAGAAAAGTTGTACCAGATGTAAAGGATAGTTGAGTGATCGATATTTTATATTCGCACAAATCAAGATTCGTGTATAGTTACCAAATGAATATTTGGACAAAGTCATTAATTGATTGTCGACATATGAATGTGCAGTTGAATCGATGTAGCCCTATAGTGCTGGTGTGCAATGCAAGGAACAACCGATGACAGTTCATTTCGATTATTCAATAACTCTCCGAGTGTAGCTATTTTCCTAATTTCGTGTTCTGTATTTAGATAAAACCAACAGAAGTGTATCAAAAGTAATTGATTCAAAACAGTTTTTTGAATAGAACTATATGTGTTTACACGAGTAGAAACAAAGGTTTACGTTTTCACGATCACAGTCTGATATCCTTTAGGTAAGCGGACACGCGGTCACATACTGTCCCCAGTGTACCTCGATCTTATTTATGTCGCGTCTGCGCGCGAACGAGCTTGTGCGACAAAGGGCCATGGTAGCATACAAAGTGAGCGGTCGTGTCAAATGTACGATACTTATCTCAAGTACAGATTTGTTAACTATTAACAAATCATTATTTGAGACAAGTCGTCGATGTTTTAACAGTTATTTTCTAACTATTAACAGGGCTATGTTTGATTCAACTGAATATTTTTATAACAAAATATTCAGTATTTTGATTTTGTAATAAGTGTACCGTTATCTCAAAGAAATACTGGGCCAACATCTTATATACAGATTAATTAATAGTTAATAAATCCTCATTTTCTTTAAATAGAAAAGTTGTTGCGTCAACTGTGTGGCTGTTGGCTTAAAAGCGGCCGGGATAGTCGTTTTGAACGAAGATCAGTTAATTATTGCGACATGTTCATTTGCATTGAACGCAGAATAGTTGCGGCATCTATACGTTAACGGCCCCAAATCTAAATACATGAATTGTGAACAAATCTCTACTCCTTTGAACTGTATTATCATATCACAATTTCAACTCGTATTTCGATGGCCATAAACATCTACTGAGTTAAGGGGTTACCCCCACTTGCGATTTTGAAAAAATCGATTTTTTTTATTGCATTTTTTTGAAGTATAAGTATCTGAGAATATGTCCTGAAAATTTCAAGTCGATCCGAACAAAATTGACTGAGATATGAGCGTTGAAAGAGAAGAATCCGCGTTAAAAGAGCCTTGAAAGAGAAACTTTAAACGCGTTTTTCTCAAAATGGCATTTCTGAAGTCGGTGACCAAGATTACTCGAACACTAATGAACCAATCTTCTTGAAATTTTGCAGGCTTATTTAAAACACAAAAATGTAGTCTTTAATCGTTCGATTTTTTTTTTCGAACAAAAATTGCCGTTTTTAGCCAAAAAACGGCCGTTTTTTTTTCGTTAAAATCGAACCATTAACTTTGACTGTCCACCATTTTGTGAAAAATGAATACTTTTTAAAATCCTTCGATTAAAGACTAGTTTATACTTATATTTGACTAAATCCATCCGCATTTTTTTTTCAGATGATCCACTTCGCCGCAATGTTGGTCACCGCAAACCGTGTATATAAAAACATTATTTCATTGACGGCCATTTGCCACTAAACAATGTAATATTTTTCAATAAAAATTTTTTTGAAAGTTCTTCAAGATGTGTTCTTTAAGATGGTATATTGATCGATTAAAAAAGTTTTGTAGTTTTCTTTAAAAAAATTCATGAAAAAGGCCTTTTTTTGCGCTACAAGTGGGGGTAACGCCTTAAGAGAAATAAAAGCGATTAAATGAATCATTATTTTCAAAGAAATACCATGGCTATAAAATGTTGTCATGAGAGCACGAATATTTCTTAACGACTAACAAATTTTGTAATAGTTAATGAATATTGGAATAAAATTGCCAACTAAATATATTTCTTTACTATAAATAAACTGTTTTCTCAGTGTAGAGCATATACGTCATTGCGAAGTTTCGAGGAGGGCCATACGTGATTTTCTTTCTTTTTTTCCAAGCTTGTCTCCGCTCCGCGGACCCAACACTTCGAGGCACGAGTCTTCTTGTGAATAGACGGCGGTGAAAAGACGGTGGTCTTCTGATGTACGTATCCGTCACTTCTTTCTCTTCCTGTTCGGGCGATACGATTGTCGTTCGTCATTCGTAAGAAACTTCACGAATCTTCGCAACTAAGAAAAATTGATGGTCGATCGATTCGAATATCCTTGCGACAAACAAATATTTCGCGCATAGTTCAGAAGGTTTTCTAGGTAAAAATACCCGTGTCCTCATTTGTAAAAAATAGTATAACAATAACAACAATGATACTAATAATAATGAATACTGAATAATTAGGATTATTATAAAAAATATGATTGAGGTCTAAAAAAGGAGAATAATAATCATGTCTGATTATTATATTGTTGTTATAAGCCATTAAATTAAGATAAATTAAAATAATAATAATAATGATAATACTAATTAGATAGATAGATTTAAATAGCCATTCTTGCCTCTCTGGCTTAAGAATATTATATCAACCTACAGCGGTTACATAGTTCTCTCTTATACTGCTCTTACAAGGAACATCCCTCAGGTGACACCCTTCGGTTTTGTTGAAATTTGGATATGTTATAAAGCACCGAAAAGTAAGCGATACGTATTTTTTTATCGGCGGAAAAACGGTTTTAAGGGGTGAAATCACCCCTCGAAAAAGGCATCTCTAGGGGTAATATAGCAGTTTGGCACACAAGGAGTCCACCGATTTTGATGAAACAAAAACGAAAATTCTTCTAATCCGAAGCAATAAAAAATCCACTATAGTGACATTGCAAAAAAATGAAGGGGTGAACAACGCCTATATTAAGAAGTGGTTTCACCCCTTAAAACCGTTTTTCCACTGATGAAAAAAGACGTATCGCTTACTTTTCGGTGCTTTATAACATACCCAAATTTCAACAAATTCGAAGGGTGTCACCTGAGGGATGTTCCTTGTTAGTCTACACACAATCTTGTCTTTAGTTCACATTAATCTTTTTTTACTTATTCACATAGTACAGGCTAGATTTCTCCAGTCAGCTCATTTCATAGTACCAATTTCTTTGTTTCTATAAACAGTTCATCCACGTTCCTCCTCATATCTCTTCTTATGATATTCCTAAATTTCTCTCATTGCCTTATGTGGTCTAAGTTGTCTTTTCCCTTCCTGTACGATCTGCACGACTCTTCTTTAACTTCTCCTTCTATTCTTTTCGGTTCCAAATATTTTTGCACGAGAGCCCCATGAATGTATCCAGATTCCCGTAAATCGAATGACACATTATATATATGAGGCATTCAACGCCAAATCGACCACTTTTAGACTCGACCCTTTCTGACTTGGCTGAAATTTAAATTGTTTCCTTCTAAAAACTGGTGTATGACTTTTTCAAATTTTATTTCCGAATTGGAAAGATGTAGTGAATTTTTAAGAAATCGACATTTTCTTCAAATGCTCATAACTTTCTGAAAAATGGACCAAATAAGATCTTTTATTTTATTTTTGTTTTCAAACGTACTTTTTTCGAATTTTTTGTAAATATTTAAAGTCATCTTCGATATCATTTGTTAGTTTTTCCGAAAAACACGAATTTATCAAAGTTTGACCTTTTTTTCGTGAAAAGATATGATAAATTTAACGTTTTTTACGCTAGATCCGTCGTGGTAAGATTTTTCTTGCTATTTTTTTCAAATTAAAATTTTTTTGTTCTTGACATTTTGAAAATGTATCTTTTTCCTATGATGAAATAATTTCAAACGGTTAATTCTATGATAATTAATACTTCGTATATACTATTAATATATGAAGAAAGTTTTTCAATCATTTTTAATCATTTTAGCGGGAAATTCAAATACTATACTTGTGAAATTTCCGAGCAAAACATGAATCTAAATGAAATTTTACACTGCATTTTTTTCAACCATACAATTTATTAATTGAAATTATTGCATAATAGAAAAAAGCTAAATTTTGAAAAAATAAAAAAAAACAACAAACAAATTTTATAATTTGTAAAAAAAAATAGAAAGACCAATCTTACCACGATGGGACTTGCGGAAAAAACGCTAAATTTATGATTTTGTTTGCGACAAGAAAATAAAATATGTCGAACTTTGAAAATTCGTGATTGTGCCAAAAAACTAAAGAATGATAGTAAAGACGACTGATTATTTTTTAAACATTTTTGAGCATAAAGTACATTCAAGAGCATAAAAGTTAGGAGCATTCGAAAAAAGTCGATTTTTTAAAAATTCACCACATATATACGATTAGGTAAAAAAAAAATTGAAAAAAAATCACACACCCTTTTTAGAACGCGACAAGGATAAACTTCCGAAAAACTGTTACACCCGATTTCCAACAGTTTACGAGAAATCGAATTTTAATGTTACTTTTTGTAGCCCGCACGAGTATATCTATATCGCTCGCTACGGCCGATCGATATCGCCACTCCTTCGATTTCACTGGTGAGTAGAGCGTGCCGCGCTAACCCCTGCAAGTATATCTACACCGCAGGGGTAACGCAAACAAACCCAAACTAATTCGATTTCTCGTAAATTATTGGAATGCGCCAATCATACCTCTAGGGGATGTCATTATATATTTAATGGAGCATCTGTGCAAAATTTCAGGCAAATCAGGTGTACCTGCTTTTCGGAAGTTCACCCGGCAACAATAACATTCAAATTTCAGCCAAATCTAAAGTGGTCGGTTTGACGTGGAATGCCCCGTAGATATATAGGGAGATATAAAGTGTTACAGAGCAATAGCACTCAAACTATTGATCATATCCAAAAATGTTTTAGACAAAAGTTTCAGTGTTCGAGAAGGCCGTCATATTGGACCACACTATTTTTTTTATCGGTGGAGGCGCTGAAGCTACGTCAAGATCGACTCCACTTTTTCAAATGGAATGGTATATTTTCTCTTCAATGATCTTATGGAGCACCTCAAGCCGCATAAAAAACATTGGGAGTCAAAGTTGTTCAAGGTCATTCAAGGTCCCCTATTAAAATGAAATACAAAACTAAATATCCCGGATCACTACCAAATATTTGGTAGTGATCCGAGATATATAGATTTGTATAATCGATACTGACCTTGAATGACCTTGAACGACTTTGACCCTCTAATGTTTTTATGCGGCTTGAGGTGCTCCAAAAGATGGTTGAAGAAAAAATGTACCATTCCATTCAACCCTTAATAGTCACACTAGGTCCACGGGACCCAAACAAATTATGTTGATGCCGTACAACTTTTTTTTCCCAATAAAACATACATTTTTTTATATGCGTAGGCGTTTCGTACTTTCCTTCTAAATCGCACCTGCGTTGGATGAAATAAATATACTTTTTGAAAAGTCCACAGAAGCCGCTATGTCTATTTCAATAATTACAGGAGTTACAGCAATTTTTGTAAAAAAAGTCATTTTTCACGTTTTTTTTTGCATAATTTTTTTTGCATATTTTAAATGTAATTTTTGATTTCTAACCAATATCCGTATATTAAACAAGGTTCAAATTATACCTCACTATTTTTTTTCATATCGCTCAATGCATTATTTCATTCATCATAACAATTTAAAAATGCCTTGGTCCCATGGACCCAGTATGACTATAACGTGATTCTAGCTAACTGTGACTACTAAGGGTTAAAAAAGTGGAGTTGACCTTGACCGATAGCATCAGCGCCTCCACCGACAGAAAAATAGGGTGGTCCAGAATGACGGCCGTCTCGAACACTGAAACTTTTGTCTGAAACATTTTTGGATATGATCAATAGTTTAAGGCGTTACCCCCACTTGTAGCGCAAAAAAAGGCCTTTTTCGTGAATTTTTTTAAAGAAAACTACAAAACTTTTTAAATCGATTTGTATACCATCTCAAAGAACACATCTTGAAGAACTTTCAGTAATTTTTTTATTGAAAAATATTACATTGTTTAGTGGCAAATGGCCGTCAATGAAATAATGTTTTTATATACACGGTTTGCGGTGACCAACATTGCGGCGAAGTGGATCATCTGAAAAAAAAATGCGGATGGATTTAGTCAAATATAAGTATAAACTAGTCTTTAATCGAAGGATTTTAAAAAATATTCATTTTTCACAAAATGGCGGACAGTCAAAGTTAATGGTTCGATTTTAACGAAAAAAAATCGAACGATTAAAGACTACATTTTTATGTATTAAATAAGCCTGCAAAATTTCAAGAAGATCGGTTCATTAGTGTTCGAGTAATCTTGGACACCGACTTCAGAAATGCCATTTTGAGAAAAACGCGTTTAAAGTTTCTCTTTCATCGCTCTTTCAACGCGGATTCTTCTCTTTCAACGCTCATATCTCAGTCAATTTTGTTCGGATCGACTTGAAATTTTCAGGACATATTCTCAGATACTTATACTTCAAAAAAATCGATTTTTTCAAAATCGCAAGTGGGGGTAACCCCTTAAGTGCTATTGCTCTGTAACACTTTATGTGCCTCACCCTGTATATACATACAGGGTGGACCATTTGAAGTGACCACCCCAAATATCTCCGTTGCCTTCGGAGTGACGAAAAAAATGTCGGAAGATAATTTGATTAATTTCGAAGGGCTGATACAGTGGTGAAAAATTCATTTTTGTCAAGATTATAGTTTTTGCCTTCTCAAGGTCAGCAATGGTTTTTCAGAAGGGAACATGTTTTTTTTTATCAAGACGTTGTAGCTGATATTCAGATGGATCCAATGACCTATGATATCATAACCTTGAAATGATTTTTCACCAAACTACAGGTGCAAAAACCATTGCCAAATCATTTCAAGGCGATGATATCATAGGTCGTCGGATTCATTTGAATATCAGTTACGACGTTTTAATTTGAAAAAAAAACATGTTCCCATTTGAAAAACCATTGATGACCTTGAGAATGCAAAAAAGATAACCTTGACAATGCAAAAACGATGACCTTGACAAACATGAGCTTTTCACCACTGTATCAGCCCTTCGAAATCAATCAAATTACTTCCTGACATTTTTTCGTCACTCTAAAGGCAACGGAGATATTTGGGCTGGTTACGTTACATGGTCCACCCTGTATTTTTCAAACAAAGCCAACGATAAACGCACTGCGCCTGGATAAATTCATTTCGTTCTATTTTCTTCTCTTTTCCAATATTGAAGAAACACAAGAGTTAAAAATAAAGACATTCAAACAGTAACTGTGAAAAATAATTTTTTATCCCGTTCAGCCACGCGACAGCATCAGCAAACTTTTGGTATCCAACTTTTCGCCGAACCATTCGCCAATCGTTTTCCGCGACGAGGCACGATTACTTTCGATACGGCAAACTTATCCGTGCTCGAGCACGATCGACGATAGAGCACGGGGGTCGATTCCCGTGCGGAAATTGAGTTGGGGCTGTGATCGGGCCCCAATAATATTCCCCTAACTTTATTCGGGCCCTCATCTGGAAACCACATGAGGGCAGTTAGCGGCCGGTCACACTTTGTCAACAAGGGCCATTAAAGGCGCAACGACCGGGGCCTTATAAGTTGCCTCAATGGCGCCTCATCAAAACCATTTTAGCGCCCTGAAAATGCCTCAACGGCGCCTCATCATAACCATTTCAGCGCCATAAAATATCCGTATCAGTGGATATACGTGTATGTCAAATTCGTCAGGGTATATCTGTATTTGTTTTTATGTAATTGTTCACGTGCATAGGTGTGGGAGCGAGTACATGTCTATGTATGTGTGCACGCGTAGAAATGTGATTGCGTATTTGCTTGTGAGCCTTTATGACAAACTGCCATGACAAAATTAATATAAAAAATAATCCATTCTAAGGAATGGATGTGTAGTAGAAATAAAAAAAATATATGGGTCTACTGAATCACTAGAATCTATTTCCATTGAGGGAAAGATCTGGAAAACAAAGACCAATTTATTTACTTATCCTACAAAGTCAGATAATGTTTATGAATGGGAAATATCAGCGAAGTCTTCAGAAGAAATAATTTCCCCTATAATGAGTATTGAGCGGAAATTAGTTGCTATAAAAATGTCGAGAAAACCGGTTGGGACTGTTCACACTTATGCGTTAGCATTTCTCCATGTATGAGTGAAACCATGAGTAATTGTTTGTATCTATGTAAAAGGTTTCTTTAATTTGATAAATAAATACTGTTTGATGTTTGTCTGCATATTTGTGTTCTTCGTTGATTTTTTATTTGCTAATGCCCTCACGCTTTTTCCCAATTTGCGTTCGATAATATTATTTGATCGATGTATATAATCGATTTGAATAATTGAAATACCATCAACCATGTAGCCTAAGCTATTTATACTGGTTTATCGCTATAATAGTCAGATCTGGGCCTATTGTGGAAATCCCTACTTGTTTATCCCTATACTGGCCAAGTCTGGGCCTATTGTGGAAATCCCTACAGGTTTATCCCTATAATGGCCAAGTCGGGTCCTTTTGTGGAAATCCCTACAGGTTTATCCCCATAATGGCCAAGTCGGGGCCTATTGTGGAAATCCCTACAAGTTTATCCCGATAATGGCCAAGTCTGGGCCCATTGTGGAAATCCCTACTAGGGAAAGCACTGGGAAAGCCCTGAAGGGCCCTTATTTTTATTAGGGATGCCCTATCAGTTTTCCGCACGGGTTGTGAGTAAAGCCTATAAAACGGGCACACAAGTCAAAGTGAAAAAAATCAACGCTGCACAACTTGTTAATTCTTAAAGCATACACGTCGCTACGATGCTTCGAGGAGGGTCGTTCGTAGTTTTTTTCATTTTCTTCAAGCTCGTCTCCGGGGACCAAATACTTCGAGGCACGAGTTCTCTTGCGAATAGACCGTAGTATTCTGTTGTACATATCTACCACTTCTTTCTCTTCGCGTTCGGGCGATCTGATTGTTTTTCGTTATCCGTAAAAAAACCTCATGATTCTTCGCAATTACGAAAATGCGATCGTCGATCGATTCGGTCGACGAGCGTTCGAATATCCTTGTGGCAAAACGATATTTCGCGGGTAGTGTGTACACTTTTCCAGGTACGTATATATATGTGTGTTCATTGGTTCAAAAATAATATAATAATCATAATAATAAATAATTCACATTATTATAAAACATAAAAAGTAATCATTAAGCTAATAATACTAATTAATATTATAAAAATAAAGTAAAACGAATATCAAGAATGATAGTGATAATAATAATTATTATTATGGCACAAAATAAAATACACGTAAATATTAATAATAATGATAATGATAACATTAATGAGTATTACTAGTAGCATGAAAAATCAAATGAAAATCTTTTTTAAGAATAGCAATAGTAAAAGTAAAATAATAAAGCACCGTTCGCTTGGTGCTTCGCGATCTTGGTGAATCCCGTGGAGAAATTAATCTAGAGATTAAATTGGATTCCCATACTTGGCCCAACTTCCTGATAGGGATCCAATGGACAATAGCATTGAATGGTTAAACTAAGACGTCACGCTCGTACAGCGGATTCCAATCGGGATTTCCCATTAAAATCCCAATGTACGAAACCAATTGGGATCCTAAGGCGCAGGCCATACAGAAGAGATGCGGCGAGGACACAAATTTCCAAATTATATAGAAGAGACGAGGCGCGGGCGCAAACGGGGCGCGGAAGCGGTTGGATTTTGACATTCGACTGTCTCATTTTGACAAAACATGTCTTTCTTCGTCGTCTGTGCCTCATAAGACAAAGATGCACTACTACTGGTGCAACTTGCTCAGGGCTAGACGTTACTGAATCCATCCAGTATGCCAAAACGATGAAGATAAAAGACTTTTTAGAATAATGGAGGACCGACATTATTATCCAAACCGTTTTGAAGAGGTGTATTAGGGTGGCTGCAATTAGGATCCAATATAAATTTTCAAAGTCCCCTTGTAAAAATGTAATCACGATATATAAAAAAAAATATGTGCAAAGTTTTAAGGCGCTCGGAATCTTTTTAATGGTGCCTGTGAGGGTTTTAATTATCAACACAAAAATACATATGTTTCGTCGAGTTGTTACTTAATTGCTTCTCATGCTTAAGATTTTCGTGGGAATAATCTGAAACATGGTACACATATTGTGCACGTTATGAGGTATATGACCAAATTTTTACAGATTTTTCGAGCAATAATTGTCATTATTGCTTTGGAATGACAGCCTCGTTATCCTTTTTTGACTTTCTTTCTTCAAAGACTATTCATTGATGTTCTAATGGAATTGTCGACTTGACTATGGACTGCATGCATAAAGAAAAAGTTGGATTTGTATAAAAAGATTTTATACAATTGTTTTGATTTACGTTAAGGCATGATTCACAGCTTCATTCGCAAATGCTGTTCCCGATCACGATTAATTTATTTTTAACAAATGTATGATTACCGGAAAGTAAATTCCCTTATGAGCAAAGTTGCTATAAAAAAAATGTCGAATCATCTTTGGTATTTAAACGCTGGAAGTGCTGCCGTGGCATTTTTTTACGAAGGCCTTTCCGTTGATATTAAAAGAAAAATGGCAAAAAAAAAAATTACGAACGAGCTGCTTGAACATGAAAATCAGAATATGATATGAAATATCTCTATCAGACGTTGCTTAGTTGATGGGTGCAAACATTGATTTTTTCATAAGCCTCCAATCGATACCGTTTTTCAGAATATTCCAGATCGATTTTAGCTTCCTAAATAACGACGTGTCCGAGTGTCATTTGGACAAAAATTATCAGTTGGGTTCGCAAATTGTCAAAAAATTAAGGATCGTTAATGACTTCGTGGAAAGAGGAATCAAGCTCATTACTGAATACAATAATAGATTGACATGCGACGAGGAACAGAAACAATTCACTGTTCAAGTTGTCCGTGAATACCAGAAAACGTATCCAAATGCAAGCAAAAATACTCTAAGCCGACCGGTCCGGTAATAAACTTTTACTTTGGCACTTTTGTGTATGAGTTTTAATTTGCAAATTATGTTTACCCGATAATTATAGTATTCATTGCGATAATCTATTTCAGTGCAACGAATTTGTGGCTCAGATTCGATTCGAAGTGGAAATTTAATTTTAAGGAGGTTTTATACTACTGATAGAAATAAAACTGTTCTATTATGTTTAAGTTTTCGTCAGGTCAAAAGTTGCATTAAAACATCAATAAATAATCTTTGATGAATGAAACTAAAAAAAAATGAAAACGAAGTTGTCTTTGCAAAGCTAGGTTGTAGATGCGGATGTTTTTGTGGAATCGAAATATGCGGTTCTAGGTGTGGATGTTTCCATCGATGTTGTCTCGTTTTTATTCGAAATTTATCCCGCCAACTGCATTACTTCTATTTTTAACTTTCATTTCTGTGCAAGAATCACGGCATTCATAACAGGCAACATGCTTTGTAAGAAGCAAATGTCTGGATCAAGAGCTCATCTTTTCCCCCTTTAATTGCTTTAAGTCGCTTTCGGGTGAAATAGTCAAATGCAGATTGAATTTCTAAGTAGGCGTTTTTTTATCGAACCTCTCGATGATGTCGACAGATGATCAAACTTCATATGTATCAGTGGAGATAGTGAGGGAGATGGAAGTGGAGAAGGTGATGTTAACTCTTGTTCATCATTCGATGAGATTGTGCTTTTGTCCGTATAAATAATTGGCTGCAATACATTAGATTTAGGAGGGCTTGGTTTCAAAAAAAATATTTAAAAAATGCAAGTTTGGGGTAAGGTGATATTCTTTCGCCGTCTTTGTTGCAGAGCCAGATGGAAGTACTTTCGATTTCTTGTATTTTGCGTATCCATTTCTTATATTTTTTCAGCGTTCTTTTCAATTATTTGCTGAAACAAACAATGAAATGAAAATAATACAACGATAAATTATATTCATTAACTAAAACTGTACCTGCAGCACAGTAATGATGCGTTTGAAAAATTAACATCTACATGAAATATTTTTATAATTTCAATGGCATTGTAATTTTCCTAAAACTTGCATAGCTGTAATAAATATATTTTGTCTACATATACAGATTTGAGCTGTCGAAATTGCTATTACTCGGTGCCGTAAGGGACATGAGCAGTTTTTAAGCCTATATTATAATGTAAAAAAT
Organism: Ophion ellenae; assembly: GCA_963210295.1. Lineage (NCBI taxonomy): Eukaryota > Metazoa > Arthropoda > Insecta > Hymenoptera > Ichneumonidae > Ophion > Ophion ellenae. The sequence goes on from OY723397.1 coordinate 8,164,607, forward strand.
ATATATTATAGTATAGTAGTAAGTATATATTATAATCTATGAAATATATAAATATATCTTTTTCAAATTGGTTTGTTCCAGCCGTACAGGGTCTTCCCCTTTTTACGTGCCCCAACCCGTCTTAACTTCGTTCTACCGCCCATTCCACCCCACCTTGCGGCCGCAGCCTATTTCCCTCTCTGTATCGTATTCGCCATGATATATCTGCCATGGGCATAGGGAAACTGCGGCAAACCTATACCGATACAGCCGGTCCCAAGTTCACTGCCGAGTCGTTAAAAGTTAAGTTAAAAATAAATCGTTTCAGGCCTGTCGGAGTCGAATTGGAATTCACAAAATCATGAATAGCATTATTGGAGATTAAATTGCTAAGAGTTAAAAATCATAGAACGGGTCACTCTATTTAGAGAATTTTTTGTAAAAAACTTAAAAATGGCCATCATCTTTTAAAAAAAATAGTTTTACTTTAGCAGCAAAAAAAACGTTGATATTAATAATTGATATTTTTTTATATTTTTTAACGAAGGTATGCTTCAGAGTGAAAAAGTTATATATCGAGATTTATTGATATCTCAAGTAGTTCCGGAGTTTGGAAAATTTCAACTCCTAAAAGAGACGAGATATAAATGTAAAAATTGGTGTGGATATTTCTTTTATGGGGTACAATTTTACAACAACAAAAAATCAGGAAAATAAAATATGGTCGGGTTCGGGGGCTAGGTGATATGGCGTGAAATGTCCCATATATATCTTTCGAATAAACTCAACGATAAACGCACTGCACCCGGATTAATTCAATTCGTTCTTTTTTCTTCTTTCTCAACACTTAAGAAACGCAGGAGTTTCAAATAAGAACATCCAAACGTCAATGTGAAAAATATTTTTTTATCACATTCAGCCACGTGGCAGTATCAGCAGATATTTGGTATCCAACTTTTCGCGGAACCATTCGCCACTCGTTTTTCTCGACGAGGCGCAATTATTTTCGATAGCGCAAACTTATCCGTGCTCGAACGCGAACAGCGATAGTATAGAGTAGAAGAGTCGATTCTGAGTAAAGCCCGGAAAACGCGGGCCCAAATCGATTAAAAATAAATCAACGCTGCGTAACTTGATAATCCTATATAATAACATATGCGTCGTTGCGAAGCTTCGAGCTGGGCCATTCGTAGTTTTTTGTTATTTTCCTCGTCTCCGCTCCGGCGACCAAATACTCCGAGGCCCGAATCCTCTTATGAGACCGGTGGTGTTCCGTTGTACGTATTTACCACTTCATTCTCTTCCCGTTCGACCGATACTGAAATATTTGGCGGATGGTTGGGAAATTTCGCTGGAAAATACGTGTGCTCGATTATGAAAAATAATGCAACAATAATAACAATAATAATAATGATAATAATAATAAATTCTGAATATTTATCATTATTCTAAAGAGCAGAATAATTGTTTTTTTAAATAAAGTTACATATTTTTTATTGTTATTTTTGGTATAGAACGTAAAATTGAGATAATAATAATAAAAATGATAATAATAATAGTAGTAGTAGTAGTACTTATAATTGTCTAATTGACAACTATAATAAATAATTATAATTGTCATGATAAAATGAAAATTATTTAAACAATAATAATAGTAATGATAATTTTGTTATCATCATAAATATGAAAAAAATATAATTCAACAAATAATAAAGATACTAATAATTATATGTTATTATACAAAAATGAAGCGAGAGTAAATATTGATAATAATAATGATTAGTATTATGAAAAATAAATGATAATAATTTTTTAAAAATAATGCCTTGGTGAATGTTTTGGCAAAATTGTATACAATTTGTGATGGTAACGTCGTACGTACGAGAAAAGGGGGGATGTGAAATATTTTTATCGTTGCTTTCAGAAAATGTTTCGCAAAGATGAAAACCATCGCGGCCTTCTTGGTCTTCGAGGCGCTCCGCGTGCGCGACTGTTTCGGTTTCCTCCATCGACACGATTAGTGCCGATATTGTTGCATTTACGTATGCAAAAGTGGAAAATAATGGGGAATGCCGAGTATTGGATGAGTGACAAGATCCCCGCCGCCGGTAATCGCGAGGAAAACATGCCCTATATTTCCTTTCCTTCGCATCAGCTCGAGGGTTCTGCAACGTTCCGGAGTGCGGACGGGATCGGTAAAGCTGGAACAATCCATGTGGAGCGGGTGGATGCGCGTAACGTCAAGGTATTCGGCAATATCACGAATATCGGACCGGTGGGGTCCCATGTAGGTTTCGCCAATCGAACCATAACGGCCAATACTTGGACCAATGTTGGCGGGGCGATGATCGATTACCCAATTGTACGCCAATTCTCGGCTGAGTATTGACTAGCCAACATTGGTTTGCCGATACGAGGCCAATGTACTCGGCCAAATATAGACTCGTTAATCTTTGGCTTGTCGATACGAGGCCGATGTTTGGCGAAGTATAGACTCGCCAACGTTGGTTCGCCTATACGAGGCCAACGTTCGGCCGAGTAACGCATGATCGAACCGCGATTCGTATATCGACGATTCATTGTTTCGCGTCGACGTCACTGAGAGACGAGACAAATACTTTTTACGGGTCCAATGGACATTACTCTTAACAAATATACTACCAAATCAATGCACTCATTGTTGGCCGATTCTCGAACGAGCTCATACGCGATACTCTGCCGATTTTTATGAACCATCCTACACTGACAGAAAAATTCTATTAATATTAACTAACCGCGTCTATTAACTTATTTTTTTATTTGAATTAACTAGATTTTTCGTGAAATCAATTTTTTCCTATTGCATTCCATTATTGGAATTATTCATTTTAAATATATTTATTTATTCAAATTAAACTTGAACTAATGAACTAATGGTCTCTCTTTATTGCAACACACATATTAAAGGGGTGTGGGGGTAGAGCGGGTGGCGAGAGAGGAATTATATATATATATATATATATATATATAGGTTATGTTTGAAAATTCTATAAGGGGCCATTCATAAAACACGTGACGCAAATTTTATCAATATTCGACCCCCCCCCCCCCCCCCTCTGTGACGTTTCGCGACGGGTGCCGGTGCCCCCCCCCCCCTGCCGCTCCTGAAAATTACGTGACATGGAGCCCGATCCCCCCCCCCCCCCCCCCCTTCTGCTCTCGTTTTTCTTTCAACAAAAAGAAGCAAGTAAAATACTAAAACCATTTCAATAATTTATTTCAGAACGAACAATTTATATTGTTTACTTTAAGTAAATATATACGTAATATATAAAAACGTATAATTTATACGTGGGGTCGTCGATTAAGGCCACTCTAGAGGCCGAAAAAATAGGCTTTATGGGGATTTTTTTTCAGAAAAACTACAAAATAAATTGAGATTACAAAAAAGGGTGTTTATCATACATATCAGTGGCTGTATACAATAATTTTTTTAAGCGAATCATTTCAAAATGGCGGCTGTGCAGTGTTTATCTCAAAACTGCATTTTTTAAGTTGGCTAGAAACATAAGTCAGACAATTTTCAACCGATTCACTTGAAATGTTGAATATATCTTGAAAAATACATTGTTTATGGAAGTACGTAGGATTTTTTTTATATTGCATAGTTCATTTGTTATTAACAATTATCTGACGAAATTTTACACTTTCCAAAAATTTGCCTCGAAAATCGTCAGACAATTTTTAATAACAAATGAATTATGCAATATAAAAAAAAATCCTACGTACTTCCATAAACAATGTATTTTTCAAGATATATTCAACATTTCAAGTGAATCGGTTGAAAATTGTCTGAGTTATGTTTCCGGCCAACTTAAAAAATGCAGTTTCGAGATAAACGCTGCACAGCCGCCATTTTGAAATTAATCGCTTCAAAAAAATTATTGTATACAGTCACCGATATGTATGATAAACACCCTTTTTTGTAATCTCGATTTATTTTGTAGTTTTTCTGAAAAAAAATCCCCAAAAAGCCTATTTTTTCGGCATCTAGAGTGGCCGAAGGCCTCAATGGACGACCCCACGTACATCAATAATAAATAATTTAATAATCTTTTATCACGATGCACCTAGAATGCAATGTATTCCCGAGGATGTTTCAGGTGAGTCTCAATCGATATCAGAGAAGTTGCGACTTCCTCGTAGTCGGAAAATTGGGTGTGCAGTACAGAAAATTTTCAGCGTCTCAGTATCACCCTTTTCCAGATTTAATATGCTTATAGCGTCTCCTGACTTTTGCTCGACCCCCCTCCCACCCCCCTGTGACAAAGTGTGACGATTTGCCTGACCCCCCCCCCCCCCCCTCACTGCGTTACGTGTTTTATGAATGGCCCCTAACATGTCATTCGATAAAACTCTCTAATTATCACAGTGATATTAACTAATTGATATAGTTCATGTGATACAAATAATGATGAGAATCCATTTGGTCTCTTATGCCATATCTGCCATTTAGATGTTACAAGCACTGGGTAGCATAGGGGCAGCGTGCTTAGCTATGAGTAGGTAAGTTCAAGGTTCGAGTCCCACATAGGTGAAATATTTTCTTCAATCTAATCGTTTCGAAAGACCAGGTAATGACGAACAACAATACAAAAATAATTAATTTTTTTTTTTTAATTGCAGGACCAATTTTGGTGATCTATATCGGGTCATAATTATCCGCCAAGACTCGGTCGATAATCGGGCCAAGCTCGAGTGCCAATGTTGGCAAGCTCGGCTTCGAGCATCGGCCAATCGTTGGCCACTACCGATCTCCCTTTATGGGCGTGGTACGGAGGGAAGCTATATCCAGAGGAAGATGTTGACTCGATGTGCAACAGGGCCAGACCCCCACTTTCAAAGACTACTGATGCAAGTATCAATTATTATTGCGCATCCGATAATCAGCTCTCGTCAGCTCCGTTTTACCGATTTTCGTTTTCTTTTCTCATTCATACTTCGTTTTAAAAATGTATATATCAGTATTGTTATTATTATGTTTATCTTCGATAATTATTGTTATTTATTGTCGTCCGTTCGGATGTTTTTCCATTTTTATGAAAACGAGAGCAGAAGGTGACCACGTGCCTTGTGACTTATTCATGGAGAGAGCCGCAATTTTACGGTGTGGCGGACGCCCTTTTTGTTCGGAGGCGGAACAGGGCTTAATATTCTGGATGTGAGTATTCTCATTTATCCCATTGCGGCGAGGACTTCGCTCCTTTTGGGAGACCTCGCGCAGGTGACAAACGAAATAAAACCTGCCGAGGGCGGTGTTATGTGAATCACTTGTGTATCATTGGATAGTTACATTAAAAGCCGCTCTGTTCGGGCTTAATGTCGAATTGCAAAGTTTGCTGGATGATAACTCTCCTGTCAAAAGTGGGGGCTTGAAGCGTTGGCTGAAAAGCTCAACGTTGACGAGCCACGAGAAAGAGTAGCCAATCGAACAAGTTTTTACTAAATATATATATTTCGTTAAGGACTTTCGGCACAATTGACCTGATCCTGCTTGACATGGATTGTTACAGCTTTGTCGCTCCCGTCCGCATGCCAGATTGTCGCAGAACCCTCGAGCTGATGCGAAGGAAAGGAAATATAAGGCGTATTTTCCGCGCGATTACCGGCGGCGGGGATCTTATCACTCATCCAACACTCGGCATTCCGAATTATTTTCCACTTTTTCACACGTTAATGCAACAATGTCGGTACGAACCGTGTCGATGGAGGAAGTCGAAACAGCCGCGCACGTAAAACGCCCCGAAGACCAAGAAAATCTTGATGGCTTTCATCTTTGCAAAACACTTGCTGAAAGCAAAAATGAAAATATTGCATCTACCCTCGTTCTCGTACGCACGACGATTCTATGGCAAATTGTGTACGATTTTGTCAAAATATTCACCAAGATCGCGATGAAGCACCGTTCGCATCCATTATTTTTAAATATCTTATTATTATCATGATTCAAAATGATTTGTTGGAAGAGCCGGTTTCTCTCGGCTTTCAGATAAGGAGGCAGCCATTGTAATTGTTGCCGTTGGGTTTATACTGAGGTATAAATGTAAATTTATTATGTGCAAATTTACATATGTCGTGTGTAACGACTAAACGAATTGCGTCTCGTAAGGCGTATATAGATCTATACGTTCCATACGTATTCCGATCTATACGTTCTCATTTTCGTCGTTCGGTTGCTTTTGATTCGGGCGCGGTTTAAAAAAAATTAAATTGAACTTATTTTTCTGCCACAAAATATTTCGACTTATTTCTTATTTTGCTGCACTATATAAAGGGATCATCACAGTGCAAAATTTAAAAAAATCGATTTTTTTACATTATCCGACAGTATTTGTTATAAGTATTGTTATAAGTTCTCTTTCATGTTGTTCTATTATTTATTCGCGCATGGTTCTTTAAATCGAATTCGACTTCATTTTTATACGACACGCGTTCGGATTAAATAAATGTAGGTAACGATCGCGGTTGCGCAGTCGATAGTCGCACGCTCTGCAATTGCAACACGAATATACACGTACCACGAGGCGTGCCGCTTACGTTCTATCACCCGGCATCTTTCTTTTGTCGGAAGCGACTTTCTGAATCCTCATTGGATTCCGATAAGGAATTTCTATTAGATCCCGACGAGAAATCTATCGGGTCGGGTCGACATTGCTGTTCCGGGCTACAAACTTTGGCGAATATGTGGTAGGTATATCATGTACATCAAAATATATTTTGTTTATATTTTTATACTTGCATTTAAGTTGTTTTTAAAATCTCATTCAAGCCGCTCTCATAAAATTCCACAACGACAGCGATGAACCGCGGGGGCAATCGTAATCCGATTGCCGTCACGTCTAACACAAATTTTCATGCGCGCAAGCATTTTAAATGTGAAAAGTGTACGTATTAAAGTTTATAAAAAACAATTTATCCGTACTAAAAATACTAGCCTATAAAAAACTTTAAATATATAATATGGGTATGCACTACAGTGAAAAAGTAACAAAAGAATATAAGTATATTGTAGTATTCGATATCGTAAGGCATGATTGAAAAAATGTTGCGTGTTGCGCTTCCGGCCGATGCCGTGCACGCTAGGGTAAGCTGGTATGGGAGTACGCAGTTAAGCTAATGACAAAACGCTTTGCTAATTGAAGCTAACTTCTGTTGTGTTTTGACCGGCTCACAGGGTAAGGCTTTCTGACAAAAATAAAATCCAAAGTGAAATGAAACGGAGAGGCTAGGTAAGTTTGAAGTTATAGTTGCAATTTCTTATTTATTTTTTACATTTTTAAAGCATTACAGGTAAGATACACAATTTACTATCTTCAAAAACAACTATTCATTTCGTATGCCGGTTCACTAAGGTTATTATTCAAAATGAAAGTATTTTCGCATCTCATCAACAAATGGCAGTAACAGTCATGTTTGTTTAAAATGTGCAGGTGGTATAAGAGTACGGAGTGCTTGGGTGTGTAGGAGTACGCGCGTACTCTTATACGACTGTTGTGAATTTTTTTTTTACAAGTATACAAAGTATAGAAAAAGTATATATTCGTATATATGTATATATATATATATATATATATATATATATATATATATATATATATATATATATATATATATATATAATACATATATATATATATAGTATTTTCTATATATAGTATATATTTTATGTATATGGGACATGCCATGCCATTTCACCTAGCCCGCGACGCCGACCATTTTTGGTTTTCCTGATTTTTTTGTAAGATTGTACCCCATGAAAGGAATGTCCACACCATTTTTTCGGTTTTAATCTCTTCTCTTTTAGGAGTTGTAATTTTCCGAAAAATGTCGACTTCTTTCTGAATTTTTTTTTTCACAACACTTTTATCATTTTAATCTCCAATAATGCTATTAATGATTTTGTGATTTCCAATTCGGCTTCGTCAGGCCTGAAACGGTTTATTTATAGTTGGTGCGGAATTTAACGAAAAAAAATTATTTAAAATTAAAAAACATTTTTTTTCGTTAATTTCAGCACAAAGTAAAAATAAACCGTTTCAGGCCGGTCAAAGCCGAATTGGAAATCACATATCATTAATAGCAATATTGGAGATTAAAATGATAAAAGTCTTCTGAAAAAAGTATGATGCATTCGAAAAAAAATAGAAGGAAAAATAGGCCCACGATGAGACCAGTCTTAAAAATCATAGAAAGGGTCACTCTATTTTAGAGAATTAAAAAATTAAATAAAAAGAGGCAATCATTAAAAAAAATAGTTTTCACGGTAAAAGCAAAAAAAACGTTGACATCGATAATTGATAAATTTTCCTAACGAACGTATGCGTCAAAATAAAAATGACATAGTGACATTTGTCAATATCTCAATTAGTTCTGGAGTTATCAGCGTTTAAACGTTTCCAAAATCTCCGAAATCGAGATTTTTTGGAAAATTATAACTCCTAAAAGAGGAGAGATAACGATCTAAAAATTGGTTCATATATTGCTTTCATTGGGGAACAATTTTACAATAAAAATCAGAAAAACCAAAAATGGTTAGGGTCACGGGCTAGGTGAAATGGCGTGGAATGCCCTCTATAGATATATACAGTATGTAGTGTATATATATATATATATAATCTTCTAGATATAGAATATATAGTATTTTGTCTATATATAGTATATATATTTTTTACAAGTATGCAAAGTATACAAAACAATATACGAAGAACCAATATGTGAGGAATGGATCGAGTGTAGTGAAGTGTAAAGCTTGGTGGCATGAGAAATGTACCGCTCATACAAATGTGGGCAACTTTAATTGCGATACATGTGTCGGTTGATGCTTGCGTACTCTTATCGACCTCCGTGCGTACTCTTTAGTTTCGTAGTTTTTAGTTTGAGTGAAGTGTAAAGCTTGGTGGCATGAGAAATGCACCGCTCATACAAATGTGGGCAACTTTAATTGCGATACATATGTCGGTTGATGCTTGAGTACTCTTATCGACCGCAACATTTCCCAATTTTTGGCGCCCCCCCCCCCCCCCCCCCCCCCCACGTAACTAAACGGTAACGCTTGGCCAGAACCCCCCCCCCCATTCCGTTACGTAACGGGTGCTTTGTAGTCAATACCCGAGTAAAAATGATTGTATATACTTAGATACAATTATATAAAAATGATATACAAGCATATATATTTATATATAGGTTTATATATAATTCTATATAATTCTATACATTCGTATATATAATCCGATATAAACGTACTTCCATCAAATTTGATTTGATAAAATTATATATAGTTCTGTATATAATGATATATGGAGATACTATTTTTATAGGGAGTTTATATAATTAGATATAATATTATATACAGTTATATATAATTCAATATAGTGTTGTATATAATTGTATATATACGTGAAAATTTTATTTACGGTATATAAAATTGTATATGACTGTATATGACCCGAGTAAAAAGGATTGTATATACTTAGATACGATTATATAAAAATGATATGCAATCATATATACTTATATAGGTTTATATATAATTGTATATGATTCTATACATTCGTATATGTAATCCGATATAAATGTACTTCCATCAAATTTGATTTGATAAAGTTATATACATAGTTCTGTATATAATGACCCGAGTAAAAATGAATATATATAATCATATATAATTGTATATTAATTGTTCATATACAATTGTATACAAAAATTGGCCCGATAGAATTTTATATATTTGTATATAAACGTATACAATTGTATACGTCCATATACAAATATACAAAATTCTATACAATTGTATACGTTTATATACAAATATATAAAATTCTATCGGGCCAATTTTTGTATACAATTGTATATGATCAATTAATATACAATTATATATGATTGTATATATTCATTTTTACTCGGGTATTTACGTTTTTTTCATAGACATAAATAATTATGACAGGATCGGGTTTATACTAATTTCATGAAGTATATATTCATCTAGTTTTATACCAATTGGTATGACAACATCTTGAAAACTAAGCGAAATATAAGCCTTGATTTGACGACGAAAAAAAATTCTCTTCATTTTCCCGTCGATGTATTTATCTGTAAATTGAAAGTCAACTTAAAGTTATCTGTAAATTGAAAGTCAACAATTTATCGATATTTTACATTTACATTTGTAGTAGCTATCGTTATGCGTAGCCGTTTTTTATTTTGGTTTTTTTTACACAATTCCCAGAGTTTGGACTTTTTTTCCTATTTTCAAGGCGCTTTTTCTGTATCTAGGCAGTCTTACAAATAGTAATTATCAAATGTTAAAAACGCGGGTACGTACGACCTTGGTCACTGCGATTACAAAAATGTTTTTGAAAAAATTGAAAATCTGTTGATAAGTTTTCAAGTATTCGCTCGGACAAGGTCGAAAAAACTAGTTTCGAGAAAAACGCGTTCAAAGTTTTCGTTCCGTGTTTCTTGATATAAAGTTATATTTTTTCTAGAATATTAATGCTTATATTGAAGTATCTAGTCGCGGGCGATATGACGGTTCTTCATCTTCATGATAGTTCACAAAGTAATAAGAGCCTGTACTTTATCTATGGTAAATTATGCCACACCTGTAGGGCCTGAGGGCACTAACCGGTTAGTGCCCTCGCGCTACCTGTTCTCACTAAAGTGACTATAACTCCGTCAATTTTCGGAATTGCGAATAAAAACGTTGCCAACATATTTTTCAATACATGTACTTTCAAGAATCATATATATAAAAAAAATGTCCTTCAAATTTTGCTTGGCGGATGTGGGAAAGCTACTGTGCAAGTTCTTGCACAGTGATTATCCCCCTTAACCGTCATTGCGTATAGAAAGCTGTGAGCTGTTCACGCTAAAAGTGCACTCGAAGTTTAAATTAAAAACTTGAACATGCAGAAATTTTGATATTTCTGGCAGTTTTAAAATCGTGACGTGACGCACACCTTGACCCCCCTCCCCCAACGTACGTAGACCGTAACGCCTGGTGAAACCCCCGGCACTCCAATTGCGTTACGTAATTTGCGTACGGTCCCAAAGCGGCCGGGCAGTACGCAGCCGTGGCATTTCGAGAGACATACAGTGCTACTCTTCATCTGACATCCATAGGATTACAACGAAATGTCTCTAGTATTTGGCGGTGATTTTTTTCAAATTTGTAACGATTTACTATAGTCTACTTAGTACAGTCTAAACAATAAAATCTGTATTTAAAAAAAATCTTGGATAGTGGCTAACGCTTCAACCTCTGTAAGGGAAGTGTAGGGGTTTCAGCGTGAAAAAAAACACTTTTTGCGATTTTTTTTCATCTATATGGATAGAGTACATTTATTGAAACCTTTTGTACATTGTTGAGTGTCATGTCATGAAAATTCCGTGAAATTTGTACGCAAAAATATCCACAAACAAGCCGGTGACAAAGCTTTTCCAAGAACGCCTTTAGAAAAACACGATTTGCGGTGTTCACTGTGTCTCAGCTAGAAATTATCTGAAATCAAGTACCATTAAAATTTAGTCAAAGTATCATCAAATCCTCCCCCCAACGGTCTGTGATAATTTTTTTGTCATTTCTAAATTTTTGGTGTTCATGTAAAGTGAAAAGTGCTATTTTTCACGAAAAATTCCGCCATTTTGGGGATGGAAAACCCATCAATGTAAAAAAAAAATCTCAAACATACCGTTGGGGGGAGGTATTTCATATGTAGAAAGTCTGTACATAGTTTGAAATAAATCGGTCATGTAGTTTTCAAATGGCAGTGAACACGGACTTTGAAAAAGTGGTTTCGAGAAAAAACATGGCACCGGCTTGTTTGTGGATATTTTCGCGTACAAATTTCACGGAATGTTCGTGAAATGACACTTAACAATGTACAAAAGGTTTCAATAAATTCACTCTATCCATATAGATGAAAAAAATTCGCAATAAAGTGTATTTTTTCACGCTGAAACCCCTACCCTTCCCTTAAGATGGAATGACACCTCATCGCTGTCGGTGTGGTAGAACAATTATAGATACCCAAAAATCTTTGAAACGGCTTTTCAGATCCCGTCGAAACTTTGCCAAACGACGTCAAATAGTTAGACGAACAGCGGTCTGCCCCTCAAATTTTCTGAATTTGAGAAAAAAAGTAGATTTGTTTATCATAAGCCAATCTACCTTTTTTTTCTCAAATTCAGAAAATTTACACATACCCGAGCGGAGTCGGGTATGTCAGCTAGTTTTTATATAATAATTGGAATAAATAAGTCGACGATAATTAGTTCGAATAAAGTCAACGATAAATACACTGCACCCGGATAAATTTACTTCGTTCTATTTGCTTCTCTTTTCTAACACTTAAAAACGGAAGATTTTAAAATATGAACATGCAAACGGCGAATGTGAAAAATCATTTTTTATCACATTCCGCCATGTGGCAGTATCAGCTGATATTTGGTATCCATTTTTTCGCCGAACCATTCGCCATCCGTTTTTCGCGACGAGGCGCGATTATTTTCGATAGCGCAAACTAATCCGTGCTCGAGCGTGAACAGCGTTAGAGCAGCAGAGTCGGTTCTGAGTAAAGCCGGAAAACGCGGACACAAAACGATTTCAAAGTCTCATCAAGTCGAAAGTCAAGTCTTTCTATTCACCACGATTTTTAAACTATTAACAAATGCCAAAGTTGGACATGGAGAAATAAATATCTTCTTACAGTTAATGAATCATTCAAATGAGCCTCTGAATTGTCACAAATAAAGATTTGATAATAGTTAAGAAATGGGTACTTTAATGGAATATACCCGTTCTTAACAGTCAATAGATATACAGTTGGTGTAACCCAATGCTTAGTATTAAGGGGACTTCTCACTTTGGACGCTAAAAAAGCTATTTTTGTGAATTTTTTGCTGGGCTTATATTATAGACATTGATATAAAAGTTGTTACACTGAATAAATCCACTTTCGAAATACATTAACAAATTTTTCACGTATTTATGTACCCCAAACAAACTTTAATCGCGGTTTTCTCGAAACAACGTTTTTCGACGGCTTGTTGATAAAATCCCCAAAACTACTGAACCGATCCTTATGAATTTTTAACCTCATATTCTTCACAACTATAGCTATAGCGCATATCATGGGTTTTTTTTAATTTTTATATTTACCATTTTTTCCCCAAAAACGGTGAAAATGTTTTTTTTTCGAAAAATGACGGCCATTTTGTTATTTTTGTATATATAAAAAAATCGTAAGATATACGCTATAGCCATTAACATACTGAATCTAAAACCGTTTGATTATCATGTTTCGAATGATCCATCTCCGAGATTTCATCAACAGCGCAGACCTACAATTTTTCAGGACATTTTTTTAACTACCATTTTCGTCTATAAATAGTGACTTAAATAAATAACTTTTTTTGAAAACATGTATTTCGAAAGTGTATTTATTAACTGTAACAACTTTTATATCAATATCTATAATATAAACCGGTCAAAAATTCATGAATATAGCCTTATTTTAGTGTCTAAAATGAAAAGACCCCTTAACCCTCGCCCCACTGGGGTCTAAGAAACCGGAATAAAACTCGTAAAATCAAATTTATTTCACTTCTCTCGAGAGGGAATATTTTTTAAAGAGGTATATCACAGAAGTTCTTAATTTTGACAATTCGGTCAATGCATAGACAGTTTTTTCGACTAATTCGTTATCGATTTGAAAAAAACGCCATCAAAATACGACTATTTTACTGGGAGTTATGATTGAAAATGTGAACGGGGTCCCACAAATCCGAGTGTGGCAGGTATGTCCCAAAAAAATAAGTGTCGGATGCTAGGGTTAATATACTACAAATACTTGTTTCCTATTACTGAGGCGTTTATTCAATAAGGTCATCAGAACAGTTGTCCCAGATGTAAAGGACAGTTAAGTGATCGATATTTTATATTCGCACAACTCAAGATTTGTGTATAGTTACCAAATGAATATTTGGGCAAAGTCATTCATTGATCGTCGGCATATGAATGCGCAGTTGAATCAATGTAGTCCTATAGTGCTAGTGTGCAAGTGTACAATGCAAGGAACAACCGTTGACAGTTCATTTCGATTGTTTAATAACTCTCCGAGCATAGCTATTTCTCTAATTTCATGTTTGGTATTTAGACAAAACCAACGGAAGTGTATCAAAAGTAATTGATTCAAAACAGTTTTTTGAATAGAACTGTATGTGTTTACAGGAGTATAAACAAAGGTTCACGGTCACATACTTATATCCTTTATATTACGTAAGTGGACACGCGGTCACACACTGTCCCCAGTGTACCTCGATCTTATCTACGTCGCGTCTGCGCGCGAACGACCTTGGTCGACAAAGGGCCATGCTTAGTAAGGGCGATACCTATCCCAAGTACAGATTTGTTAACTATTAACAAATCATTATTTGAGACGAGTCGTCGATTTGTTAACAGTTATTTTTTAACTATTTAAAAATCATCACAGTATGAGCGCTCGAAAAATAGCCGATTTGCGCGATTTTTTTGGTGGATATGCATAACCCAATTGGTTTAATTTTTTTTTACAAATTGCAGCACCGATAAAGAATACAAAATGGATTTTTTTTAAACATGTCTTTATTTATTGTTTAACATTGTTTGCGGAAAATTGCGTGGAAAAAAATGGTGTCCCATGATGGCCAGGATTGCGGCCGAAAATGTTATCTGAAACAAAAATTTCAAAATGATTATTAATCTGTAGGAAAGCCGCTACAGCCGTTCCTATAAAGGTTCTTTTCAGTGAAATTATAAGAAAAAATATAGCGGCGGTTTGAACGAAAAGTATCAAATTTGGCCTTTTTGACAGTTTTTCGTAAAAACATAGGAAGATTAATACAAAAAAAAACGCTTCCATAGCAACATAGGGAATGACGTGAAGAATGTTCTGTTAAAATTTCAAACGGATAGCTTGAAACCTCTTCCTTTGAGAGTGGCCACCGTTTTGAAAAACACCATTCCGAGAAAAGCACGTTTAAAGTTCTAAGAAAGGCTGTTAAGAAAGGCTTAACGTTTTCTAAAAAAGGCTGTAACGACCGAAATAATTCGAATTTCGATCTAAAAGTTGAACAGAACGTTTATAACCGTGTATACTATCGGATAATGCAAAAAATCGTTCTTTTTTTAATGTTGCACTGTGATGATTCCTTAACAGGGCTATGTTTGATTCAGCTGAAGATTTAAAAATGATCACCAACCATTCATTTTGTAAGAAGTGTACGACTGTTATCTCAAAAAACTACTGGGCCAACATCTTAAATACAGATTAATCAATAGTTAATAAATCCTTAAAAGAGTTAAATATCAGTTAGTTGTTGGGACATGTTCATTTGCATTGAACGCAGTATAGTTGCGGCAACTATACGTTAACACCCCCAAATCTAAATATATGAATTGTGAACAAATCTCTACTCCTTTGAACTGGATTATCATATCACAATTTCAACTTGTTATTCGATGACCATAAACATCTACTGAGTTAAGAGAAATAAAAGCGATCAAATAAATCATTATTTTCAAGGAAATACTATGGCTATAAAATGTTGACATGAGAACACGAATATTTCTTAACGACTAACAAATTTTGTAACAGTTAATGAATATTTAAATAAAAGTGCCAACTAAATATATTTCTTTACTATAAATAAACTGTTTTCTCAGTGTAGAGCATATACGTCGTTGCAAAGTTTCGAGGAGGGCCATACGTGATTTTTTTTCTTTTTCTGCAAGCTTATCTCCGCTCCGGGGACCAAACACTTCGAGGCACGAGTCTTCTTGTGAACAGATGGCGGTGAAAAGATAGTGGTCTTCTGTTGTATGTATCCGTCGCTTGTTTCTCTTCCCATTCGGGCGATACGATTGTCGTTCGTCATTCGTTAGAAACTTCACGAATATTCACAACTACGAAAAATTAATGGTCGATCGATTCGAATATCCTTGTGGCAAACAAATATTTTGCTCGTCGTTTAGAAATTTTTCTAGGTAAATATATCCGTGTCCTTATTTGTGAAAAATAATATAACAATAACACCAATAATAATAATAATAATAATAAATACTGAATAATTAGCATTATTCTAAAAAATATGATTGAGGTTTAAAAAAAGGAGAATAATAATCATGCTTTATTATTATTGTTGATATAAGACATTTAATAGAGATAAATTAAAATAATAATAATAATAATTAGATAGATATCCCAGATAGACGGATGTACCTCATATTGGCGTCATATGTACATCATCACTGTGGCATAGAAAGTCTCGCAGCTGTGTATCCCTTATGAGTGCTCCCGTTGAAGTCATATTTGTATCACATGATGATTCACAATAATACATACATCCATATGTAGCAAAGTTGTTCTCACGCGAATATACATGCAGTGAATTCACCAGACTAGCAACATCGGCTCACGCATATCTAACAATAAGTGAGTGCATGTAGGGGTTCATATGAGTGTCACGGCGTGAAGAAATTGTGGTGCTCATACGGAGCTCATGCTAGCGGCATGGCGTGACGTTACTATGCTATGCTCATACGGAGCTCATATTAGCGGCATGGCGTGACGTAACTGTGCTGTGCTCACTAGAGCTCATATGAGTGTCATAGCGTGAAAAATAAAAAAATTCAAAAATGTTGATTAAAAAAATCTAGTAGGATTTTTATATCTATATGCTCTATTTATGTTCCTGCCTATATGATACATGGATTAAAACGTATCCTGCCTAGTTAAAGTTTTTACCTACCTACGGTTTGAACCTACGATCGCTCGCCACGGCCGATCGATATCGTCACTCCTTCGATTTCACTGGTGACTAGCGTGCCGCGCTAACCGTATAGCGTGCAAGTATATCTGCAGGGTAACCCAAGCAAATCCAAACTAATTCGATTTCTCATAAACTATTCGAATGCCCCAATTATTCCTTTAGGGGATGACATTACATATGAAATGGAACATCTATGCAAAATTTCAGGCAAATCACGGCTGACTGCTTTTCGGAAGTTCACCCGACATCAATAACATTTAAATATCAGTCAAATCAAAAGTGGTCGTTTTGACGTGGAATTCCCCATATATATATATACACACATACAGGGTGGACAATTTCACGTGATCACCCCAAATATCTCCGTTGTCTTTAGAGTGACGAAAAAAATTTCAGGAGGTAATTTGATTGATTGCGAAGGGCTGATACAGTGGTGAGAAATCCATTTTTGTCAAGGTCATAGTTTTTGCGTTTTCAAGGTCATCAATGGGAACATGTTTTTTTTTAAATCAAGACGTTGTAGCTGATATTCAGACGAATCCAATGACTTATGATATCATGACCTTGAAATGATTTTTCACCAAAATACACGTGTAAAAACGCGAAATTGTGATGATATTGACGGTAAGAATATCCGAATAATGTGATTGAATTTTCTGCAAAAAAAATCTTATTATCAATGCCATCACGATTTCCCGTTTTTACACGTATACACGTGTAAAAACCATTGAAAAATCATTTCAACGTCATGGTATCATAGGTCGTTGGATTCGTCTGACAAGGGGGCATTCCCTACTCCCCATCACCGATTTCGCTCAAATTTATAGAACATACAGGGCTTGGCTAGAAATGAAAATACCCGAAGTGGGAACTCCAGATGGCCAAGCGTTTAGAAAATAAAAATGTTAACGCGGCTCTCGCACCGTATAAGCCATTTACGTTAGAATGTTTGGCAAGCAGCGGTTGGCGTAGCGGTAAGAGCTCGGACTAGTAATTCGATGGTCGTGGGCTCGACCCCCGTGTGGAGACTTTTTTTCTTTTTCTATCTTTTTCTCAATTTTTATATTATTCATTTTCCAATTAAGCAAAGAGGTGAATAATTTATTTTATTTATGGCAAACATGACCATGATAAACGCACTGCACCTGGATAAATTCTTCGTTCTATTTTCTTCTCTTTTCGAACATTTGAGAAACACAAGAGTTGAAAATAAGGACTTTCAAACGGTGAAAAGAAATGTTTTATCACGTTCAGCCACGTGACAGCATCAGCAGACATTTGGTATCCAACTTTTCGCCGAACCATTCGCCAATCGTTTTCCGCGACGAGGCGCGATTATTTTCGATACGGCAAACTTATCCACGCTCGAGCACGATCGACGATAGAGCACGGGAGTCGATTGTGAGTTGAGCCTAGAAAACGGGCACACAAGTCAAAGTGAAAAAAATGAACGCTGCGCAACTTGCTAATTCTTTGAGCATACACGTCGCTGCGACGCTTCAAGCAGGGTCGTTCGTAGTTTTTTTCTTTTTCTTCAAGCTCGTCTCCGGGGACCAAATACTTCGAGGCACGAGTCCTCTTGTGAATAAACCGTGGTTTTCTGTTGTACATATTGACCACTTCGTTCTCTTCGCGTTCAAGCGATCTGATTGTTTTTCGTTATCCGTAAAAAACTTCATGATTCTTCGCAATTATGAAAATGCGATCGTCGATCGATTCGGTCGACGCGCGTTCGAATATCCTTGTGGCAAAAAGATACTTCGCGGATAGTATGGAAATTTTTCCAGGTACGTATATGTATGCGTGATCATTGGTTCAAAAATAATATAATAATCATAATATTAAATAAATCACATTAATATAAAACATAAAAAATAATAATGATGCTAATAATAGAAATTATTATTATGAAAATAAAATGAAAATTATTTTTTTTAATAAAAAAAAAATTATTGTTAATATTGTAAAAATAAAGTAAAAGGAATATCAATAATAATGGTGATAATAATAATAATTATTATGACACAAAATAAAATAAAAATCTTTTTTAAGAATGGTAATAATAAAAATAAAAATAATAAAGTATGCGAACGGTGCTTCGCGATCTTGATGAATCCCGTGCAGAAATGAACGGGGAGATTAAATTGGATTCCCATACTTGTCCCAACTTCCTGAGAGGGATCCAACGGGCAATAGCATTGAATCCTTAAAAGGTCGTCGCTCACTTATCAACTCGGCACCCGACCAGCACCGCCTTGACGCACGGCGTTCACTTGTTGTCGACGGGTGGTCAACTAGGCGAAGGCATTGCATCCTCGCGGTGATGTCATGCGGCCGGCGAGTTGACGCCGCGTGGTCACGAGTGGACGCGGCGTCGCCAACGAATTGTCGAGCAATCGGTGAGCGAACGTCACCACAGTGGATGATTTTACGATCAGTGAATTGGCTGTCATAGCTATCGCAGTCGATGAAGAAAATCAAAATGAAAGAGAAAACAGAAAAAGAAAAGCATATTGGGTGCACGAAATGTTTAAAGGAAAAAAAAGAGGGAGAATATTGAACTGCTCGCCGACATTAAAATCCCAATGTGCGAAACCAATTGGATTGGTAACACGCGTTTTGACCCGACGACAAAATATCCTCGACAAAATATCCGCGACAAAATATCCGACGACACAATATCCGAAGGACGAAATATCCTCATGACAAAATATCCGCAAGACAAAATATCTGCCGATATTATATACAGTTTAAAGTGTACAGTCATGCCGTTGCTATTTATATCATGTCAAGTGTACAGTCATGCCGTTGAAATTTATTCCATCATAAAAAGGAGGAAAATTATTAATATGTGACGGATATGTTTGGGTTTGTTTGTTTGTTTTGGTTTTGTTTATTTTTTTGTTTTGGTTTGTTTGTTTGGGTTCAAAGAAGAAATTCGTATTATGCCCCCACCCCACTATCTCACACACCCCACAAAGGTATTTTGTCCTCATGACAAAATATCCGCAAGACAAAATTTCTGCCGATATTATATACAGTTTACAGCGTACAGTCGTGCCGTTGAAATTTATTCCATGTCAAGTGTACAGTCATGCCGATGAAATTTATTCCATCACAAAAAGAAGGAAAATTACTAATATGTGACGGATATGTTTGGGTTTGTTTGTTTTGGTTCGTTTGCTTGGGTTTGTTTGTTTGGGTGCAATGAAGAAATTCGTATTATGCCCCCACCCCACTATCTCACACACCCCACAAAGGTGTTTTGCGCGCGACCCCGTTGATGTGGTGGACGAGATTTAGGATTTTGTCTCGCGGATGTTTTGTCATGAGAATATTTTGTCTTTCGGATATTTTATCACCGAATATTTTGTCGCGGATAGTTTGTCGTCGGGTTTGTTTGTCGGGTCAGATGTGACGCAGCCATTGGATTTCTAAGGCGCAGGCTACACAGCAGAGACGAGGCAAGGACGCAAATTTCCAAATTATATAGAAGAGACGAGGCGCGGGCGCAAACGGGGCGCGGAGGCGGTTGGGTTTTGACATTCGACTGTCTGACTTTGACAAAACATGTCTTTCTTCGTCTTCTATGCCTCATAAGACGAAGATGCACTGCCACTGGCGCAACTTGCGGAGGGCTAGACGTTACTGAATCCATCCAGTATGCCAAAACTATGAAGATAAAATGACTTGTTGAAATAATGGAGGATCTACATTATTATCCAAACTATTTTGAAGAGGTGTATTAGGGTGGCTGCAATTAGGATCAAATTTAAATTTTCAAAGGCCCTTTGTAAAAACGTAATCAAGATATATATAAAAAATCATGTGCAAAGTTTTAAGGCGCTCGGAACATTTTTAATGGTGTCTGTGAAGGTTTGAATTTTCAATACGAAAATACATATGTTTTGTCAAGTTATTACTTAATTGCTTCTCATGCTTAGGATATTGGTGGAAAAAATCTAAAACTTGGGCCACATATTGTGCACATTATGAGGTATATGACCAAATTTTTACAGATTTTTCGAACAATAATTCTCATTATTGCTTTGGAATGACAGCCTTGTTATCCTTTGGGGGCGTCTATTAATTACGTGAGGCGTTTAGGGGGGGGGGGGTCGAGCGAAATCTCATCCAATCTCACGTGGGGGAGAGGGGGGCTTCGGAAAATATCACGTAATTTTAGTAATTTTAGTAATTTTAGTAATCACGTAATTTTTATCACGTAGGGAGAGTCTCCCTACTACTTTACATGGTGGAGTAAATGGTACTACAACTGCAGTTACTTCTACTATAATTTATTTTCCGTGAACGTATGCATTTTGAAAAATCTCACGTGAGATTAGGGGAGGGGGGAGGGGGTCGAGCAAAATCTCACGACATCTCACCAGGGGGAGAGGGGGGGTCGAAAAATTGCCAAAATCACCTCACGTAATTAATGGATGCCCCCTTTTCTGAGTTTCTTTCATCAACGACTATTCATTGATGTTCTGAAGAAATTGTCGACTTAACTATAGACTGCATGGATAACGAAAAAGTTCGATTTGTATAAAAAAAAATGTTTACAATCGTCTTGATTTACGTTAAGGCATGATTCACAGCTTCATTCGCGAATTCGACCCAAACAAACGCAATCACGATTTGAATTTTTTTTCAACAAATGTATGATTAGCGGAAAATAAATTCCCTTGTGAGCAAAGTTGCTCAAAAAAAAATATTGAATCATCTTTGGTATTTGAACGCTGAAAGTGCTGCCATGGCATTTTTTGATGAAGGCATTTCCGTTGATATTAAAAGGAAAATGGCAAAAAACATTACGAAAGAGCTGAAAATCAAACCGAAATTCCTAAACGATATGAAATTTCTCTATCAGACGTTGCTTATGTGATGCGTGAAAACATTGATTTTTTCATAAGCCCCCAATCCATAACGTTTTTAAGAATATTCCAGATCGATTGTAGCTTCCTAAATAACGACGTCTCCGAGTGGCATTTGGACAAAAATTATCAATTGGGTTCACAAATTGTCAAAAAATAAGGATCGTTAATGATGTCGCGGAAAGAGGAATCAAGCTCATTACTGAATATAATAATAGATTGACATGTGACGAGGAACAGAAACAATTCACTATTCAAGTTGTCCGTGAATACCAGAAAACGTTTCCAAATGTAAGCAAATATACCCTAAGCTGACCAGTCCGCTAATAAACTTTTGCTTTGGCACTTTTTTGTATAAGTTTTGAATTTGCAAATTACGTTTAGTCGATAATTATAGTATTCATTGCGATAATTTATTTCAGTGCTACGAATTTGTGGTTCAGATTCGATTCGAAGTGGAAATTTAATTTTAAGAGTTTTTATACTTCTGATAAAAATAAAACTGTTCTATTAGGTTTAAGTGCTCGTGAGGTCAAAAGTTGCATTAAAACATCAATAAATAATCTTTGATGAATGAAACTAAAAAAAAAATGAAAACGAAGTTATCTTTGCAAAGCTAGGTTTTAGATGCGGATGTATTTGTGGAATCGGAATATGCGGTTCTAGGTGTGGATGTTTCCATCGATGTTGTCTCGTTTTTATTCGAAATTTATCCCGCCAACTGCATTACTGCTATTTTTAACTTTCATTTCTGTGCAAGAATCACGGCATTCATAACAGGCAACATGCTTTGAAAGAAGCAAATGTCTGTATCAAGAGCTCATCTTTTCCCCCTCAATTGCCTTAAATCGCTTTCGGGTGAAATAGTCAAATGCAGATTGAATTTCTGAGTAGGCGTTTTTTTATCAAACCTCTCGATGATGTCGACAGATGATCAAATTTCATATCTATCAGTGGAGATGGTGAGGGAGATGGAAGTGGAGAAGGTGATGTTAACTCTTGTTCATCATTCAATGAGATTGTGCTTTTGTCCGTATAAATAATTGGCTGCAATACGTTAGATTTAGCAGGGCTTGGTTTCAAAAAAAATATTTAAAAAATGCAAGTTTGCGGTAAGCTGATATTCTTTCGCCGTCTTTGTTGCAGAGCCAGATGGAAGTACTTTCGATTTCTTGTATTTTGCGTATCCATTTCTTATATTTTTCCAGTGTTCTTTTCAATTATTTGCTGAAACAAACAATGAAATGAAAATAATACAACGATAAATTATATTCAGTAACTAAAACTGTACCTGCAGCACAGTATTGATGCGTTTGAAAAATTAACATCTACATAAAATATTTTTATAATTTCAATGGCATTGTAATTTTCCTAAAACTTGCATCGCTGTAATAAATATATTTTGTCTACATATACAGATTTGAGCTGTCGAAATTGCTATTACTCGGTGCCGTAAGGGACATGAGCAGTTTTTAAGCATATATTATAATGTAAAAAATATATATTATAGTATAGTAGTAAGTATATATTATAATCTATGAAATATATAAATATATCTTTTTCAAATTGGTTTGTTCGAGCCGTACTGGGTCTTCCCCTTTTTACGTGCCCCAACCCGAATCAACTTCGTTCAACCGCCCATTCCACCCCCCCCCCCCCCCCGCCCCTCGCCAGGTTGCGGCCGCAGCCTATTTCCCTCTCTGTATCGTATTCGCCATGATATATCTGCCATGGGCATAGGGGAACTGCGAAAAACCTATACCGATAAAGTCGGTCCCAAGTTCGCCGCCCAGTAGTTAAAAGTTAAGTTAAAAATCAACCGTTTCAGGCCTGTCGGAGCCGAATTGGAATTCACAAAATCATGAATAGCATTATTGGAGATTAAATTGATAAAAAAACTTCTAAAAAAATATGATTACTTCACTTTAAAAATCATAGAATGAGTCACTTTATTTTAAAGAATTTTTTGTAAACAAATTAAAAATGGCGATCATCTTTTTAAAAAATAGTTTTCACTTTAGCAGCAAAAAAAACGTTGACATTGGTAATTGATAACTTTTAATATTTTGTAACGAAAGTATGCTTCAAAGTGAAAAAGTCATATATCGACATTTGTCGATATCTCAATTAGTTCTGGAGTTTGGAAAATTTCAACTCCTAAAAGAGAACAGATAAACATGTAAAAATTGGTGTAGATATTCCTATCATGGGGTACAATTTTTCAAAAAAAAATGAGCAAAATAAAATATCGTCGGGATCGGGGGCTAGGTGAAATGGCGTGCAATGTGCCATATATATCTTTCGAAGAAATTCATCGATAAACACACTGCACCGGGATAAACTGAATTCGTTCTTTTTTCTTCTTTTCCAACACTTAAGAAACGCGGGAGTTTAAAATAAGAACATCCAAACGACAAATGTGAAAAATATTTTTTTATCACATTCAGCCACGTGGCAGCATCAGCAGATATTTGGGATCCAACTTTCCACCGAACCATTCGCCACTCGCTTTTCTCTACGAGGCGCGATTATTTTCAATACAGCAAACTTATCCGTACGCGAACGCGAACAGCGATAGTATAGAGCACAAGAGTCGGTTCAGAGTAAAGCCCGGAAAACGCGGGCACAAATCGATTGAAAATAAATTAACGCTGCGTAACTTGATAATCCTATATAAAACATATACGTCGTTGCGAAGCTTCGAGCTGGGCCATTCGTGGTTTTTGGTTCTCTTCCTCGTCTTCGCTCCGCGACCAGATAATCTGGGCCCGAGTCCTCTTATGAGACTGGCGGTGTTCCGTTCTACGTATTTACCACTTCATTCTCTTCCCGTTCGGCCGATACTTAAATATTTGGCGGATGGTTGGGAAATTTCGCTGGAAAATACGTGTGCTTAATTATGAAAAATAATGTAACAATAATAACCATAATAATAATAATAATAATCTGCTGGTGGACCGCTGCATCACGCAGGACGCGGTCCAACACAAGCGTAACCTCTCAGTCGCTTGGATAGACTACCGTAAGGCGTTCGACACTGTCAGTCACAAACTGATTATACACCTACTCGAACGCCTTTCGGTGAGTCCTTACATAGTGAGATGCATTAGGCAGCTCATGCCGCTCTGGAAGACACGCTTCACAGTTAAGACCAGTGAAGGCAACGTGTCGACCGGAGTGGTGGGGTATAGGAGGGGGATTATCCAGGGAGATTCTCTTAGCCCCCTCCTGTTTTGCATCTCACTATTACCCTTATCAATCGCCTTGCGGGCTGCACGCGGGTACGAAGCGGGGGCCCCCGGGGAGCGTGGGCGAGGGATCACCCATTTATTTTATATGGATGACCTCAAGCTATACGCTCCCGGGGAGGGGGGGCTTAAGCTCCTCTTGAACATCGTAGCGACGTACACGCGGGCGGCGGGAATGGAATTCGGATTGGACAAGTGCGCTGTCCTTCATCTCAGGAGAGGGAGAGCAGAGGGTGTCGCGGCTGATGTCCGGCTGGTGGACGGGAGCGTCTTCAAACACCTGGACGCCGGAGGGTCTTATCGGTACCTTGGCATCGATCAGCGCTCTGTACAGGACGCTGAGGGTGTCAAGGAGGCCCTCCGCAGCGAGTATAGGCGGCGTCTCAGACGGATCTGGAAATCAGATCTGTCTGGGAAAAATAAGATCACTGCCACCAATATGCTCGCTGTCCCGGTCCTGCTCTACTCCTTTGGCGTCGTCAAATGGCGTAGAGACGAGCTTAAACAGCTGGACATCGGCACACGCAAGATAATGAACATCCAGCGGAGTCTGCACCCTCGATCTTCCACCCCGCGCCTTTATATGCTGCGTCAGAGCGGCGGGCGCGGGCTCTCGGGATTGGAGTGTCTTCATGACCGCATGATCCTCGGAATAGCAAGCGATGTAATAACGAGCTCGGACCCGCTCCTGGAGATTGTGCACCAGCATGAGCTTCATGGGGCGGGTGCTTTTCTCTATAAGGCGGCAGATCGTGCGGCAGAGACCCTCGGCTTGGAGTTCCGCCGGCGCCGGCGTGGCGCCTTGCCAGTAGACTCCGTCGCTCGGTTGCCCAAGTCCCGACGTCGGCGGGCAATCAGGGCTGCCGAGCAGACTGTCCTGACTCGGCAGCACGTGGACAGACCCATGCACGGTGTGTTTTTTCACCACATCGAGGAACAGGGGCTGTCCACCCAGCTGACCTTTTCCTTCTTGCGGTCAGCTGGACTGATGTCCGAGACCGAAGGGTTTATCTGCGCCTGCCAAGACGGAGTCATCAACACCCTGGTCTATCGCAGTCGCGTTTTGGGTCAGCCTCTGCCGACCACTTTGTGTCGTGCATGCAAACAATCGCCGGAGACACTAATGCATCTACTGTCGGCCTGCCCAGTATATGCAGTCTCCGGCTATATCTATCGCCATAACGCGGCCCTAAGAGTGTTGTACTACCATCTACGGCACTCTTATGGGATAGACCGGGAGCCCGTGCCGCCTTATTTACCAGGAGATATTGAGTCCGTTGTCGTGGGTGAGAGGTGCAAGATTTATTGGAACTTCTCATTCGCGACCATCGGGCCGCTTCAAGCGACTAAGCCTGATGTTGTCCTCTTCGATTTCGACGACAAGACGATATACGTCATTGAGTTCTCGGCTCCGGCCGAAGTGAACGTGTCGCGAAAGGAAGAGGAGAAACGGCTCAAGTATCAGCCTCTCCTGGCCGAGCTACGTCGTTTGCACCGAGGATTCAGGGTAACTCTCGTTGTCCTCATCATCGGCGCGCTAGGGGGGATGAAAGAGTCGTTTGTATCGGGCCTCGCTGGCATACCGGTTTGCAAACCCGGTGTCCGGTTGCTAGCGGGTCGGATGCAGAAGGCAGTCATACTTGGGTCCCTCCGTTTACTCAGGCAACACGATTGTGGACTGCGGTAGCCGCTAACCCTCTGGATTGAGGGAGCGGCTATCGCAGAGCGATATAAATGGAATTCTCGCGCGACTTTTTGACTGGACGGCAGCCGAGGTGATGTCGGAACCCTCGAGTGCCGCCCAGCGTTATTGTTCCGGTCTAGGTTAAGACCGAGCCTAACCCCCGGGGGTAGGTGAATGTTTCCCAGTGCAAACTGAGGAAGTGCGTTGCCCGGAGCAATAAAGTCTATTATAAAAAAAAAAAAAAAAAAAAAAAAAAAAAAATAATAATAATAATAAATTCTGTATATATATCATTATTCTAAAAAGCAGACTAATTTTTTTTTTTCAATAGTTATATATTTTTTTATTCTTATTTTTGGTATACAACATAAAATTGAGATAATAATAATAAAAATGATAATAATAATAGTAGTAGTACTTATAATTGTCTGATTGACAATTACTGGGTGTACAACTTAATTCGGTCCGTTTTTTTTGCTTAAAATACGCACTTATTTGAATGATAAAATGAAATAATACATTAATCAAAACATTGTCCCTCGCTAGCTACTTTTCCCCATCTTTCTCGTAATTTATGAATTCCGTCGCCGAAGAAGCGTTCATCTTTCGAAGCCAAGAATGAATCGAGCCAATTTTTGATACCCTGTTGTGACGTGAAGCGTATTCCAGTCAAAGCGTTCTGCATCGTTCGAAACAAGTGGTAGTCGAAAGGGGCAAGGTCTGGGCTATAAGGCGGGTGACCCAGAATTTCCCACCCGCTATTTTCCAAATAGTTTTTAACCACAATAGCAACGTGGGGCCGAGCGTTGTCATGTTGAAAGATTATGGACTCGTGTCTGGTCGCATATTCTGGACGTTTTTTAGCTATAGTTCGCTTTAAACGGATCAATTGTTGCCTGTAGAAGTCTCCCGTGATGGTCCCACAAGCATTCGGTGGGCTTCAGCTCCACTTTTCTTCCTATTGAAACAGAAAATCTACACTTCCCGCAAATGGTGCTTATTAGGGACAAAATTCGACATTTTCACCGCAGTAAAAATTAGACTTGATGCGCAAAACTCAAAGGTCTGTAAACGATATTTGGTTAAGAGATGTTGATACTTCACGAGACTTCATAGAGCCATTGTTTGAAAACGGACCGATCTAAGTTGTATACCTAATATGAGCATTTCTATGACAATACTTATAATTGTCTAAATGACAATGATAATGAATAATTATAATTGTCATGATAAAATGGAAATTATTTAATCAATAATAATAGTAATGATAATTTTATTATCATCATAAATATGAAATAAACATAATTCAACAAATAATAATGATACTAATTATTGATTGCTATTATACAAAAATAAAGTGAGAGTAAATATTAATAATAATAATGATTATTCGAGGCCGAATATGGATAACCTTTTTCGGGGCCATCAGAGTAATCAACTGAGTTGTGCGTGCATAATTCCGGCAAGATTCTAATAAAAGTAATATGGTGTCCATGCGGACGCGGTCATCATCAAATCAAAATACAAAGAATAAAAATAAATTTGAAGTTTTCATCGTGGGAATGCAACGCTTTATTTCTTTCCTTTTTATTCGTTTATTTTTTATCATCATCGAAAGGTAATCAATCAAAGCAATTAAATCAAATTTTATTAGCACAACTAAAAAAAAATGTTGTTTACAAAATCATCATCCGTAGCCGTTTTTGCAAATTGCGGCCGTAACACTCTAATGAGAATATGTAAAAACGTGTGAGTTATTTTGACAGCCTAAATAGGTAGAAAAAATCCGGTAAAAAAAGTATTATTGTTGCATTGCAGCGATGCAGTCTTCAACCCCATAAATAAAATTATTGACATTCTTTACAATAGAATTAGAATGATAAAAATATGCAAAGAAAAAAAAGAAGGTTTGCACAAGTGTTGGAATGGCTAAATAGATAGCGCACTCAGCTCTGGAATTAGAAGACGTAGGTTCAATTCCGAGGGGAGGTAAAAAACTTCAACGACGCTATTAATCTAGACAGGATTAATAACGCATATGGAATAAAAAAATACTACCAGAATTTTTGTATTCGTAATTTTTAGATTTTTTTTTCATTTCAGGCATAGATACGGCAACTGGATCAGAGCCTGAAAAGGTATACGGATCAGTTACGTTACCGGCATCTGCGTCATGGCCGGATTCAAAAAATCCGTTTCACGCCCGTTAAAGCTCTGAGTCGGCTGCCTATACCGTGCCGTGGTACGGAATACAGTATGCCGGATGCAACTCTAGTCTGCCCCGTAGCAACCTTCCTAGTCGGGAAGAGGGGGTAGGTGAAATATTTGTATCGTTGCTTCCAGCCATTGTTTCGCAAGAATGAACACGGTCGCGGTCTTCTTGGTCTTCGGGGCGGTCCGCGTGCGCGACTGTTTCGGTTCCCTCCATCGACACGATTGGTGCCGCCATTGTTGCATTTACGTATGCAAAAGTGGAAAATAATTGGGAATGCCGAGTGTTGGATGAGTGATTAGATCCCCGCCGCCGGTAATCGCGCGGAAGATAGTCTGCAAACTTCTTCAAATTTCCGATAAAAAAAACCAACGTTAAGAAAAGATGTTTGCATCAAGTCATGGGTTCCGCGACGTTCTGGAGTGTGGACGGGATCGGTAAAGCTGGAACAATCTATGTGGAGCTGGTGGATGCGCGTAACGTCAAGGCATTCGGCAATATCACGAATATCGGCGCGGTGGGGTGGCACGGTGGGAAGCTGTATCCAGAGGAAAATGTTGACTCGACGTTCGTGTGTTTTTCCATTTATACGAAAACGAGAGCAGAAGGTGCCCTGTGACTTCTTCGTGGAGAGAACTGACAGAAATTGTACGGTGCGGCGGACGCCCCTTTCGTTCAGTGGCGGAACAGGACTTAATATTCTCGATGTGAGTATTCTCATTTATCCCATTCCGGCGATGAATTCGCTCCTTTTGGGAGACCTTGCGTAGGTGACAAGCAAAATGAAACCTGTCGAGTGCCGTGTAATGTGAGTCACTTGTGTATCGTTGGATAGTTGCATTAATTAAAAGCCACTCTGTTCGGGCTTAATTCCGAATTGCAAAGTTCGCTGGATGATACCTCTCCTGTCGAAAGTGGGGGCTTGAAGCGTTGGCTGAAAAGCTCCACGTTGACGAGTCACGAGAAAGAGTAGCTAATCGAACAAGTTTTTACTAATTGTTTTTACTCTTGGCCAAAAGTTTGGGGCACCCTGTAATGATTCTTTCCGGACAAAAAATTGATTATATCGGCCAAAAAAAATCAGAAACCAATTTACGAAACGGGGTTTAGAAGAGAATAAAGTCAGCTTCAATTTGTTTATTTTATTTTATTTTTTCGATTCTTTTAATGCCCGGTGCCTCACTTTTAAATTGGCGATTTTTGACGATTTACGCACCTTGCAAAGTCGTTCGCTGGACATCGGAAAAATAGAAATCTCGCTATTTAGTGAAATGATTTTCGAAAAGGGAAGTGTTAGCTTTGGTTTCGTTAAAAAAAAAGGTGCAATTTTTTCTCGCAGAGAAATTTAGTTTTTCTTGATAAAACGGCAGGTTTCCGTAAAGCCGGCATCGTGCAGCGTATCGTGAAAACTATGAGGTTGAGAATATTTGTCCTAAGGGCTAAAAAGTTTTGTTTTGTTATTTTGGAGTTAAGGTTTTTTCAGATTTTTTTGGCAGCATTTTTTTTTATCGCTAGTTTTGGTTGATCGTCGAAGATTAATCTAATTTATTTATTTATTGCCATTACATTGAAACGGAAATTACTAAATTTCTCTGCGAAAAAAAATTGCGAAATTTAAAAAAATAACGCAACTAAAGCTAACACTTCCCTTTCCGAAGATTATTTCACTAAATAGCAAGATTACTATTTTTCCGAAGTCCAGCGAATGACTTTGCAAGGTGCGAAAATCGTGAAAAACCGCCATTTTCAAAATGACTTACCGGGCACGAAAAAAACCGCAAAAATTAAATTGAAGCTGACTTTATTCTCTGAAAAACGCCGTTTGGTAAATTGGTTTCCGATTTTTTTGGCCGAAATATTTAATTTTTCGTTCGGAAAGAAAAATTGCAGGGTGCCCCAAACTTTTGGCCAAGGGTGTATATATTTCGTTAAGGCGTTTCGGGACAATTGACGATATGTTACAATTTGATTCGAATTTATATAGTAATTTCTTTGTCATGTACTGAATGCACCCGCCAAATTTTTAATTGATTATCTACACCGCTTTTATAAAACTTACAATTGAAGAAACACTTTAAAACACAGGGAGACGCCTACACTCATCCCCGAATGGCAGTTGTACGGACGCCCTTACGCGCATCCCGCTTGACATGGATTGTTCCAACTTCAGCGCTCCCGTCCGCACGCCAGAACATCGCAGAACCCTTGAGCTGATGCGAAGGAAAGGAAATATGAGGCATATTTTCCGCACGATTACCGGCGGCGGGGATCTTATCACTCATCCAACACTCGGCATTCACAATTATTTTCCACTTTTTCATACTTAAATGCAACTATGTCGATACGAACCGTGTCGATTGAGGGAGTCGAAACAGTAGCGCACACGGAGCGCCCCAAATATCAAGAAGACCGCGATCATTTTCATCCTATCGAAACAATCGCTGAAAGCAAAAATAAAAATATTGCACCTACCCCCCATCTCGTACGTACGACGATTCTATGGCAAATTGTGTACGATTTTGTCAAAACATTCACCAAGATCGCGAAGCACTGTTCGCGTACATTATTTTAAAAAATCTCATTATGATCTTGATTTAAAATGATTTGTTGGAAGAGCCGGTTTCTCTTGATTTTAAGATGAGGAGGCAGCCATTGTAATTGTTGCCGTTGCGTTATACGGAGGTATGAATATAAATTTATTATGTGCAAATTTACATAGCTTGACAATGTGTGTAATGACTAAACGAATAAATGTAAATTTATTATGTGCAAATTTACATATATCGTGTGTAACGACTAAACGAATTGCGCCTCGTAAGGCGTATAAATCTATACGCCTATACGTTCTATACGTATTCTGATCTATACGTTCTCATTTCCCTTGTTCGGTTGCTTTTGATTCACGCGCGGTTTGAAATAAATGAAATTGAACTTATTTTTCTGCCACAAAGTATTTCGACTTATTTCTTATTTTACTGCACTATACAAAGGGATCATCACAGTGTAAAATTTAATAAAAATCGATTTTTTTACGTTATCCGGCAGTATTTGTTATAAGTATAGTTATAAGTTCTCTTACATGTTGTTCAATTATTTATTCGTGCATGGTTCTTCGAATAGAATTCGGCTTCTTTTTCATACGACCCGTGTTTGGATTAAATAAATGTAACGATCGCGGTTGCGCAGTAACTCGCTAGTCGCGCGCTCTTCAACTGCGACACGAATGTACACGTACCACGAGGCGTGCCCATCTGAATCCTTATTGGATCCCGATGGGGAATCTCTATTGTATTCCTATAAGGAATCTCTATTAGATCCCGATGGGGAATCCCTATACAAGGAAAAAAAATCCTGTAAATTTTGATGGAAATCCCATCAAAATGTACTGTGGCTCACATCAATAGCGCCTCTCGGTACACAATTTTCGATATTTGCTACGTAAAACTCTAAAAAGTGCACGCCACGTTTCACACAAAGAACTGTAGGACTATTGAGTTTATGCTAAGCGATCGATAAATTTTCGCAGTGTGAAACTGTAAACAATAGATGAACGGACTCACGACTTTTTATAATGTGGACCTGTGAACAGTAGACGAACCGTCTCACGAATTTTTACAATGTGAAACTGTAAACAGTAGATGGACCGACTCACGAATTTTTACAATGTGAAACTGTAAACAGTAAATGGACCGACTTGCGAATTTTTATTATGTGAAACTGTTGAAAGTAAACGACCGGACCCACGAATTTTTACATTTAAAAATGTTATAAAATCAACGACTTCATTGACAAATTTTTACACTGTGAAATAGCAAATAATGGAGATAGTGAATAGCTTTATGTACATCAAGCATCATTATACGTAAAAGCGAGATAGAAAGGTACAAATACAATACTTACTTCGTTTTTTCGTCCTCTTTTCAGCATCAAAAAATCTTTCACGGCACTTTTTCTTCACAAACAGTTTGTCCTTGTTCACTGTGTGTGTGTCCGTTTTCACATTGATTATAAATAATTGTCGTTTCTCGAAGACACTGCGCAAAACTTTACGCCACGAGATCCAAAAGAGCACTGAGTAGATGTCAAGACTGAGGGCGACCACGCGATAGAATTTTTCTTTGTTGATTTAGGCGTGCAGGTTTGAACGCCTTAACCCCCGAGTTGACGCGGTCACGCGTGTACGGTGCATATTGTAGAAATTCGAGGTACACGCGGTGTACCGCACAATGTCGGCTGTAACTTCTATTGAGCGCTTTGAAATTTTTTCATGTATCACACTAATACATTTAAATATCCGTATTAGTATTCAACAACCCGTTATCAAAATATGCTTTGACGGATTTGTTAAAAAATGACGATTGACTCTGTAAAAATCAAATCTGTACGTATTGAATAATATCGAGCTACGATACAATTTGCAATGTGTACACTGCAGTTTTTAATTTAAACTCACACCACATTTTTCAGAAGACAATATCAAATTTCAATAGAATTTAATCTCATTTTTAACATTTGCTTGTTGAATAATTTTATGGTTCAAATCAGTGATTACCAGTCTAATCTCACTTTTTTTTAAGGTACTCCGTATATTTTACGCATTGAGTACCGCGATATCTTATATTTAATTTGTAAATTCGACAGTTTACTTTATCGCGGTGATCATTATGATTTTTTACAGTTTAAATCTGCATTTCCGTCGGTTCGAATAGTAAAAAAGCACGTCTGATTCATTATTTTTTCCTAAAAGAGCTGTAACATGATTGGTTTATAGTGTGAAACTGCATTATGTTCATCTTTCCTCAGTCATTTATAAACACCGACTATTAATTTGGACGAATGATTTTTTTCCGTGTATTGAATCCCGATGAGAAATCCATCGGGTCGAATGGACATTGCTGTTCCGGGCTACAAACTTTGGCGAATATGTAATATGTATATCATGTTCATCAAAATATGATTTGTTTATGATTTTATACCTACATTTAACTTCCTTTTAAAATCTCATTTAAGCCGCTCTTATAAAATTCCACACCCACAGCGATGAACTGCGGGCGCAATCGTAACCCGATTTCCGTCGCGTCCAATACAAATTATCATGCGCACAAGTATGTAAAATGTAAAAAGTGTGT
This sequence comes from Ophion ellenae, assembly GCA_963210295.1. Lineage (NCBI taxonomy): Eukaryota > Metazoa > Arthropoda > Insecta > Hymenoptera > Ichneumonidae > Ophion > Ophion ellenae. The sequence continues at coordinate 8,198,584 of OY723397.1, forward strand.
ATGTTAAAGACTATAGAAAGATTTTTTTATCCGTATTAAAAATACTAGCCTGTAACAAACTTTAAATATACAATATGGGTAAGCACCAAAGTGAAGAAGTAACAAAAGAATATAAGTATGTTGTAGTATTCGATAGTGTAGGCGCGAGAGTAGAGAGCGGCCAGGCAGTACGCAGCTCCGGCATTCCGAGATACATTTCTGTATCCCGTATTCCGAAAACTCTTCCTTGTTTTCAAATAAACATTCATTCTCGTTCATATCTTAAACCCACACTGCTACGCTATTCATGTGACATCCATAGGATTACAACAAAATGCCTCCTTACGCTATGTACCCTTTTTAACCTTTTTTTTGGGAATTCTTTAGGATTCCCACATCAGATCCCGATGGGGACTCTTGATGTGCGGTGTCCCTAACAAATTCCTAGAAACACGTGGATTCATCTTGGAACTCCCAAGCAAATCTGTGCACGGGAGCATCAAAGAATATTTTTTACTGAGTGTCACCAAGTCTCATTTTATATAATTTCAAGTAAAAAATTCTCAAACCACGTCCACCTGGAAATAGCGCAGAATCCATTTCGATTCCAATATGGACTCTCTACCTGAGGCGTCCCTATCAACGCCCGATAAGGATCTGGGAGAATCTGCGCAGTCCCCAATAAGTCCGTTTGGATTGCAATGTGGACACCCTTACCTGGGGCGTTCCTATCAAATCCTTATAGGGATCTGGTAGGATCTGGGGAGTCCCCAACAAATTTCTGCATGGGTACTTTTATCTCTAATGTTTGGTGGTGTTTTTTTTCAAATTCATAGTAACTTAGTGTAGTCTACTCAGTATAGTCTAGACCATAATATATATATTTTGAAAAAATCTTGGATAGTGGCTAACGCTTCAACCTGCTTAATATTGAGTAGCGAAAAACATGTCAGACTCGCTGAAAGGAAGTGTTGACATCGAAAACGTCTGCGGGCGAGCGCGCGCAACCACGCGCTCCACTTGACACGTTGAGGGTACTGTTTCTGTTTTCGTTCTAAGTTGACGTTACTCAAGTACTTGAATATCGCAGAGTTAAATTTAACGTTTTCACAATGCCGAAAAGGAAATCCGCACTTGGTCGCAACAGTGTGGGTGCGAAAAAGAAGTGCATAGCGAGAAATTGTGAAAATCGCACGCACCCGAGCGGAGCCGGGTATGTCAGCTAGTATTTATATAATTATAGGAATCAATAAGTAAACAATAATTAGTTCGAATAAAGTCAACGATAAACACGCTGCACCTGGATAAATTCACTTCGTTCGATTTTCTTCTGTTTTCCAACACTTAAAAAACGGAAGAGGTTAAAATATGAATATTCAAACGGCGAATGTGAAATATCATTTTTTATCACATTCCGCCATGTGGCAGCGTCTGCAGATATTTGGTATTTAACTTTTCGGGGAACTATTCGCCACTCGTTTTTCGCGACGAGGCGCGATTATTTTCGATAACGCAAACTTATCCGTGCTCGAGCGTGAACAGCGATAGAGCAGCAAAGTCGATTCTGAGTAAAGCCCGGAAAATGCGGAAACGAAACGATTTCAAAGAAATCAACGCTGCGCAACTTGATAATTCTACGCTGAGAAAATAATATAATTCTATTCACCAGGATTTTTAAACTATTAACAAATGCCAAAGTTGGTCATGGAGAAATAAATATCTTCTTACAGTTAATGAATCATTCATCTGAGCCTTTGAATTGTCACAAATAAAGATTTGATGATAGTTAAGGAATGGGTACTTAACGGAATATACCCTTTCTGAACAGCCAATAAATATACAGTTGGCCTAACCCAATGCTTAGCGTTAAGGGGTCTTCTCACTTTGGACGCGAAAAAAGGCTATTTTCGTGAATGTTTTTGCTAGGTTTATATTATAGATATTGATATAAAAGTTGTTACACTTAATAAATACACATTTGAAATACATTTTAAAACATTTTTTAATGTATTTATGTAACGCAAACAAACTTTAAACGTGTTTTTCGTGAAACCACGTTTTTCGAGGGCTTGTTGATAAATTCTACGGAACTACTGAACCGATCTTTATGAATTTTTATCCACATATTCTTTACAACTATAGCTATAGCGCATATCAAGGATTTTTTTAAATTTTCGTATTTACAATTTTTTTGCCAAAAACGGTGAAAAAAAAACACGTTTGTTTCGAAAAATGACCGCCATTTTGTTATTTTTGCATATATAAAAAAATCGTATGATATGCGCTATAGCCATTAACATACTGAATCTAAACCCGTTTAATTATGTTGTGTCGGATGATCCATCTCCGAGATTTCATCAACAGCGCAGACCTACAAATTTTTAGGACATTTTTTTAACTACCATTTTCGTCTATAAATAGTGACTTGAATAAATAACTTTTTTTTTAAATGTATTTCGAAAGTGTATTTATTAAGTGTAACAACTTTTATATCAATATCTATAATATAAACCTGTCAAAGAATTTCATGAATATAGCCTTTTTTAGCGTCTAAAGTGAGAAGACCCCTTAACCCTCGCCCCACGGAGGTCTGAGAAACCCGAACAAAACTCGTGAAATCAAATTTATTTCACTTTTCTCGAGAGAGAATATTTTTAAACGAGTATAGCATAGAAGTTGTGGCTATCGATTTTTAAAAAACGCCATCGAAATACGACTATTTTACTTGGAGTTATGATTGAAAATGCGAATGGGGTCCCACAAACCCGAGTGTGGCAAATACGTCCCGAAAAAATAAATGTCGGATGCTATGGTTAATATACTACAAATACTTGTTTCCTATAACTAAGGCGTTTATTTGATGGGATCAGTGGAAAAGTTGTCCCAGATGTAGAGGACAGTTGAGTGATCGATATTTTATATTCGCACAAATCAAGATTGTGTATAGTTACCAAAAGAATATTTGGACAAAGTCATTCATTGAGTGTCGGCATATGAATGTGCAGTTGAATCAATGTAACCCTATAGTGCTATTGTACAAGTGTACAATGCAAGAAACAACCGTTGACAGTTCATTTCGATTGTTTACTAACTCTCCGAGCGTAGCTATTTTTGCAATTTCCTGTTTTGTATTTAGATAAAGCCTTTAGAAGTGTATCAAACGTAATTTATTCAAAACAGTTTTTTGAATAGAATTGTATGTGTTTACACGAGTATACACAAAGGTTCACGTTTTCACGGTCACAAACTGATATCCTTTATATTAGGTAAGTGGGCACGCGGATACACACTGTCCCCAGTGTACCTCGATCTTATCTACGTCGCGTCTGCGCGCGAACGAGCTTGGGTGACAAAGGGCCATTCTAGGGTACAAAGTAAACGGTCGTACCAAATGTACGATACTTATCCCATGTACAGATTCGTTAACTATTAACAAAGAGAGACGAGTCGTCGATTTTTTAACAGTTATTTTCTAACTATTAAGGAATCGCCACAGTATGACCGTCCGAAAATTGCCGACTTTCGCGATTTATTTAGGTGGATAGGATAACCTAATCGGTCTAATTTTTTTACAAATTTAAGCACCGATCAAGAATACAAAATTGTTTCTTCTGAATTTCTTTATTTATTATTTAACATTCTTTTTATTTGCGGAAAGTTGCGTGGAAAAAATGGTGTCCCATGATGGCCAGGATTGGGGCCGAAAATTTTATCTGACAAGGAGACGGCACGACCGTGGGGTCGGGGATTTGCGCGAATTTTTTCATGGTGAAAGGACGCACTACTCGGAAAATTCCGAGAAAAATCGATTCAAAGTTTTTCAGGCGCCTTATGAGTTTAAAATGTCAGGCACTTGTCGAGCCGCCGTCTAGTCTAGACGGTTACGGCTCGGTCTTTTGCGCCGGAGGTCTCGCGTTCGATTCCTCCTTCGGATCTTTTTTTTTTTGTTGTCCCGACAATTATTCAAAACGTTTCTCATCCCTACATTATTTTTTAACATTTATTTACATTATCTTTTTTTAATTATTACCATTTTTAAAAATTTTTTTTTTCCAATAAAACAATTCATAACGGTGGGTTTTTTATTTTTCATTGTAAAGTATATGAGGATGAACATTGGATTTTTAATGGGAATAACAAAGTCGATTTGGACAGATTCAATTTTTATTCATATAATAATTATACACAAAAACCGCAGTGGTAATTATCGTAGAAACAAACAAAGCAATCAATAAGAAATAGGCACGTCTGTTCACGACGAAATCAAAAAATGAACTGCTCTTCAATTCTCACAGACTCACGCACAGTCCTATGCGCAGATGTCCATTATAATCTTAAGGGGACTCCAGGTCAAAATTCGTTAGACCGTTACAAGGCCATAAAACCAAATAGACGCGCCCGAATATTTTTCAGTGAATGAAAAACTTTACGTTCTTGAGCTAAAGTAAATTAAAAAAAAATAATGTAGGGATGAGAAACGTTTTGAATATCTGTTGGAATAACAAAAAAAATAAGATCCGAAGGAGGAATCGAACCCGAGACCTCCGGCGCAAAAGACCGAGCCCTAACCGTCGAGACTAGACGGCGGCTCGACAAGTGCCTGACATTTTAAACTCATAAGGCGCCTAAGAAACTTTGAATCGATTTTTCTCGGAATTTTCCGAGTAGTGCGTCCTACTACTTTAACCACGTGAGGTGCTAAGGGTCCTCTTTCACCACAAAAAAATTCGGCCAAATCCCCGACCCCACGATCGTGCCGTCTCCTTGTGAAACAAAAATTTCAAAATGATTATCAGTCTGTAGTAAAGCCACGATGTTCCTATGAAGGTTTTTTTAAAGTGAAATATGAAAAAAATGGCGGCGGTTTGAACGAAAAGTATTAAATTTAGACTTTTGTCGACAGTTTTTCGTAAGAAAAATAGGAAGATTTAAAAAAAGCTTTCATATCAACATACGGAATGACGTGAAAAATGTTCTGCTAAAATTTCAAACGGATAGCTTGAAAACTCTCCCTTTCAGAGTGGCCACCGTTTTGATAAACACCATTCCGAGAAAAACGCGTTTAAGGAGCTATACCAGTGTGACACTTTAAAAAATCGATTTTTTTGCCTTTTTCGACAGTTTATACTTTCAAGAATATTAATATCATTTATATAATTTATATAAATATCATTTTATCTTGCAAAAATCGATAGTTAAATCTTTAAACGCGTTTTTCTCGGAATAAGACTTTTCAAATTTGCTGTCATTGTAACTCAAAGAGAAATTATCCAATTGACTTGAAATTATACAATTAAACGAACTTACCTGTAAGTGCAGTTCTATTGTAATTGTATGAAGCGCCTCTTCCGAAGAGATAAACAAGTAGTGTCTCCTTTGGTATACCAAGGGCGCCACAAAATTTCCAAGTTCAGATTTTTCTGAGCTTGGTTTTTAGAATTGTATCAACGCTTACGCCATATCGACTGGCTGCTGATGTAGCCGCATGGCGTGTGCTATAAGCAGTAAATGAGTCCGTGTCGACCCCGCTAATTGTTAACACGTTTTTAATCCACCGACTAAGCGTTTGAGTAGAAGCGCGTTTATGGGGTCTTTTAAATGTTATGAACAGTTTTTGTTCCATCCCCCGTATATCTTTTGTTTTTTCCAAATATTGTTCTAACACAGCGGAGGGACAAATCAGTCTATCCTCTGAGAAAAAAGGGACGATAAGCGTGGATTGTATCTTCTTAACCGCCGACGTTTTTATCCATTCGACAATTTTAATTTCGATTGTTTCTTTTCTTGTTTTGGATACTTCTAACGTCTATTACGGATAAGGACTGGATACGATGGCCGGTTACCAATGCTAGTAATGTAACTACTTTTAACGACAACTTTTCAAGTGATAATTTCTTATTTGACCCCCACTTTCTTAGTTCGTCTAAAACAGTTTGGGGATCCCATAGCGATTCGTACTTTGCTCTAGGAGGCCTCAATCGAGCGATTCCTTTGAAAAGCGTTTAATTTGTGGATCAATGCCAAGATCAGGTCCGTATATGAGAGCAATTGCAGATCGCGCGCAGTTAAGAGTTCCATAAGACGCATCATTCTTATATTCTTTGGTAAGAAAAGCCAAAATATCTAGTATCGAACCACGGAAGGGATCAATTGTACTTCTTTGACAGAAATCCCACCATTTACTTAGTTCGATGTCATATTGTTTTTTGGATGAATCAGTCAACGAAGGCAGCATTATTTTCGCTGCTCTCACGGGTACTGATTTTAGTTTCAATCCTTTGATAAAATTCCCGGAACCAAGGTAATCGTCTTCCACATTGGGAGAGGTTTCCTATCGCACGATATCAACAACTTTTGATTAGGCTGAAAGAAAATCGGTTCAGATTCTAGTAAGGATATAAATATTGGAAACCACGGTTGAGCTGGCCAGTGTAGAACGACTAAAATCCCTCTCGAGTTTTCAAATTAAATTTTTTGTAAAATGCGGAGTTTTAATGAAAAAGGGGGGGGGGGGGGGAAGGCGTGGAAGAAGTATTGATTCCATTTTATAGTGAACGCCTCAACAGCCATTGATTCCGGGTCTTTTTTCAATGACACATAATTTTGACATTTTGCATTCGATCTTGTTGCAAAAAGATCGATGTTGGGACGACCAAACTTATATACAATTTCTTGAAACGCTTCACGCGACAATTCGTATTCTGTTTCTGGTTCCAGCCGTCGAGACTCGAAATCAGCTTCCACATTGTCTTGTGAAGGTATGTATGACGTAAAAATCCGAATGGCTCTTTGCTCACACCAGCTACAAATGTGTTTTGAGATCTGAACTAGTTTTGGAAAACGGATTCTGCTTTTTTTATTAATACATGCGATGGCTGTTGTATTATCCAGTCTTAATAAAATATCGCAGCCGCGACAATTTTTTGCGAAACACTTGAGACCCAACCAAACTGCTAATAACTCTAAGTGATTATATGCAAGGTTTTCTCATTTTCCTTCCAATAACCATGGACACGTTTTCCTGCGTGAAAAGCCCCCAAACCGGACCCGCGACGCGTCAGTGACAATTTCGGCTTGAGGGTCAAAGCAACGTATCGAGTTAATCGATAAACGAATATTTGTATTCCACCAGTGAATTTTGTTTTTTGAGATTCCGGATAATGACATATTGGCTTCAAAATTGTTCTTGTTTTGTTCGAGTGCTAGGAATCTTTCGCGTTCAAAACTTCTTATATGTACTCGACCGTATTTGAGGGTCGAACAACGTGATCCTAAGAGACCAATAAAAGCTGCAAATTCCTGAATTTTGCACGCTGTTTTAATTTTTTATAATTGGTTGATGACTTTTTCTCTCTTTTTCAGCGGGAAGCTCTACAGTCATTTTCTGCGAATCATATATAAAACCGAGGAATTTACAATGCTGTGAAGGTGTAGTTTTGCTCTTTTTCGCATTGATTATAAAACCAAGCCGTTCCAGTAATTTTTTTGTTGCTCTAACATTACTCTGACAAGTTGCAGAAGAGTCTCCCAATATTAACAAATCGTCCAGATATATGACGGACTCATAACCCAAATTTCTCAGGTGAGAGACGACCAGCTTCATGAGTTTTGTAAACGTGTAGGGAGCTGTACTTAATCCGAATGGTAAACAGCAAAACTCGTATAGTATTCCCATAAAAACAAATCTTAAGTATTTCCGATCATTTTCTGCTACACGGGCAAGATCATAAGCATCTTTTAAGTCCAAGGTAGCCATGTAATAGCCAGGGCTCAAGACACGGCTAACCGTTTTTTCATCTTCCAACTTGAAGTGTTCCGGATTTAAGAATTTATTAAGTTGTTTGAGATTTAAAATTAATCGATGTGAGCCGTCTGGTTGAGGTACAGGAAAGATTGAAGAAACAAATTGATTTTTGTCTGGTTTTGTTTTGCAAATAGCCGCTATCGCTAATAAACGAGATAATTGGTCCATGATTATAACCTTTTCCTTTGCGGACCATCGAGTCTCGCTGGAGTGGGACTTTTGAATAGAGTCAGATGCGAAAGGGATCTTATATCCATTTATCCAATACAGAATAATCCTATCATCCGTGATTTCCATCCATTGTGGAAGAATGCACTAAGGCGGCCTGCTGTAGAACTTACGATATTTAAACGCGTCTCTTCGGGTATGTTAATGTTTGTATTGGTCTGCGATTCGTTTGAGGTTTCTGATTGCGATATGACGATCTCTGCCCGCCCTGTGCCGTATTGTTTTGACGTTTGAACGTCTGAGCAGTGTGGCGACGGGATGGGCCTTTCCCGTTTTTTAGGAAGGTATTTTGGATTTGTTGGAACGTTGGCTTAAAAACCTGGCTTGACGTGGCGAAACTTTTAGCGGCCTTGACTTTTTCCTTTAAGTTCTTTCCAAATAGCCACTCGTCAGTCACTGTTGAGTTGAGAACCTCACGTAAAGTTACATTGATGTTTTTGATGATTAGACTCCTTCGAATTGATTATTCCTCGTGTTGAATGGTGGGTAATATTCTCAATAAGCCACTAAGAACTTTGAGCATTTCAGATTTCTCTTTGGCCTCGAGTTTGAACGCCACTGATGATAATTTTAATAACCCACTGATACCAGCAGTTATCTTTTCTTGTTTTTCGACGATCCGCGCATCTCTTTTCAGTGATGGATCTTGAAGGGACCCGTTGATCTCTGAATTTAATTTTGGTGGATCCAAAAATAGGCAATTTTCGGGTGGAGGGAATTTTTTTAACAATGCCTTCTTCTTTTCTGCTGGAAGACCTTTTTTAAGAAATTCTTCCACTCTTACTACAAGATCTTTATGGACTGCTGGATTCAAAATTGTTTCCGGTATGAGTCTGCCACCAATGGCCTGCAAAATCTCAACAGACAGTTGATCATCCACATTTTCTAATTTCTTATTATCCCTTTCGATGGAGATTTGAGGATTTTGGTCTGCATCGAGTTCTGGTTGTGACTGATTTCTTTGGCTACTATCTTTTCCGCACGATCTCACATTAGTGGGTGTGTTACTCTCGTTTGCAGCTTCGTCGGAAGTGCTTCGATATTCATACTCACTGGAATTAGAGGACTCCTCATCCTGACGATTCTTTTCTATTGGTTTTTGGGCGTATTCGAAATCTCGACGCCCATGGTTACGATGTTCAGTATCATATTTGTATTTATCTTGACGACGTTCTCGATGCTTTGAGTAATCTTGTTCTCCACGGGATGACCCTGATCTCGCTCTGCTATGATTTCCTAGTGATGACAAAATAATAGATAACCATGATTTGCGTTATAAATATTTGCCAATATCTATACGCATTTGTCATTTTCTTTATATATATGTTTTTTTTTCGACAGATTAGAGGAAAAAACAAATGCCTGACGAGAAGGCTCCTCTTTTTAGGCTACGCAACACGGTTGGACCGTGTCACGAGTCAAAAGACATCTGTTGTCAAATATATAGATTCAGCAGAATTTGTATCTATGGACTCGTCATATGGGACGTTCGTTGATGAGACGTTCGTTGATGAGACGTTCGTTGATGAGAAGGTTTTGTTGAAAAAAAGAACAATTGCCTTGCAAGTCATCGTTTTACTTTCTCCCGATGAATTGACTTCGCGATCTGGTTGTAGACCAGACCGCGAGTCTACAACGTCTCATAACCCGTCTACAGCTGGTTGGACCGGGAGAGACAGGGAGTACGTTCTCTCATGTCCAAGTTGGTTGGCAATTGGCGATTACACGGCTTCGAATACTCGTATTGACACGTTCGCGACATATTCGGCTATGTCGCCACATATTTCTCTTAACTTCGTGTCCGTTTGTGTCGTTTGCTCCTTTGATATTCGTGCAGTTCTTTCTTCCAATGATGTATTCGCGCTTCTAAATACTTTTCCTCGTCTTTTCATGGGGATCGATCTCTATGATTTCGTTTCCCCATTTTTTTTTTGCTTTTAACACGATGTGACGCTTTCGACACAAAAAAGAAGAATGACAGTCGGAATGGGAAGATGGACGGCTCAGAAACATCTGAACTTGGAAATTTTGTGGCGCCCTCGGTATACCAAAGGAGATACTTGTCGATCTCTTCGGAAGAGGCGCGAAATACAATTTGAACTGAGTACTCTTGAATCTATTTACTCTACAATGACGTAGGATATTTTTGATTGGATGAAAATTGACGATTTGGCATTGAAAAAAACGACCATTTTATAGGCAAAAACCGATTTTTTTCATAGATACGCCATTTTGTTAGATTTTGATATTTTTCAAAAATCCTACGTCATTATACAGAAAATACCTTCCAGTTTCACGACATTTTTTCCTTTTTCGGTTTCAGCTACCTAATCGGCCGGAATCATGTCAGCAGTGGAGGAACTTTTTTTTGGTGCCTCCGAAAGCTGCGCATAAGTCACTTGGATCTCATGTAAGAAACGCCGTGATGTAGGATAACAGAATTATATATTTTATGCGTGGATAATACAGAATCGCGTGGCGTCGTGTGCAATATCCGAGACATGATTCAATACGCCTGGTTTGCCTCAAAATTATCAGTTACTAGAAACATTTTCATGAATGTTAATGGGACATGTTTTTGTACGAATGTATTGCAAACTCCCTGCGATTGTAAAAAATCCGCTTTTATACATTGCGCAAGATGTCGCAAAAATTATTGCTTTGTTTGTTTCTACGATTATTACCACTGCAGTTTTTGTATATAATTATTATATGAATAAAAATTGAATTTTTCCTACTCGACTATGATATTCTTATTAAAATCCCAATGTTCGTCATCATATACTTTACAATGAAAAATTAAAAAACCCACCGTTATGAATTGTTTCATTGGAAAAAAAGAAAATAATTTTTAAAAAATAATGTAAATAAATTTAAAAAAATAATGTAGGGGTGAGAAACGTTTTCAATCATTGTTGAGATAACAAAAAAAATAAGATCCGAAGAAGGAATCGAACCCGAGACCTCCGGCGCAAATGACCGAGCCCTAACCGTCTAGACTAGACGGCGGCTCGACAAGTGCCTGACATTTTAAACTCATAAGGCGCCTAAGAAACTTTAAATCGATTTTTCTCGGAATTTTCCGAGTAGTGCGTCCTACTGCTTTAACCACGTGAGGTGCTAGGGGTTCTCTTTCACCACAAAAAAATTCGGCCAAATCCCTGACCCCACGGTCGTGCCGTCTCCTTGTAAGAAACGTTTACTTTGGCACTTCTTGTATGAGTTTTAATTTGCAAATTATGTTTATTCGATAATTATAGTATTCATTGCGATAATTTATTTCAGTGCAACGAATTTGTGGCTGCGGTTTTCATACTTCTGATAGAAATAAAACTGGTCTATTAGGTTTAAGTTTTTGTCAGGTCAAAAGTTGCATTAAAACATCAATGAATAGTCCTTGATGAATTGAAATAAAAAAAATTAAAACGAGGTTGTCATTGCAAAGCTAGGTTGTAGATGCGGATGTTTCTGTGGAATCGAAATATGCAGTTCTAGGTGTGGATGTTTCCATCGATGTTGTCTCGTTTTCATCCGAAATTTGTCCCGTCAACTGCATTGCTGCTATTTTAAACTTTCGTTTCTGTGCAAGAGTCATGACATTCTTATCAGGCAACATGCTTTGTAAGAAGGAAATATCTGTATCCAGAGGCTTATCTTTTTCCCCTCTATATGCTTTATGTCGCTTGCTGGTGAAATAGTCAAATGCAGATTGATTGACGAATTTCAAAGTAGGCGTTTTTTTTATCGAACCTCCCGATGATGGCGACGGATGATCAAACATCATATCTATCTGTGGAGATGGTGTGGGAGATAGAAGTACAGAAGTCGATTTCAAAAAATTATTTTTGAAATGCCAGTGTGGGTAAGATTATATTTTTTCGCCGTCTTTGTTGCAGAGCCGGATGGAAGTACTTTCGATTTCTTGTATTTTGCATGATCAGTGATCCGGCAGCCGGATCACTGATCAGGCAGGTTTAAAGATACGGTCCGGAATACCGTAGAGGCGCCCGCCTGATATTTGCTGGATATTTACTGGATCAGTGAATCCGTAGAACGGGTGTAATAAAGACAAACTGATCAGTCCTGAATCAGGTAATCTTGCGAGAACCTTGTTAGGGCCCCGTAGTCCGTGCCTGATCGGCGCCGTATGTCTGACGGATCAGTAGTACCCAGATACAGATGTAAGAAGGCAGCATTAATCAGGCTCACATCAGACGACTCGCAACGCGTCCCTCACATGGCTTTGTTAAAGTTACCTGTCCAAGGCCTGATCGATTTTCGTTTTCCCATCCGTGCTCCGAGGTTGGCTAATCCAGTAGACATCCGGTGCCGATCCGCCATGCACTTCGAAGTGTATATCTGATTTGCGCTGCATGTCTACCGGATAACCTTATTCGAGTGAGTAAACAACTCAAAGTAAACAACTGAGTTGCTGCGTGCATAATTTCGGCAAGATTCTAATAAAAGTAATATGGTGTCCATGCGGACGCCGTCATCGTCAAATCAAGATACAAAGAACGAATAAAAATGAACTTTAAAGTTTGCATCGTGGGAATGGAACGCTTTTTTTCTTTCCTTTTCATTCGTTTATTTTTATCATCATCAAAAGGTAGTCAATCAAATCAATAAAATTAAATTTTATTGGCACAACTTAAATTTTTTTTTTACAAAATCATCATCAGAAGTCTTTTTTGCAAATTCCGGTCGTAACACTCTAATGAGAATATGTAAAAACGTGTGAGTTCTTTTGGCAGCCTAAATAGGCAGAAAATATCCGGTAAGAAAAGAATTATCGTTGCATTGCAGCGATGCAATCTTCAACCCCATGAATATAATTATTGACATTCTTTAGAATATAATTAGAATGATAAAAATATGCAAAGAAAAAAAAGAAGGTTCATACAAGTATTGGAATAGCTAAATAGGTAGCGTGCTCAGGTCTAGAATTAGAAGACGTAGGTTCAATTCCGAAGGGGGGTAAAAAGCTTCAACGAGGCAGGATACGTTTTGTTTCAATTATCATATAGGCAGGATTATAAATAACGCATATGGAAATTAAAAAATACGACCAGAATTTTTTTATTCGTAATTTTTGGATTTTTTAAATTTTCAGGCTGAGATACGGCAACCGGATCAGAGCCTGAAAAGGAATACTGATTAGTTACGTTACCGGCATCCGCGTCATGGCCAGATTAAAAAAGACGTTTCTAGTCTAGTCGGGGTCTTGATTTTTTAAAAATACAAGTGTGGGGTACCGTGATATTCTTTCGCCGTCTTTGTTGCAGAGCCAGGTGGAAGTACTTTCGATTTCTTGTATTTTGCGTATCCATTTCTTATATTTTTTCAGCGTTCTTTACAATTACTTGCTGACACAAATAATGAAATAAAAGTAATACAACGATAAATTATATTCATTACCTAAAAATGTACCTGCAGCACAGTAATGATACGTTTGAGAAATTAACATCTACATAAAATATTTTTGTAATTTTAATGGCTTTGTACGTTTTTATAAAACTTACATCGTTATAATAAATATATTTGTTTTACATATACAGGTTTGAGATGTCGAAATTGCTATTACTCGATGCCGTAAGGGACATGAGCAATTTTTAAGCACATATTATAATATAAACCCGCATCAACTTCGTTTTATCTCCCATTCCACCACCAGCTTGCGGCCGCAGCCTACTTCCCTCTCTGTATCGTATTCGCCATGATATGTCTGCCATCGGCATAGGGAAACTGCGGAAAAACTTTATCAATACAGCCGGTTCCAAGTTCGCCTCCCAGTCGTTGAAAGTTCAGTTAAAAATAAACCCTTCCAGACCCGTCGGAGCCGAATTGGAAATCACAAAATCACGAATAGCATTATTGGAGATTAAATTGATAAAAATCTGCTTAGAAAAATATGATTAATTCGATAAAAAATAGAAGAAAAAATAGGCCCACGATGAGACTAGTCTTAAAAATCGTAGAATGGGTCACTCTATTTTAGAGCATTTTTTGTAAAAAATTTTAATGGCAATAATCTTTAAAAAAAAAGGTTTTCAATTTGGCAGCAAAAAAAAAAACGTTGACGTTGATGATTGATAATTTTTTCACATTTTTAACGAAAGTATGCTTCGAAAAGAAAAAGTTATATATCGACATTTGACGATGTCTTAATTAGTTCCGGATATTAGAAAATTTCAACTTCTAAACGAGACGGGATAAAAATGTAAAAATTGGTGTGGATATTCCTTTCATGGGGTGCAATTTCACAAAAAAAACTCAGGAAAATAAAGAATGGTCGGGTTCGGGCGCTAGGTGAAATCGCGTGGAATGTCCCATATATATCTTTCGAATAAACTCAAGGATGAACACGCTGCACCCGGATAAATTTAATTCCTTTTTTTCCTTATTTTCCAACACTTAAGAAACACAGGCGTTCAAAACAAGAACATCCAAACAACAAATGTGAAAAATAATGTTTTATCACACTCAGCTACGTGGCAGCATCAGCAGATATTTGGTATCCAACTTTTCAAATCAACGCTGCGTAACTTTGGTAATCAACGCTGCGTAACTTGATAATTCTATATAATAACATATACGTCGTTGCGATGCTTCGAGCTGGGCCATTCGTGGTTTTTTTTGTTCATTTTCCTCGTCTTTGCTCCGGCGACCAAATACTCCGAGGCCCGAGTCGTCTTAGAGACCGGTGGTGTTCCGTTCTACGTATTTACCACTTCATTCTCTTCCCATTCGGCCGATACTGAAATATTTGGCGGATGGTTGGGAAATTTCGCTGGAAAATAGGTGTGCTCAATTATGGAAAATAATGCAATAATAATAATAATCTATTTTGAATATTTATCATTATTCTAAAAAGTAGAATAATTTTATATTAAATAAATTATGTTATAATAAACAGTTACATTTTTTTATTCTGATTTTTGGTATAAAACATAAAATTGAGATAATAATAATAGAAATGATAATAATAATAGTAGTAGTAGTAATTATAATTGTCTGATTGACAATTATAAGTACTACTATGACAATACTTATAATTGTTTAATTGATAACTATAATGAATAATTATAATTGTCATGATAAAATGAAAATTATTTAAACAATAATAATAGTAATGATAATTTTATTATCATCATAATTATGAAATAAACGTAATTCAACAAATAATAACTATACTGATAATGAATTGTTACTATACAAAAATGAAGTGAGAGTAAATATTAATAATAATAATGATAAGTATTTTCAAAAATAAAACATAATAATCTTTACAAATAATATCTTGGTGAATGTTTTAGCAAAATTGTATACAATTTGTGGTAGTAACGTCGTACGTACGAGAAGAGGGGGTAGGTGACATTTTTTTATGGTTGCTTTCAGCTATTGTTTCGCAGGGATGAAAACGATCACGGTCTTCTTGGTCTTCGGGGCGCTCCGCGTGCGCGACTATTTCGGTTCCCTCCATCGACACGATTAATGCCGACATTGTTGCATTCACGTATGCAAAAGTGGAAAATAATTGGGAATGCCGAGCGTTGGATGAGTGATAAGATCCCCGCAGCCGGTAATTGCGCGGAAGATATTCCGCAAATTTCCTCAAATTTCCGTTACAAAAAAAACAAACATTGAAGAAATTTGTGTGCATCAGGTTAAGGGTTCCGCGACATTCCGGACCGGTGGGGTGGTACGGTGGGGTGCTGTATCCAGAGGAAAATGTTGATTCGATGGGCAACAGGATCAGAACCCCACTTTCTAAGACTACTGATGCAAGTATCAATTATTATTGCGCATCCGATAATGGTCTATCGTCCGTTCCGTTTTATCGATTTTCGTTTTCTTTTCTCATTCACACTTCGTTTTGAAAATGTATATACAGGGTGCGCCAGAGAAACTTACTTATTTGAAAAAATTCCCGCGCGGTGAGTTGGGCGGGTAGAGGGGCGAGAGGGGGCGCATCTGGAGGGGGAAGTTCCCAAGTTTGTTTCTCCCTCCAGTCAGTTGCCATCATGCTCTGGTCTAGAGAGCAGCGGGCCTTCGCAGTCGAGAGCTTCTTTTCTAACGGTCGCTCACTTGTTGCTACGCAACGTGCCTTCCGCGCTCGCTTTGAAATTCCTCCTCACAGACTCGTTCCTGGCCGTAATTCGATTCTGTCGTGGGTTAACTCATTTCGGGAGTATGGAAGTGTCGCTAAACCCAGAAATGGACTTCAACGACTATCAGAACTCCGGAAAATGTCGAAAGAGTGAGGCAGTCAGTTGTGCGTTCTCCCCGGCGTTCGGCTCGCAAACACGCAGCTGCTATGGGAATTTCTGACACCACTGTTCGACGAATTCTCCATGAAGACCTTCAATTTCATCCCTATACATTGGCTGTTGTGCAAGAATTAACTGAACGCGATTTTGTTGCCCGTGAAAATGCATGTGAAATGCTGGTTGACAACCTGCCTGAAGACGCGCTCTCCAGATTTGACTCCATGCGATTTCTTTTTATGGGGTTATTTGAAATCTCTGGTTTATGTCGATCGACCACGGACCATAGCACACCTCAAGAACAACATTCGCGACGCCATTGCCAACATACCGATTGATATGCTGCAAAGAGTGGATACGAATTTCAAAAATCGACTTCATTAGTGTATGCGCAATGGGGGTCGCCATTTATCCGATGTCATTTTCAAGACTGCATGAAAAAAAATTTGGGATATTGTATTCTCAAATAAAAAAAAATTTAAAACAATAATTGAAGTACTTTTGTTTTTATTGACCTTTCAAATAAGTAAGTTTCTCTGGCGCACCCTGTATTAGTATTGTTGTTATTATGTTTATCCTCGATAATTATTGTTATTTATTGTCGTCCGTTCGGGTGTTTTTCCATTTCTACGAAAACGAGAGCAGAAGATGACCACGTGCCCTGCGACGTCTTCATGGAGAGAGCCGACAGCAATTTTACGGTGTGGCGGACGCCCCTTTTGTTCGGAGGCGAAACAGGGCTTAATATTCTCTATGTGAGTATTCTCATTTATCCCATTGCGGCGAAGACTTCGCTCCTTTTGGGAGACCGCGTGCAGGTGACAAACGAAATAAAACGTGTCGAGTGCGGTGTAATGTGAGTCACTTGTGTATCGTTGGATAGTTGCATTAAAAGCCGCTCTGTTCGGGCTTAATCCCATGTAGAGATTGACCGTTGGGCCTGGGACGGGTCTTCTCAGTTAGCCTTTCTAGAATATTGGGCTGTGAGTATTTACCAATGAGGTGCCTTTGTAGAAATGATAAGAACGGCCCGATATCGGCCAACAGAGCCAACAATTATTGGGCCAATGATTTAATTCATTGTAGCGCCAATGTTGGTGATTGCACTTGGCCCTATGTGGGCCCTCGTAAAGGGCCTATGTAGAAATTGACCACTGGCTCTATGATGGGCCGTCACAGTTGGTCTATCTAGAAGTTAGTCTATCGAGAATATTGGGCCGTGAGTTTGTTTGGGTTTGTTTGGGTGCGTGATAAATATTCAACCTATATCGGGCCAAGATTGGCCCGAGATTGGTACTTATGGATACATATTTCATGGAATAACCGTGAAATAAATTGTGATTTGCGTATATGACAGGTTTCAAAATTGGCATATTTTACTTACTTATGTTGGTTATTTACAAATGCCAATAATAAGCCAATACTTGACTACAAAAACTGAACTACAAAATATAGACGATTAATGTATGACGTGCCAGTTATTTGCCTATTCTGGCACAATATACAGATAATGAATAACCCAAGGCTTAAAGAAAATAAAAGCGGGTATGGTCTGACCCACTTAGCCAATAAAGGGCTTAGATTAATCAAATGTAATTTCCAGTATTTTAGCAGTGCCAGTTTTAAAATTGGCAAATTTCGATGAACTATCACGGCTGTTTATTGGTTTTAACAGATGGGCCCGGATAGGTTTTAGTAATGGGCTAATATTGTGCCAGTTCTCAATATATAACGGAACAATAATGGGCCAATGTAATTGGCAGTACTTCAGCATCACCAGCTTAAAAATTGGCAAATATTGTTTATCTATCATGACTGTTTAATGAATTTAAAAGATGGGCCATGATAGGTTTCAACTATGGGCCGATATTGTGTCGGTTTTCAATTTAGAACGAGACAATAATGAGCCAATGTAATAGCCAGTATTTTAGGATTGTCAGCTTTAGGATTGGCGAATTTAGTTGAACTATCACTGCTGTTTATTGGTTTTAAAAGATGGGCCAGGATAATCTTTAGTAATGGGCCGATATTCTGCCGGTTCTCAATTTATGACGGGACAATAATAGGCCAATTTAATTGCATGTATTTTAGCATTACCAGTTTTTAAATTGGCAAATATAGTTCAACCATCACGGCTATTTATTGGTTTTAAACGATGGGCCGATATTGTGCCGGTCTTCAATTTATAACGGAACAATATTGGGCCAGTGGAATTGTCAGTATTTTAGTGTCCCCAGTTTTTAAATTGGCATATTTAGTTTGACTATCACGGCTGTTTATTAGTTTTTAAAGATGGGCCAGGACAGGCTTTCGGGATGGGCCGATATTGTGCCAGTTTTCAGTTTAGAGCAGAACAGTAATGGGCCAATATTATTTCTCTTTTGTTGGCTTATACGATGGTCCCAATATTGGCCTGATCGTAACATTGGGCAACTCATGGCACCCTCTACATGGGATGCCGAATTGCAAAGTTTGCTGGACGATAACTCTCCAGTCGAAAGTGGGGGCTTGGAGCGTTGGCTGAAAAGCTCAACGTAGACGAGCCACGAGAAAGAGTAGCCAATCGAAAAAGTTTTTACTGAATATATATATTCCGTTAAGGAGTTTCGGGACAATTGACGATACGTTACAATTTGACTCAAATGTATACAGTAATTTCTTTGTCATATACAGAACGTACCCGCCAAATTTTAAATCGATCATCTATACCGCTTCTATAAGACTTACAATTGAAGAAACACTTTCAAACATAGGGAGACGCCTACACTCATCCCCGAATGGCAGTTTTATGCACGTCCTTCCGCGCATCCCGCTTGATATGGATTGTTCCAACTTTGCGCTCCCGTCTGCACGCCCGAACGTCACAGAACCCTCGAGCTGATGCGAAGGAAAGGAAATATGAGGCATATTTTCCGCGCGATTGCCGGCGGCGGGGACCTTATCACTCATCCAACAGTCAGCATTCCCAATTATGTTCCACTTTTTCACACGTTAATGCAACAATGTCGGTACGAACCGTGTCGATGGAGGAAATCGAAACAGCCACGCACGAAGAGCGCCCCGAAAACCAAGAAGACCGGGATTGTTTGCATCCTTGCGAAACATTTGCTGAGAGCAAAAATTAAAATATTGCGCCTACCCCCCTTCTCGTACGCACGACGATTCTATGGCAAACTGTGTACGATTTTTTCAAAACATTCACCAAGATCGCGAAGCACCGTTCGCATACATTATTTTTAAATATTTTATTATTATCTTGATTTAAAATGATTTTTTGGAAGAGCCGGTTTCTCTTGGTTTTAAGATGAGGAGGCAGCCATTGTAATTGTTGCCCTTGGGTTTATACTGAGGTTTAAAAGTAAATTTATTATGTGCAAATATACATATGTTGAGTGTAATGACTAAACGAATAAATGTAAATTTATTATGTGCAAATTTACACATGTCGTATGTAACGACTAAACGAATTGCGCCTCGTAAGGTGTGCATAGATCTATACGTTCCATACGTATTCCGATCTATACGTTCTCATTTCCGTTGTTCGGTTGCTGCTGATTTGGGCGTGGTTTAAAAAATTAAATTGAACGTATTTTTCTGCCACAAAGTATTTCGACTTATTTCTTATTTTGCTGCACTATATAAAAGGATCATCAGAGTGTTAAATTAATTTGAAAAATCAATTTTTTTACTTTATCCGACATCATTGGTTATAAGTATCGTTATAAGGTCTCTTTCATGTTGTTCAATCATTTATTCGCGCATAATTCCTTAAATCAGATTCGACTTATTATTTATACGACACGCGTTCGGATTTCATAAATGTAACAATCGCGGTGGCGCAGCAACTGTGACACGAATATACACGTAGGTACCACGAGGCGTGCCGCTTATGTTCTATCGCCCGGCGTCTTTCTTTTGTCGGAAACGATTTTCTGAATCCTTATTGGATCCCGATGGGGAATCCCTATTGGATGAGGAATCTCTATTAGATCCCGATGGGGAAATCCTATTGGATCCCGATGAGAAATCCATCGGGTCGGGTGGACATTGCTGTTCCGGGCTACAAACATTGGCGAATATGTGATAGGTATATCAAGTTCGTCAAATTATGATTTGTTTATGATTTTATACTTACATTTAACTTTCTTTTAAAATCTCATTTAAGCTGCTCTCATAAAATTCCACACCTACAGCGATGAACCGCGGGCGCAATCGTAACCCGAGTGCCGTCACGTCCAACACAAATGTTCATGCGCACAAGTATTTAAAATGTAAAAAGTGTGCATATTAAAGTTTATAAAAAGATTTTTTTATCCGTACCAAAAATACTAGCCTATAACAAACTGTAAATATACAATATGGGTAAGCACCAAAGTGAAGAAGTAACAAAAGAATATAAGTGTATTGTAGTATTCGATATTGTAAGGTATGATTTTAAAAAATGTTTCGTGTTGCGCTTCCGGCCGATGCCGTGCACGTAACTGCCGGGCAGTCGCGAGAGTAGAGGGAGTCCAGGCAGTTGCACTTGCTGCTTGGCAAGCGTAACACGCGACTCGTCGTCTTGACTGATATGGGCGGGGGCGTTTTGGCCACAAGGCACTCCGAGTGTTTCTAAAATCTTCAGTATAGAGATGTTGCCTTTATTAAGGGGCCAGTCCACTTTGGAGCCACGAAAAAAGCTATTTTCGCGATTTTTTTTGAGGATTTTATAAAAGATATGAATATAAAAGTTGCTGGGCTTGATAAATAGTGTTGAAATACATTTTTTAAAATAATTAATTCATTTTTATTGATTTTTAAGTAAAGAAACTATAGTTTAACGTAACGCCTCAAAAATAGGTGGGCTAGGTAGCTCCATCACAACTCGGCAACGGCTTGTCTGAAACAAAAAAATCAAAGTCCATTAGATTCAGTATAACACCAGCTACAAAATGACCCTCGGATATAAAGTTTTATCAAAAAATAAAAAAATGGCAGATGAAAAACGAAAAAAGTAATTAGAAAACGCGTTTTTTTCGCAAAAAAAAGAGTAAAACTAAACATTTTAAAACCATCGAGGGTCATCTTGTTGCGAATCATGTTTACAATATGTGGTTCAAATTTCAAGAGAATCGGTTTATTCGTTTTAGAGATACGATAGAGCTAGATTTTAAAAACGTTGTTTCGAGAAAAACGCGTTTGAAGTTTATGCTATGAAAAACTCTTACCTAAACTCAATCGGCAATTCCTGCACCGTACAAAATTCCTTCTGGTTGCTCATCATCGTCGATTTCTTCAAGTCTTGCTCGCTTTCGATTTTTTGAAATTGTCAATGTGGACTCGCCCCTTAAATAAACAAGCAGATGCATATGCTTCGATTCCAACTGGTACTACTCCGCCGGAAAGATGCTTTGGTGGAATTTTCCAAATGAGTTGATGAAAACTTTCGTTATTATTTTGTGTAAATCCACCAACGCATCTTTCTAAGAGTTCTTTCTTCGACGAATCTTCGTCAATTGGCTTAATAGCTTTCAAAACATCGGCAGGAAGAGCAGTGTAAGTGTGGTTGAAGGATGTTATTTCAGCATTCTTATCTTTGGGCAGCGCTGCGTAACGTCTCTGCCACTCACACCATGAATCGGGTCCGGGCGGGCATTTTTCGTGTTGTGAATTTTTATCCGCCGAACTATAATGAAAGTATATAGCCCAAATTTCATTTTCCATTTTTTTCAGCAGATTCAGTGTATATACACAACTGCTCCAAGTATATACGATGTGGAACCGTCGAACTCGTAGGTACACAAGCTAGGTAGGTAGGGAATTAAAAAATGTCAAGGCCATACATGATAATACAATAGAGCGGTGAAGTTTCAAGTGCTTATTATGCTTATACCAAGCAGCTGCTGGACGGTCGTGCTGTTGAAATACCTATAACTGAAATCTAATGCTCCGATCTTTATGAAATTTGGTGAGAAAATTCTTAAGATATTGTACTTAAGGGGAGATATACACCTAGATGGTCGAGGTCGAGGATTTAGAAGCTATGAACATTCCGACGACCGTAGAAGACCTACACTAGGGGCCTGGTATCGATGATTCCATGTAAGTTGACAAATTTCATGATTTATTCATTCCCAAATTTTCAAACGCGTTCTTCTCAAAACCACGTTTTTCAAATCGGTACCCAAAATTTCTCGAAAACCCATGAACCGATTGCCTTTAGGTTTTTTGTGGTTATTCTATACACCATTAACTAGTACTTGTCATAGGATTTTTTTTCCCGTTACTTAGTTTTTGTCTTATAGGCAAAATAATAACTAATTTTTGGCTCAAAAATCACTATTTATGTTTAAACGGCCGCCATTTTGTCATAAATCGATATTTTCAAAATCGGCTATGACAAGTACTAGATTATAGTATCTAATTCAATAATCTTTTTGTTTTTTTTTTCAGATGATTTTTGAAGAAACGCCAGTGGGTACCGTATACGCAGATTTTTTTACGACGCTCCAAGGATCATACAATGTCCGTGTATATTTTTGATATTTTTAAATAAAGAAAATGACACATATTTTCGAATGTATATACTTTTGGATAATTAAAACCCCAATCCGAAATTTCAAATAGTTTTCCTTGAAAAAATTCACAAAAATGATCGTTTTTCCGGCTCCTAAGTGTGTATCTCCCCTTAAAGAATATGCGATCAAAAAATGTTCCATTTTTCCGACCATCACAAGTTCATATAAGGCCTTAAGAGGTGAGATGCAGTCAGAATTTTCAAAAAATCGATTTTTTTACATTTTCTTAAAGCACGATGGTTCGAAAATATTCCCTGAAAATTTCGAGTCAATCCGATGAATAGTTTCCGAAATATCCCACAATTTGTGAAGGGGCATCGGGTCCCCATGGCAGGTAGTGGTTGACAAACGCGCAAACGATAATACCCGGGAAGGCAGAATGCTTCGAAGACAACAATAAATTGATATTTTAGAAGCTTCCACATCGGCAGAAGCCCTATTGTATGGGCCAGGAATTGATGATTCGATGTAAGTCATTTTTTAATTAGTATTTCTATATATAAATCAAGTGCAAAACTGGAAAACTCTTTCAGAAATTTTCAAAAATGTATTATTCAAAAACTATGAACTTTAGCAAAATTGTATAAGGAATACTTTCGTTTTAAAGTTGCCCAAAATGCTTTTTTTTTAAATAATTCATCCTGAACAACTTTAATTTTTTGAAAAATTGTTTTAACAATTGGCTAAAAAAAATTGAATGCTCGACTTTTTGGCAAAAAATTGTGATATTCGGATACAGCGGATCACAATACATTTAAAAAAGTTTAGCTTCATCCATCGATCTTAAAATGTTACGAACATATAATACCGTATCCACATCGGAAGACTTTAAACGCGTTTTTCTCGAAACTATGTTTTTCAAGTCGGTGACCACTATAATTCAAAAACCACGCGATGGATTTTGATGAAATTTGGTGTGCTTATTGACAGCATTAAAAACTAGTCCTTAATCGAAGGATTTTTGTCGAAAATTTCATTTTTTTTTGTCGAAAATCGAATGTTTTCATTTTGTTAATTTTTTAAGAAAAAAAAACGCTTCGATTAAGGACTAGATTTATCATTAAACTAATGATTTTTTTTGGCTTTTTTTTTTCAAATGATCCAGTAAAATTTTATGATGGTCACCGCAAAGCACTTCATGCCGAAGGGGGTCCGACAAAGATGGCGATATTGTTATAAATAATCAATATTTTTCTTTGAAAATTTGTACAAGTCAAGTTGAAATATAACATAAAAAGTCTGTTCAGCTAGATTTGTAAAACAAACTCAATTACTATAAAAAATAAATTATTGAAAATGCTCGTTTTTTCACGCCTCTGACTGCATCTCGCCCCTTAAATCGCTAAACTATATGACATGGCTGGATAAAATTTGAAAATATCCATTGGAGATAGATCCTTCTAGGTTATGTATGAGTTTGACACCAGTAAGTTGATAAATAATAGAAATACATACAATAAATTTAAAAAAGTGTCTTTTATCAACTGCGATTTCCCCGTAAACTAACAATGCTACGTGATTTTTGTGTGGGACTCATTTTGTAGATGATTCCAAGGCGCACAACTTTTATCGTACGCATTTTTTTTTATAAATCCCATTCCAAAGACAATAACATGATCATACTGGATTTTTCTTTCAATCATTTTTGCCGGCCCCAAATCACCATAGAATGGGGAGATATTTTAAGGGCACGTTCATGGAGGTCGAAATTACAAACAAAAAAATTGGCGACATGCTGACCTCGGTGAATAGAAGTGATGTTTACTCCGACTGGACTATAGCGTCGAGCGAATATGACGAGGAATCGATTCGTCTTATCTTCAAACGAACGCGAAGACAAGACGATCAAACTCCGCAACAAGTATTTCAACTCATTATTGTCGTAAAAAAATTAATAAAAAATAATCGCACCTAATGGAAAAAGTCGTTATTTTCTTTTACTTCTCACTTTTAATACGATTAAATACATTTGAATACACATACACACATATATAAATCTATATATGTATATATGTATATATATATATCACATAGCTACATCGATTTGCTTTTGTTCCTATACACCACTCGTATTTTTCGTCGCAACACGCAAACACTCGTTTTATTTTACTCCCTATTTGCTTTCTTCGTCGATTTTCGCTGCAAATATAATTATTATTGGAGTTAATAATGATTTAGTCCGAGCCTACAATGCCTCGTTGCACATTATTTACAATTAATAAGATTGCTTATGATCTCGCCGACGAGAAAACGTGATTCGGCAAAATTAAATAATAATTATTCTTACAAAACAGTAATAATAATAGAAAAAATAATCGTAGTCATGTGCGAGAGAGGACATTGACTGAGAGACAAAAAAAAACCTTTTGTCAAGATCACCACTCATTATTGCATCGACTGCAGCGTAATTCATTGACTAATTGATGACGGGCCGATAACGAATTGATAATGTGGCTTGCGATTCGTCGATTGTATCGATCGATGATGAATAAAGCAGCGATGTTTCGCTACGACGGCATAGAACTTCCATGGCGAAAGCTCTGTGAATTAAAATGAGCCCGGGCTCGAAATGACCCCGATTATCGGCTCCGAATATCGCGACGAAACTTAAAAAAAAACTTTTAAAAATTTGATTTAAAAAAGCCTTTTTTAAAATCAAATTTGCTCATATTGAATTGTTACCATTTAAATTGCTACGATTAAATTCAAATGTAATTGTGAAAAAATTGTTTGCATTGGAGAATGACCAGCTAGTTTTGAAAACAAAAACCTATTAAAAAAGAACGTGCTTGTGATTTCGAAGTGGCGCGAAAAAATGTTGGTTTCGAAGTGACTGTGTGCCCTCGAAGGGTCAACAATAAGGCGATCGAACGATCGCTCTGAAAGAATAATCAATTGGTCGATTGTTCAAAGTTACTCTGTTCATTATAGTTTGGCAGTGTGGCAATACAAGGGCAATTAATAATTACAATACATCGTGTACGCAAAGTTTTTCCTCGAGTATCGATCTCTCCCCCGCCCCCCGCCCTTCGCGATCGAAAGTACGAAAGCTCGAATTCTCTTTGCAGGAAGAAATTTACTGATTGCGCTACCTCTCTTTCGCTCGATTCGTTGTCGGATTTTAGGCCAATATCAATCGCTCTCGTGCGCGCACCCGATTAAACGTTCTTTTGTTCAGGCGTACGAGACTTTTTCATTTTTCGGCGCGTTCGTCGCTGACTTTTCTTAAGGCCTTAGGCCACAGTAACGGGTATAAAATCATGTGCGATTTAACCGTTTTTTTCGTATGAAAAAGTGATTCACTCATAAAGTTACTTACACACCTATTTAGTATGAATATCAAGCTGTTAAAAAAAAATATATTTTTTTTTCGATGTACAAAATGACTGACTACTCGGAACTTCTCAAAACAGCTTTTTTCGAATTGGCGTGACAAATAACTTCGACAATTTTCACTCGATTTACTTCAAATTTAGAAGTTATGTTCCTAATTGCATTTCGCAGTGAAGTACGTACGGAATTTCTGATTAATCGAAAACTTTTCATTTTATGACCAGTTTATGAGCAGTTATAACGAAATTTTACACTGAAAATTCATTTCTTAAGTTCAAATACCTACAACTTTTGAATAAAACAATGTTTTTTTAATTCCGTGCGCACTTCTCTAGGTATTCTAATGTAGATTGACGAGAATTTTTGTTTTTTGTTCTAGGTCAAAAATTGTGGATGCTAAATGTCACGCCGCGGACCTAAAAAAAAAAGATAAAAGAAAATTTTAGTAATCGGCCATTTTGTACATCTAAAAAAAGTATATATATATTTCTCAACAGCTTGATATTCATACTGAATAGATGTATAATTGATTTTTATACCCGTTACTGTGGCCTAAGGCCACAGTAACGTAAACGTCTCAGCGATTCGATATCAAGAAAATTCATTCTACTTTATCGTACTCGCGTACGAGGGACAAAAAAAACGTGAAATTGGTCAACGCTGAATCTCGCCGGGGATTCCCCCGACAGGGCAGGCGCGATCTTTCGACACCGACAGCCCGGTATCCGCTTGGTACATCGCTCATTCTCGCGGAGCCAATGAGCCGCGAAAATTCGATTTTCGCAAAGTTCTACGTGTCAATTCAACGGATTCCCGGGCCATTTTGTCTTTCATCTTCCAGTCCCGAGGCGAAGAGTCGTCCCGCGTTTTATCGATACGGGTGGCGATGATGCCGGCGCGAGTTCGACGAGTCCTCGTGATGTCGAGCGTTGCTCTGCCAGCTTCTGCTTCGTCTGTTCCAGGGACTGCGTTTGGGAAAGACACGCGGATTAGTACACGCTCGTACGGAGCCCGGCCGGAAGTACATATAGACAGAGAGAGTAAATTGTACGAGTCTGACAAAGAAAAAGAAGAAAATTCTGGAGAAGAAGAAAAAGAAGAAGAGAATGAAGAAAATTAAGACGAAAAAGGAAAAGGAAGAAGAAGAAAAAGAAGACGGAGGCACTTGCTTGGGCAATTTTTTGCGCCTCTTATTAGGCGGGCTGCCGAGCTCGCTTTCCCGTATTATTTGCAGAGCCGATGGCACGAACATGTCTTCCGCTGAAATAGCGGAAGAACAATTGATAAATATGACGATAACTTTCGCGAATTCGGCTTACGATGGAAAAAAAAAAACGGGAAATGAAAAAGCGGGTTGCGCAACGCACCGAAGGAATTCGTGTATTTTCTCTTGGTGACGTATCGTTGATGTTGCTGAATCGGGGCTGCTGGTGCATTTTCCCGCGCATTACCGACCGTACAGTCTCGCGTACCTTTGCAGCCCTTCAGATGCTCCAATTGATCGTGGAGATACGATTTCTCGGCGCTTGTCAACGACGAAAGTCTGTTCCACTGTTCGAATGGATCTGCGATGAAGAAACAGAAAACGTTACGGTGAATGTTTTTCACGAAACATGAGAGAGTGTGACAAAAATGTTCTAAACCAAACGAATCCAGACGGTATTTAAACAATATCCTGCTCCAAATAATCCTAAACAAACCATGTGCAAGAGAGTTTGAACCTAAACAAGGTCAAACAGTATGCAAAAAATGTCGCAACTTAAACAAACTCAAAGAGCATGCAAAAAAAATATCGCTCCTCGAACAGTTTGCCAAAAAATATTCAATACATTTTAAAAAGTTTCAATACATTTAAATATACTTTATATTAAATAGACTTTTTTAAGTTTTGAAAAAAGTATCTATTTACTGTTATTTATTGTGTCTAGTTCAACGTCGTCCAAAGGATATCATAAAGACGAATTACATAAGACGTTCTTTTCATGACATCTTTCAGATATCGGCAATATGCTGTCTTTTAAGATATTAGGTATTGGCGGGAAATAGTAAAAAGTCATCCAAATGTTGTCCTAAAAATGACATCCGACGGAAAACTTTTATCATAGTGCGAATATAGCGTGTCATATTTCAATTCACCGTAAAAAAATTGTGTGTAACAACAAGTAGTTGAAACAATAAAGCAGTTCAAATATATATACGTGAGTGCCTATTATCTTATTATTCTTTTTGCCTCTGTGAGTACATATGTATATTTAATTTATACGTATAGGTATATATATATAGGTATATATGTAGGTTATCCAAGGGCTCATTTGGAGCATTGCAACCACCAACAGGCGTGACCGTAACGGGGGAGAAGTTCAATAACGACTATACCGTTTTTATAATTTTGAATTATATTTCACTTATAATGAATCAGTTGATGTTTTACTATCAATGACCTAGCCCACTTCGAGGCAATATCTTATTAATTTCTTTATTATAAAAATAAACTTAATAACAGTTTACAATATTTAATACAGCTTAATATTACTCATTTTTATTATAAAATAGTAAGCATAGTTGAGGAAAGTTTTTCTTGCAATACCAACGAGTATATATATATATATATATATATATATATATATATATATATATATATATATATATATATCCACACGTTCGTATTGAAAGTAACAAAAATGGTATCATCTATGCTTATCATATAATAATAAAAAATGGGTAATATTGAGCTATATTAAATATTCTGGACTATTAATAAGTTAATTTTTATAAAGAAATGGATAGGATATTGTTATATATATATATATAGCGCAAATAAAGAGATATGGTTTTTGATGGTACTCTTCGATGCCGTTAAGGGGCTATACCAGTGTGACACTTTCAAAAAATCGATTTTTTTTACCTCTTTAGACAGTTTATACGTTCAAGAATATGAAATAAGAATTTTTAAATTTGCTGACATTGTAACTCAAAGAGCAATTATCCGATTGACTTGAAATTTAAACTGAGAACTCTTGAATATATTTACTCCACAATGACGTAGGATATTTTTGATTGGGTGAAAGTTAACGATTTGGCATTGGAAAAAACGACCATTTTATAGGCAAGAAAACAGACTTTTTTTATCATAACTACGCCATTTTGTTAGATTTTGATATTTTTCGAAAATCCTACGTCATTGTACAGGAAATACCTTCCAATTTAACGACATTTTTTCCTTTTTCGGTTTCAGCTACTGAATCGTTCGGAATCATGTCAGCAGTGGAGGAACTTTTTTTTGCGCCTCCGAAGGCAGCGCATAAGTCGCTTAGATCCCAATATTTTTCTATGAAAAAATTATGTAATATAGGTCAAATATAGCCAAATATATTCTTAATTTTCCGAACTATTCAATTTGGTACTTTTCTTCGAAAAAATGCCCGAAAATCCCCCAAATTTTCAGCGTTCACACTGGTATAACCCCTTAAGATGTCGTTTTGTCAACCTTATTCGAATGCCTATTGGACGACTTTTAGATGGCAGTAGTATATTGGCATTTTTGTGCCATTAAGGCGAAGTAGAAGATCTACCACGTGACATATGAGTGCGAGAGAGATAGCTGAAATTTTCGAACAGATATTTCTCAGAGATGAATAATATTTAGGGCAAAAGGAAATCATCAAGCTCTGCGTCAGTGAATTCTCCAGAGCCTAATGCTTTGTTTTTCCTAAAAAATGTAACCATCTATGAGAAAATTGGGTTGGAAAATTTGTGAGGTTATGTTGACCTTGTACATGCCCTTAAGAAAATATCCTTCGGATATATCGATTTGATGACTTTACGCTATCGTACCGACAACCAATAAGAGTTAACATTTTATTGACACTCTGTTAACCATTAAAAGTTTCCGCATAGTTAATGATCGGACACAAATAAGTTATCTGCCAAGCGGACATAAGTGATACGATTTGTAATACAACACGGCGTTTTTTTGGACAACCAAAAAGTTATCCGCATTCGTTTCGCGATATCTTTCGGATGTTATATAGATAACATTTTGCTAACTGGGGTGCCATACCTCCGCCAATTTCGAAGATTAAGGCGTAAGGCCACAGTGCTTTATCATCATAGGAACAAGTTACTATTCGATTTATATTAAGACATTTTTTTCCACCGACTTTGAGCGGATAACGTAAGACCACCTCTGACACGGCCATCGAGTACCTAAAACTTTAAGAGGTTACGCCCACTTGCGATTTTGAAAAAAAATCGATTTTTTTTATTGCATTTTTTTGAAGTATAAGTATCTGAGAATATGTCCTGAAAATTTCAAGTCGATCCGAACAAAATTGCCTGAGATATGAGCGTTGAAAGAGAAGAATCCGCGTTGAGAGAGCGTTGAAAGAGAAACTTTAAACGCGTTTTTCTCAAAATGGCATTTCTGAAGTCGGTGACCAAGATTACTCGAACACTAATAAACCGATCTTCTTGAAATTTTGCAGGCTTATTTAATACATAAAAATGTAGTCTTTAATCGTTCGATTTTTTTTCGAAAAAAAAATGGCCGTTTTATCGCCAAAAAACGGCCGTTTTTTTCGTTAAAATCGAATCATTAACTTTGACTGTCTGCCATTTTGTGAAAAATGAATATTTTTTAAAATCCTTCGATTAAAGACTAGTTTATACTTATATTTGACTAAATCCATCCGCATTTTTTTTTCAGATGATCCACTTCGCCGCAATGTTGGTCACCGCAAACCGTGTATATAAAAACATTATTTCATTGACGGCCATTTGCCACTAAACAATGTAATATTTTTCCATAAAAAAAATACTGAAAGTTCTTCAAGATGTGTTCTTCACGATGGTATATTGATCGATTAAAAAAGTTTTGTAGTTTTCTTTTAAAAAATTCATGAAAATGGCCTTTTTTGCGCTACAAGTGGGGGTAACGCCTTAAACGCGTTTTTCTCGAAACAGCTTTTTCCAATTGGCGTGACAAATAACTTCAACAATTTTCACTCGATTTACTTCAAATTCAAAAGTTATGTTCCTAATTGCATTTCGCAGAGAAGTACGTACGGAATTTCTGATTAATCGAAAACTTTTCATTTTATGAGCAGTTTTATACGAAATTTTTCACTGAAAATTCATTCAAATACCTTCAACTCAATTCGAATACCTACAACTTTTGAATAAAACAATATTTTTTAAATTCCGTACGTACTTCTCTAGGTATTCTAAGGTAGATTGATGAGAATTTAAGTTCTTTGTTCTAGGTCAAACATTGTGGATGCTGAATGTCACGCGGCGGAGCGCCTAAAAAAAAGATAACTAAAGAAAATATTAGTAGTCGGCCATTTTGTACATCGAAAAAAATATATATTTTTTCTAACAGCTTGATATTCATACTATATAGATGAGTGTCAATTTTATGAGTGAATCACTTTTTCATACGAAAAAAAATTGTTGAATTCGCACATTATTTTATACCCGTTACTGTGGCCTAACCCCCTAATAAAAAGAAATACCATGTAACAGCCAAAAGTACCAATAGAACATACCCTAAGTCTAAAAAATGGCGAAGAAATCTTTCCTTAAAAAAAAAATGAAAATCAGCCATTTTTCCTCGCCTAAAGGTATCTCTCCCCTCAAGAGAAAAAATGCAATTTTCCCAATGGAAGTAATAACTCCTCAGCCAAATCTTACCGATCCTGAGATTGTAAAAAGTCGCGGTGCCAGTAGCGAATTCGCAATAGAGAAAATTGTGGGTCGAATTGATGGTACGGATGCAGGAATAAGTGTTGTTATTGGAGTCGACGCAAGCGCAAAAAGGTCCCTCGCTCCAAAGCGGTGCCGTTCTCCAATGATCGTTGTCGTGTACGAAACAATTCATGCGAGGCTTGAAACATTCCTCCTCGAATTTCGCCTTTTTCTTCATTTTTCTCTCCTTCTTGCGCAATCGCTCCTCCTTCAGTCTCCTTCTCTCCTCCTTGGCGATTTCCTTCTCGTCTCTCTTGGCCTGGGCAGGATCGGGCTCGCAGTAGCACTTGTGACGTGCCTCGAGCGGGCTGTTCAACATTGGAGGCAATCGGCCGTTGTTGCTCGTCGTCGTGATACCTGTCGGTCCGTACGAAAACACCGAAAATCATGAAAAATACACTGAGAAGAAAAAATCATTGATCCAATTGTAAAATTGTTGGTGTAAATAATCGGATTTATTTGTCCAAACAAAGCGCTATTGACTTTAATAACATGATAAAATTAAATGTTTTTTTTTTTCATTCAAAAGATATATTGTTAGCCGAGAAGAATATATTATTGAAACTATCTAAAAAATTATCGCGAACAAATTATATAGTTTTGAATGTATTTTTTGCAACGAACAAAAAAAGCTTTTCAATCCATAACATGAATATTATTGATTCGAGTACACAAGAAAAATTGAATTTCGCTCGTTTGATTCAGATAAAATTTCTATTGAGTAAATATGTTATTTTATTTTTTCGCCATATCCGATATTGATTTCCAAGTACATTATTCTTTAAAATATTAATATTTTATTTTGATTGAAAAATATTAAGCAAATGTCTGAATTGGTTAAAAAAGTTATGCGAAAATAAAATTTGTTTCTTGCGCATTTGGTTGAAAAAATTCAACCAAAACATGGCCGAGCGCCACCGAAATTATAGGTGTGAGAAAACCCGTAGTTCTCGGAGTAACCGCTAGAAGCTGCACGCGCGCTCGTTTCTCGTAGGCGTAGCGCGAACCGAAAATCTACTTAAACGCCGGAGAAACTCTAAAGAGTATTGGCATGTGGCTAAGATCAAAGTGTAGTATCCGTTCTTATCAGTTGAATATCTGATATTCTCTCCACGGATATTCCATTGGATATCTGATATTCTCTCCACTATTATCGTGGATGATCATTCTAATGCTCACTTTTTATTTAAGATTTAAAACAAATTGAAAAACTTACATCCCATGACATATTCGTTTCGATGTAGTAAAGAAATAATTAATTCTATTGATTACATTTTTGTACGAAATAAAAAATGTTGTAGCAACCGCTTAATTATTTAATCCAATACATCTACAAATTGTATATGGAATTATTTCAATAGAATATAATTTTATTTGAAGGTTAATGTAGATATTCAGAGAACAGAAGAGCTTTTTCAAATAAAATAATATGTTATTTAAATCAATCGCATTTTCCAATTTTTTATAGTATTGTAACAATCTCATATATCGGTGGCACTCCGCAGCAGCACATTTATTTGGATCAACCAATATATTTTTTCGATTCAATTGGTTTTTTTTTCTCAGTGTAGGATAACAAAATAGTACAGCCGTGCTGTCGCTGAAAAACCCCGGAATCGGAGAAAATTAGAAGAAGGCTAGTTTTTTCACAGGTGATTTTGTAGGTACCGCGGGTACAAAATCGAAGTTTGCCTAAAAATCGGGGTGTAGGGTTTTTTTAGGGAATGAAAGTAGATGGGGGTGGATTGATGCCCAACTACAACCCTTACGAAGTTGGCGCCGTGAGACAAAATGTTCAGAAAAATCCGGGCTTTAGTTTTGTCGACAGCGCCGAAGTCGTAGAAGTTCATTTTGGGGATGAAAAAGTGGGGTGAAATTTTGAAAAATCAGTTTTAATTCAATAACTTTTTAGAAAAAAATCGTACACTTTTTGTTCGAATGGGAAAGTTCAGAATTTCATATTGAATTTTCAATCCCTGATAGGGGTTCGAAAAAGCAAAATTCAAGGGTGGTCCATAGAAACGAAAATATAGAGAAAATTATTCTCTATATTTCGTACATTCAAACCATCCCCGAAAAATAGATTGTTTTTGAATTATTCAAAAAACATTTTTTTTGTTTACACTTCAACAATTCTTTTGCTGGTGAAGATATTATTGGAGCGGGATGATCAAATACTCGATCGACGCGTCTTTTCAAGGGCTACAACGTCCCCATTTGAACATAAATCGTATGCGTTTTTCCTAAAGAGGTATCGAATGAAAACTGATTTTTCCAAATTTCACCCCACTTTTTCACCCCCAAAATGAACTTCCACGACTTCGGCGCTGTGGACAAAAATAAAACCTGGATTTTTCTGAACATTTTGTCTCCCGGCGCCGACCTCGTGGGGGTTGTAGTTTGGCATTAATCCACCCCCATCCCCTTTCATCCCCTAAAAAAAGACCCTACACCCCGATTTTAAGCCAAACTCGGATTTAGCATCCGCGGCACCTACAAAATCACCTGTCAAAAAACTAGCTTTCTTCTAATTTTTTCCGTTTCCAATATACAGCACGTCTGTACTAAAAAGATTTTCAGCAACGAAAAAACCTTGTTCTGGAGGAAAGACCGGGCGGCGAAAATGAATAAAAATTGGAAACCTTGTTTGTGCCTCCGATCTGGCGACTCGAGAATCGTCACGTCGATTCTCGCTGGTCCTAGGACACCGGAAGTACGATTTCTCGTTGTTCTGAGCGGTCTCCTGGTGGTCGTAGGCGTAGTAGCGAGGAATATTCCACGAGTTGCGGGGCTCGTGGGGCTCGCAGGAATCTCGGATGACGCGTGCGTGGTGATGATAGTTTCGGCGGTGGTCGCGGGGGTCTCGGGGGTAACGCTATCCGTCGTGATTCTCGTAAAGTCCTCTTCCTCGAGTGTGGTGATTTTCTCAAAATCGTCGGTGTCCCTAGTTGGCGAAGGTGGGATCATTCGGTTGGGATAATGATGATGATGTCTGTGTACAGGTCCCAAGGACGATGGCGCTACTGTCGTCATCGTCGTGGTCGTCGTCGAGATATTTTCCATGCGGGTGGTGCTGGTCGGTTCCTCGTGCACGCTGTTCGTAAGTATCGTCGCGTTTTTCTTGTGGCCGTGAATTTTCCGTCTCCTCAACGGCGTCTTCTCGTGATCGATCTCGGGCCGATTGTTCTCCTCCTTGGCTTTCTGTCGGCGCCATGTTTTTCTCGGTTTGTTGGCAGCGGGAAGGCGCGTCGTGGTCGTCGTTTGAGCGATATCCGCGATTACCAGAGGGCCGGTTGTTTGGACTTTGGGAGTCTCAGTGGTGAGAGTAGCAGCGCGATGAAGGCCATCGGAGGCCTGTGACGTGGCAGGCGTGGAGGTCGTGATTTTCGCGATACTCGCGCTCGTAACTCTCTCGTGTTTCTTGTGATGGCGGTTCGTGTGATTTCGCGAATGTGCCTGATGATTCTTGTTCTTGTTGGTGTGATGATTGTTGGCGCCTGCGGTCGAAAGTTCGCTTCCCTCCTCGTAGTCCGCCTCGTCGGTTTCTACGGCCAATTGGGGCCTCTTCGTCATCAAATGACGCCTGATCTCCTTCAACGTATCCAGCTGCATTCTCATGTCGCGTATCTGTTGCTCGATCTCCCGTCTCGATATTCGCCACTCGTTGGGATCCTGATATACCGCCTGGGTACAATTGACACCGCCTTTGGGCAACACGAGACACCGAGGCTGGCTCATCAGCCTTCTCGTGTCCACGGCCTCCTCGTCTTTCGCGTTTCGCACCTGTTGCGTTCTCTTCAAATCGTCCAATTCCTCCTCTATGCTCTCCATTATTTTCGTCACGTGCTCAATCGTGTCCTTCTTCGTGACGCTTCGACGTACGCGCGACTGCCGCTCGAGAAGATCGTCGATGTTCAGACGTCCCGTCACCACTTCGTGCAAACTCGGATCAAAGTCCGCCGACGTGTAATCGCCCCGCGAGTCTGTCGTTCCAAACGTGTCTCTTTTGCCTGGAAAACATTCGACGTACGTTTAAGGGGCTATACCGGTGTGACACTTGCAAGCCTATCAGCAGGCATTGTTCGAGGAAGAGGAGGGTCCATTGTATGGGCAAGGTATAGCTGATTAGCAGTTTTTATGGTGAATATTATTTTATCTTGCAAACATCGATAGTTAAATCTTTTAGGCGGGGTAAGGTATTCGAATATATTTGTTTGCATTAAACAAAATTTCATGAATGCATATCTCAAGAATATTGTGTCAAAATTTCAAGTCGAACGGAGCAAAATTGACGAAGTTATGAGTATTTGAGCGTCCGTTGCTCCAGGCCGGGTTTTTATAGCTGATCGACAGTAAAGAAGGAAGAGCTTTGCGGAGACAAATGCAAAAAGATGCTCTAGATCATGATGATAGAAGCTTTTTGCTCTACGGACCTGGCATCGACGACTCTGGGTGAGTATAAGAAAATTATCGAGTTTTATTTTGAATTTTTCAGTGTGCAAAACTTTGAAGCGTTTTTCTGAAACTTGTCATGTTTGAAGTCCGTGTACGCCATAACTCAAAATCTACTGGACCAATCGTTTTGAAATATTGCACAGTACTTCTTCACATAATTCACCGGGTATTGTCTGGAGCTTTTTTCTTTTTTTTTTTTTAATGATTATTAATTTTAGAAGAACAAATTAGCCGATTTTTTTAGCGAAAATCGGTTTTTTGGCCCCCAAGTGCTACGAAAAATTGAAAAATCGCAGAAAAAAATATCCTCCCGCGGTTACCTCCAGAAACATCTCCTTTAACAAATGCATTTTGATTTTTTTGTTTCAGATGATTCTGTTGCGAGTTATGATGTACACCGCAAAACAACTTTTTTCGAGGCGCCTCCGGAGATTCACTGTCACTCGTTCAATTTTCAATATTTTGCAACGAAAATTTAGGAAAGTATTGTCCAAATATCGCATTATTATATGGAAATTAACTGAATAAACTAAAACTATCTGTATCGCCAAAAAATCTTAAAAACATGCA
This sequence comes from Ophion ellenae, assembly GCA_963210295.1. Classification (NCBI taxonomy): domain Eukaryota; kingdom Metazoa; phylum Arthropoda; class Insecta; order Hymenoptera; family Ichneumonidae; genus Ophion; species Ophion ellenae. The sequence goes on from OY723397.1 coordinate 8,235,522, forward strand.
TTCTTAATTTTCCGAAATATTCAATTGAGTACCTTTATTCCAAAAAAATTCTCGAAAATCACCCAAATTTTCAGCGTTCACACGGGTATAGCTCCTTAAGGGGAGGGTAGGGATTTCAGCGTGAAAAAAAAAACACTTTTTTGCGATTTTTTTTCATCTATATGGAAAGAGTAAATTCATTGAAACCTTTTGTACATTGTTGAGTGTCATTTCAAGAACATTCCGTGAAATTTGTACGCGAAAATATTCACAAACAAGCCGGTGCCGCGTTTTTCTCGAAACCCTTTTTCAAAGTCCGTGTTCACTGCCATTTAAAAACTACATGACCGATTTATTTCAAACTCGGTACACACTTTCTACATGTAAAATACCTCCCCCCAACGGTTAGTTTGAGATTTTTTTACATTGACGGGGGTTTTCCACCCCCAAAATGGCGGAATTTTCCGTGAGAAATAGCACTTTTCACTTTACATGACCACCAAAAATTCAGAAATGAAAAAAAAAAATTATCAAAGACCGTTGGGGGGAGGATTTGATGATACTTTGACTAAATTTTAATGGTACTTGATTTCAGATAATTTCTAGCTGAGATACAGTGAACACCGCAAATCGTGTTTTTCCAAAGGCGTTTTTGGAAAAGCTTTGTCACCGGCTTGTTTGTGGATATTTTCGCGTACAAATTTCACGGAATGTTCTTGAAATGACACTTAACAATGTACAAAAGGTGTCAATAAATTTACTCTATCCATATAGATGAAAAAAATTCGCAAAAAATTGTTTTCTTATCACACTGAAGCCCCAACCCTCCCCTTGAAATGTAGCGGCCTTCTCGAACATTGAAGCTTTGACTGAACTTCTATTACGCACCCCGTCGCGTTGTTTGCGAGGCCTCGTCATCGTCCTCATCGTCCTCGTCGTCGTCGTCGTCGTCGTCAACGTGACGTGCGCTGGCACGGCTTCTTTCTCGGCCGAGATGAAATTTGTGACCGTCGTAATCGTTCGTCTCGAGTCTCGTGTAGACGACGCCGTTCGGTGTGAAGCAGGCGCACTTCTTCGACACTCTTGCCGGCTGCACGAGGGGTGAAGGCATCGGTGGCGGAGCCGACGAATATCTGCACTTGTGTCTACGCCATCTTCGTCCCTCGCGCTCGCAGCGCCACTTCTGTCCCGGCACACAGTCAGCCTGAGCTTCCGGTCGCGAACACTCCAGTGCCAAACGCTCGTGCTTCGAGCTAAACGACGATGCTTGCAACGACGGATTTACACCGTTCTCCAGATGGGCATCCGAATCTGCGGAAGAAAAGATTTCAACCACGGAACTTTTGTAGTTACCTACTGCGATGTTGAATAAGTTCTTGCTGTTTTTTGAGTGAAAATTAATTCTTTATTTGAAAAAATCATTCCTGATGCTTTCGAAGGTTGCGAAAATGTGCGATCAACTCCTAATGATTCTGCAAGTTCAGCTAGCGTCTGACATGAGTCTTCATGAAGTAATGCCTCCAATTCAACGCATCAAAATCATTATTTTTTAAGCTTCTAAATCAATCGCTGCGTGTTGTCTCCGACAGAGCATGGCCGCCGTAAGTTTCAACAAGAATTCTGTATGCTTCAGCTGCAGATTTCTTTTTAATTAAAGAGTTATATACAGTTAAAATGTTCGAAAATCGATTTTTTTAAAAATGTACATATATTTAAGTACACACACAGAAAATGTCTTGTCAATCCGGTGAGTATTCGCGAAGTTACACGTACATTTGTAATGACGTGTCAGAGCGTTCGAAAGTGCTTTTGAAACTTTGAACGCGTTTTTCTCAGAACTGTGTGTTTTAAAGACGGTGAGCAAGATTTCTCGGAAACGGCTGAACCGATCAGTGTCAAATTTGAACACAATCTTCTCAAGTATATTTTTTAGTAATTAATCGAAGTTTTTTTTTCACCGATAAATATTTTCCATTTTATAAACAACTTAAGGGGCTAGACGAGTGTGACACTTTGAAAAAATCGATTTTTTTTGCCTTTTTCGACAGTTTATACTTTCAAGAACATCATTATCATTCATATCATTTATATCAATATAATGTTATCTTGCAAAAATCGATAGTTATATCTTTAAACGCGTTTTTCTCGAATTGAGATTTTTCAAATTTGCCGACATTGAAACTCAGAGCAATTATCTGATTGACTTGAAATTTGAACCCCGTACTCTTGAATATATTTACCCGAAAATGACGTAGGATATTTTTGATTGGATGAAAATTGACGATTTGGCATTGAAAAAAACGACCATTTTATAGGCACGAAAAGAAACTTTTTTTCATAACTACGCCATTTTGTTAGATTTTGATATTTTTCGAAAATCGTACGTCATTGTACAGGAAATACCTTCCAGTTTAACGACATTTTTTCCTTTTTCGGTTTCAGCTACTCAATCGGCCGGAATCATGTCAGCAGTGGAGGAACTTTTTTTTTTTTTGACGCATCCGAAGGCAGCGCATAAGTCGCTTGGATCTCAATATTTTTCTATGAAAAAAATATGTAATATAGGTCTTAATTTTCCGAAGCATTTAATCGAGTACTGTTCTTCCCAAAAAATTCCCGAAGATCACCCACATTTTCAGCGTTCACACTGGTATAGCTCCTTAAGGCCTAAATTTTTGTCAAAAATGGATTTTTTTTCAGATCCCGCTATTTTGTCACAAATTATTATTTTGCTTATTCCTTCGATCAATTACAAGATAATCCATTATATTAACGAAATATTTTTGGTTTTTCGATTTTAGATGATCCAGTCCAGAGATATCGTGCTCACCGCAAGACGCCTTTTTTAGAGGCGCTCCTATCAACTATAGCAGCTTTCAAAATAATTATTTTTACAAATAAAAAATGTTAAAATATAGTTAAAAGTTACCATAATATGTGTACACATTTTTACGTTAATAGATTTAAAGGTCTTCTGAAGAAAAAATCTTGAAAAATCGATCATTTTGGGCCTCCTGACTCTATATAACCCCTTAAGTAGTGCAGTAAAATTCTCCGTAAATGCTCTTTTTGGACACAAAATTTGACGTGTTTGACACTACAAAAAGAAAGTTGTTTACACTTCGGCGAAATCACGTGCACTGGATTTCAAGCTTGCTTGTAGTACTTCTTTATAGATGCGTTACCATCTTAAGGCGGGATATACATTTACAACGAGCAAAAAAACGACATCTTTTTTTCTTCTCTTTAAACGATGGAACTATATATGGAGAATATTTTCCAAAAGTTTCAAAGCGGATTTCGTGAAACTTCAAACGTTAAAGCCCGTCAACGCTGTGCCTCACGGTTCGGATTCGGAGCGCGCGGCACAGATCGAAGCGAGAGCGCAGAGGGGCAGACAGAGATGGGCAAAAAGTAATTCAATTAACAACCAACAATTACAATTACTACTGTAATTGATACATTAATTAGTTTGTAACCGATCACTTAAGTAATTCGTTACCACAAGTACCTAGTGCAATTTTATTCAAATTCTGCGAACTTCAAGCGCGTTTTTCTCAAAACTGCATTTTCGAAATTGACGTGCAAGATTACTCAAAAACTATTGAGCCGATTGAGTTTAAAGTTGGTATTGATAATATTGCTACCTTCTACTCGACGAGAATTGTTTTTGGAAAATTAGAGAAAAAAACTCCCTTTGTAATGCAAATTTTACAGAAATTTTGCGGGAAATTTGGGCTTTTTTTGTAAAAGCGTGGTATTCTCTTGAATTTGCATTTTTTTTCGTTGTGATTAACGTCCAATAGAAACTATACGTTTGATGGTAAATGAATTAAAAAAAATTGTTTTGTATACTCAAACATACTATTGAGGCCTTAGGCCACAGTAACGGGTATAAAATCATGTACGAATTTAACAATTTTTTTTCGTATGAAAAAGTATAAATTAAATTAATTACACATCTAGTATGAATATCAATCTATTTCACATCTATTTATCATGAATATTATCATGTATGATAAAATTAATTACACATATATTTAGTATGAGTATCAAGCTGTTTGAAATTTTTTTTTTTAATATACAAAATGGCCGACTACTAATATTTTCTTTTGTTATCTTTTATTGTAGGCGCTCCGCGGCGTGACATTTAGCATCCACCATTTGTTACCTATTAAAAAAAAACAAAAATTCACGTCAAACTACATTAAAATACCTAGAAAAGTACGTACGGAATTTAAAAAATATTGTTTCATTCAAAAGTTATAGGTATGTGAACTTAAAGAATGAATTTTCAGTGAAAAACTTCGTTATAACTGCTCATAAAATGAAAAGTTTTCGATTAATCAGAAATTCCGTACGTACTGCGTTCTCTGCGAATGCAATTAGGAACATCACTTTTAAATGTGAAGTAAATCGAGTGAAATTTGTTAAAGTTATGTGTCCCGGCAATTGGAAAAAAGCTGTTTCGAGAAGTTTCAAGTAGTCGGCCATTTCGTGCATCGAAAAAAAAAATATATTTTTTCTAACAGCTTGATATCCATACTAAATAGATGTGTGATAATTTTATGAGTCAATAACTTTTTTATACGAAAAAAATTGTTAAATTCGCACATGATTTTATACCCGTTACTGTGGCCTAAGGCCTTAAGGGGAGATATACACCTAGATGGTCGAAAAAAATCGATTTAGAAGCTATGAACATTCCGTCGACCGTAGAAGACCTACACTATGGGCCTAGTATCGATGATTCCATGTAAGTTGACAAATTTCATGATTTTTTTATTCCCAAATGGTCAAACGCGTTTTTCTCAAAACCACGTTTTTCAAATCGGTACCCAAAATTTCTCGAAAACCAATGAACCGATTGCCTTTTTTTCCCGTTTACTCAGTTTTTGTTTTATAGGCAAAATAATAACTAATTTTTTGGCCCAAAAATCACTATTTATGTTCAAACGTCCGCCATTTTGTCATAAATCGATATTTTCAAAATCGGCTATGACAAGTACTAGATTATAGTATCTAATTTGATAATCTTTTTGGTTTTTTTTTTCAGATGATTTTTGAAGGAACGCCAGTGGGTACCGTATACGCAGATTTTTTTACGACGCTCCAAGGATCATACAATATCCTTGTATATTTTTGATATTTTTAAATAAAGAAAATTAAACATATTTTTGAATGTATGTACTTTAAGATAATTAAAACCCCAATCCGAAATTTCAAATAGTTTTCTTTGAAAAAATTCACAAAAATGACCTTTTTCCGGCTCCTAGGTGTATATCTCCCCTTAAAGTATCCCTACAGTTTGACAAACGTAAAATAATGATTGATAGTTTGAAAAATGCCTCAAAATTGTTTAATTTCTTTCCCGTCCAAATGTATATGCCGCTTTGTACTCACACGCCGTTCTGGTAACGCCATCTGTCCGGAAACAGCGTGAACTTATTCAACGTCCTGATAAAACTATGTTCATCATTGTAATGAGTATTATTATTGATTATTAACGTTATTGTCATTACTATTGACACATCCGTTATTGTTATTATTATCGTTAGAAGATTAGACGAAATGTCGCGTACTGGTGGTCTCATCACCGATCGAATCCTCGAAATCCTCGTCCTCGGACACGTCTTGATCGCTCCCGGCATCGTTCTCGAGAGCGAGCAAATTACGCGGCGACGTGTCCCCGGTATTGTGGAGATCCGGCTCGACGTGATCGCTGTTGGGATCGTCGTCGCCATGGGATGACGATGAGCTCGTCGTCAATGTCAAGGATTGTTTCGCCATTGTGGCGTTGTAACGTCTGATGGCCTCGCGCATCTCGGCTATGGATTCCGGCGATTCCCGACGGCCCGACGACTCGATCAGAAATGTATCGGGCCACTTGAATTTCGTTCGTCTGCCGTGTTTGTTGCTGCGAATGATTCGTTCGTATTTGGCGAGACGATCGAGAATTAAATCGAGCTCGATGCGGTATTGTTGTTATTGTTGTAGATCAAATTACAAAAACATTTTTTTATTGGATGAACGTAAAAAATTGGAAGATTAAAAAAAAAGTCTACGAAAAAATGATGAAAAGTTTTTGGTAAAATAAATTAAATGTTTATCGATACCTGTAATTTAGTATTGTGCTTTATTTCCAAGGATATCGAGGATTTAGGCGAGACATTTTTTCGTTAAATTTAATGATTTTTTCTAAAGGAAAAATTTCTTCACCGTTTTCGAGACTTACAAGAAACTTCACTTAAGGTAGTCCGATCCATAGGATTTTCATAATTTTTTTTGAGCTTCAGTAAATATATTAATAATCGTCTCTGTAAAATTTCAGGGTCGTTTATCGACCCAATTATAGAGAAAAAATATTAAAATTGCGTATTTTTGTGAAGGAATTCCGAGACGACATAAAAAACCCAATTTCCGGTCGCTACAAAAGTGTATATAACAGTGGGAATCCGTCATATTCTTCAAAATAATCAAATTCACATACTTAACACTTGTAGTAATCCAGTGCTCTCAGAAAAAATTACGCTTATTAACCTAATTTTTATGCAATATCAAGTTTGATTTGAACTTCCGATATCAGATTTATTACCACTTGCTACGATAAAGAGACGTGACAGCAAGGCAACAGCTGACTGTGGTCCTAACCTCATCTCACTCATTCGAATTTCCACACATATTTCATTTTCAACCGACATATTTCGCCGACACCAATTTCCCACGCTTTTTACCAGTCGTGGCCCGAATAAAATGCTTTATATTTCCCGCACCTGACATTGTTTTGGCAAATCGACGTTGAAAAGCATGGAGGTTAAACTCGCGTGGTGGAGTGAAAAGAGACGGGGATAGAACCTAAGTTGCCAAATATCAAACCTAGAAATACTGCGCGACTCGTTGGAACAACTATTTTTTCATTTTTCTAATTAAATGTGAACATTCATTAAGAAGTTTACACATGGAAAATTTAGTTATTACATTTATTTTTTTTTGCATATGTTGAAAAAATGAATTCTACAAGTCTCAAGTATGATCAGTGGTACGACTAGTGTGAAGCGATGAGACTACCTTAAGGGATCATCAGGGTGTAAAATTTTCAAAAAATCAATTTTTTTGCATTATCCCATAGTATAGACGGTGATAAACGTGCAGTTCAATTTTTGGGGCGAGATTCGAATTATTCCTGTTGATACAACCTTTTCAGAAAAAGGCATTTGATCAGCTGCGTGAGACCAGGCGCGGACGGACGCGTTGTTCTCGAAATGTCGATTTTCAAAACGGTGTACATTCTCAAAGGAAGAGTTTTCAAGCTATCCGTCTCAAATTTTGACGGAATATTCTTCATGCCGTTCTTTATTTTACTCTAAAAGCTTTTCTTGAAATGTTTATATTTTTTAACGGAAAACCGTCGAAAAAATACACTAAATTCGATACTTTTTTTTTCAAACTGCCGCCATTTTGTCCACGTTGATTAAAAAAAAAACCTCAATAGCAAGATAGCGGCTTTCATACTGATTAATAATCTTTTTACAAATTTCGTTCCAGATAATATTTACGGCCACAACCGTGTACACCGTGAGGACTCCTTTTTTTCGAAAACATTTTCCAACGTTAAAAAAAAAATTTTAACAAATAAAAATAAACGTATGAAAATTTAATTTCTGTTCTTCACGAGTGCTTTGATTTGACATAAAAAAATCAGACTGATTAGCGTATTTTAATCATCGAAAAAAAAATCACGAAAATCAGCTATTTTTCGACCCGTTACACTGTGATGATCCGTTAACTGTCCGCCGCCGGTTTAGTCCAAACTCATATATGTGATAATGCACTGAAAACTATCAGACACGGATTTTTTTATTCTGCTGAAAAAGGGTTTTAAGGGGGAAAACGACCGCTCAAAGAAAAGCGTGTCGAGGGGTAGTTTTGCAGTTTCACCTACAAGCACCTAACCGATCTGAATGAAACAAAAATCCAAATTCTTCCAATGTAAAGCGATGCAAAATCCACCATAGAATAATTGAAAATGAATGACATTAAGGGGTGACACGCCTTTCTTTGAGGGGCCGTTTCTCCCCAAAAAAACGTTTTTCCACAAATAAAAAAATACGTGTCTATTGGTGTTGAATGCTTTGTCACATATATGAGTTTCAACAAAATCGAAGACGGACACTTTAGTGATGTTCCTTTTTAGAGTATGTTTTGTTGCTAATTTTGGCTGTCACCGTGTATTTTTGAAATTTTATTAATCTTTAAAAATGGCGGATTTACGGCACGGTCTTCTGAGCTGCATTTTCAAAACTGCCGTGACGTATAGCCAGAGTTGGGCATAATTCTATTTATAAATACGGATACGAATTCATTCACATCGTGATTTTCATATGAATATAAATACAAATTTATTCATACTTCACTTATTTGTATTCACATGCATGCATACAAATACAATTGTATTCACAAATATTCTGAACATATAAATAAATTCACAGAAAAAATTGTGAATATTTACAAGAAATCCTGTGAATTAAAAAAAAATCACATCAAAATCTGTGAATGCAAATGTATTCACAAAAATTGTAAATACAAAACAATTCACAAAATAAGTTGTGAATTTTTTCGTATTTAAGACAAATTTAAATCAAATGCACAATGATTGGATTAAAATTTACACCAAACGTGAGTTCTTACGTATTTTGAGAGAAAACATTGCGTTGAGACAAAGAAATTTTTGCCAAAAAAGTTGTGAGTTTAAAATATTACATTTTAAATATGAAAAAATTCACAGAATGAGTTGTGAATTTCCTCAAGTTGAAAAAAATTAAAATCGAATTCACGACAATTATATTAAAATTTACACCACAAGTGAGTTCTTATGTATTTTGAGAGAAAACATTGTGATGAGGCAATGTTTTCTGTCAAAATACGTACGAACTCACTAATGGTGTAAATTTCAATCTAATCATTGTGAATTTGATTTTATTTTGTCGTAAATACGAAAAAATTCACAACTTATTTTGTGAATTTTTTTGTATTCACAGATTTTGATGTGATTTTTTTTTAATTCACAGGATTTTTTGTAAATATTCATATTTTTGTGAATATTCACAATTTTTCTGTGAATTTATTTGTATGTTCAGAATAATTGTGAATACAATTGTTTTTGTATGCATGCATGTGAATACAAATAAGTGAAGTATGAATAAATTTGTATTTATATTCACATGAAAATCACGATGTGAATAAATTCGTATTCGTATTTATAAATAGAATTACGCCCAACTCTGCATAGCTAAAAAACTAATCGACCGACTCTGATGAAATGTGGTATAAATCTTTAACCTTATTGTCTAAAACACGAACCTAAATGTTTTTGGAATTTTTTTCGAAGTATTTTTTATTGCAAAATGTCGCAATTTTTTCGGAAAATTCGATCTTTTTGTTTCATAGCGTACCATTTCATAGATTGTCAACATTTCCCACTGTTTATCACTTCATGTTCTGCGTATGCATGTTAAAGAAAGAAATATTTTCGTTGGTTTTTTTTTCAGATGAATCCCGCCGACGCTACGTGTCACGCCGTCCGACAACATCCGCTGCAACCCATTTAGAAGACCCTGCCAGACACACCCATTTAAAAAGATTAAGGCCTTAGGCCACTCTAGAAGCCGAAAAAATAGGCTTTTTAGGGATTTTTTTTCAAAAACACTACAAAATAAGTCGAGATTACAAAAAAGGGCGTTTATCATACATATCAGTGACTGTATATAATAATTTTTTTGAAGCCATTCATTTCAAAATGGCGGCTGTGCAGCGTTTATCTCAAAACTGAATTTTTTAAGTTGGCCGGAAACATAACTGAGACAATTTTCAACCGATTCACTTGAAACTGCCGCCATTTTGAAATTAATCGCTTCAAAAAAATTATTGAATACAGTCACTGATATGTATGATAAACACCCTTCTTTGTAATCTCGATTTATTTTGTAGTTTTTTTCTGAAAAAAAAATCCCCAAAAAGCCCATTTTTTGGCCTCTAGAGTGGCCTAACCCCTTAATAAAAAAAATACCATGTAACAGATAAAATTAACAATAAAAAATACACTAATTCTCAAAAATGGTGAAGAAATATTTCCTTTAAATAAGTCATGAATATCAGCAACCTTTCCTCGCCTAAAAATATCCTCCCACTTAATATTATATCGTCGGCAAATTTTTATACAAATATTTTCTTCTTCCCTATAACCGCTCCACCCTAGTACTTGTCCAAATTTCATCCACATCTTCTATGAAGAACTATATAGATATATATATTTATTTTTAATTCACTCACTTGAGAAAGAGTTTTTTGAACGAGCGCCCGTCCATTTGCGGTGGAGTCTCGACTCCCGCTATGTCGAGGAAGGTCGGCGCCAGGTCGATGTTCAAAACTATGTCATCCACTCTGAAATATCGCAAACAAAGCCCTCGTGAGATCGCATTTACACAAGCTCGAGGAAGAAAAAAAAATGTAATATCGCCGTTTTTGTTTCCTTTTTCTTTTATACAATAATTTGTAAAACGATCCGAGGAAAAATAATAACGAGGCTGCTCATGTCAAAGACTTTCCCGATACTTGAACCAAGTATCGCTCACAGTCCAATTACGGGCTGTATGGCGTGCCCTCGAAGTTTTCTTTTTCTCCCTTTTTTCTTCTTTCGTATCCAGCATTTTTATTAGCAGGGAGAAAGGAAGCAGGAGAGGAAAAAAAGACACAAAATAAACTCACTCTTCCTCGTGGTCGTTTATTAATCAAAATTAATTTTAAATACGACAAAATTCGTTCTACCTTTTGTGTTTTTTTCCCCCCGGTGACGAGATTGCCTTAGTATACAAGTATACGGAAAGTAGCAAGTATAAGTATACGGAAAGTAGCAAGTAGCAAGTAGCAAGCAAGTATAAGTATACGGAAAGTAGCAAGAGCAAGTATACGGAAAGTAATTTTAAAAATAATTGAAAAAATCGACAAAGTTCTTTCAATCCCTTGGGTGTCTTTCCCGGTAAATTTACCAAAGTAAAATTCGCGTATATTAAGGGTCTATACCAGTGTGTCACTTGAAAAAAAATCGATTTTTTTGCCTTTTTCGACAGTTCGTACTTTCAAGAATATTCTGTACAAATTTCACGGCCGTATCTCTATCATTTTATGTTGCAAAAATCGATAGTTGAATCTTTAAACGCGTTTTTCGCGAAATCAGATTTTTCAAATTTGCCGACATTGTAACTCAAAGAGCAATTATCCGATTGACTTGAAATTTGAACTGAGTACTCTTGAATATATTTACTCTACAATGACGTCGGATATTTTCGATTGGATAAAAATTGAATATTTCCCATTGAAAAAAAAAACGACCATTTTATAGGCAAGAAAACAGTTTTTTTTTCATAACTACGCCATTTTGTTAGATTTTGATATTTTTCGAAAATCCTACGTCATTGTGCACTAAATACCTTCCAGTTTAACGACATTTTTTTTCCTTTTTCGGTTTCAGCTGCTCAATCGGCCGGAATCATGTCCGCAGTGGAGGAACTTTTTTTGGCGCCTCCGAAAGCAGCGCATAAGTCCCTTGGATCTCAATATTTTACTATGAAAAAATTATGTAATATAGGTCAAATATAGCCAAATATATTCTTAATTTTCCGAAACATTTAATTGAGTACTTTTCTTCAAAAAAATTCCCGAAAATCACCCAAATTTTCAGCGTACACACTGGTATAGCCCCTTAACGCAATAATGTCTCCCGGAAAATCATTTTTTTAATAACTACAAATACGACAAAGTTCTTTAAATCCTTTGGGTGTCTTTCCCGATCACGAGATTGCGTGAATACACGCAATCTCGTCGCCGGGAAAGACACATCAAAGATTGAAAGAACTTTGTCGTTTTTTAAAATTATTTTTAAAATTATTTTTAAAATTATTTCAAATTTTTTAATTATTTTAACGCGAAAAGTTCTCAAGAGTCAGACGACCAAAAATTCGATGGACCACCTTTGCAAGCACCGCACCAATTATAAAAGTTCCTACCCCCTGACTCTTTTCATTCTAGCCCCCTGCTTTCGCAATATATATATATATATATATATATATATATATATATATATATATATATATATATATATATATATATATATATGCGAGAATATGCGGAGGACTTTCCGTCAGGCGCGAGTACGACACGTTCGTTATGCTCCCTTTCAACGCACACCAGGGGCAGCTGGCAAATTAATTTGGCTAAATTTAACTTGCAGACGCGCGCGCTCTCTCACTTTTTTTTCTCTTCATTTTCTTCCTCTTCGCCCCCGCATCCACACCGCCCTTTTAATCTATCATATCTCTCTCTCTCTCTCTCTCTCTCTCTCTCTCTCTCGCTCTGCCTCTCTGCCTCTCTTCCGCTGTTTCATTTTTGTCTTCGTGATGCCTTTAGCCCGATATAATACGCGAATTTCTATGAATTCAGCGGCGTTTGCACATTTAGTTTATGTAATACGATTAAAAAAATACTAAAGGCACATACACATCCAATGAAAGAATTCATTGGTCTTCAGATATTATTATTATTATTATAGTTTATTGTAGCTGTCTGTCTTGTTGTTATAGAAAAAAAGTTGAGAATATTATTTAAATTATCTTTTCCTTTTTTTGTTAGAAAAATATTAAAATTGTGAAAATTCCAACAATCCTATAGTCGCTTGAGGCGATTCAAATTGAAGAGGGAGGTCCCACATGTAGTGGCGAAATCACAGATTGAAGGTAAGCTCATGCCCATGTAGAGGTTGCCATGAGTTGCCCAATGTTACGATCAGGCCAATATTGGGACCATCGTATAAGCCAACAGAAGAGAAATAATATTGGCCCATTACTGTTCCGCTCCAAACTGAAAACTGGCACAATATCGGCCCATCCCAAAAGCCTGTCCTGGCCCATCTTTAAAAACTAATAAATAGCCGTGATAGTTAAACTAAATTTGCCAATTTAAAAACTAGGGATACTAAAATACTGATTATTCCATTGGCCCAATATTGGTCCGTTATAAATTGAAAACCGGCACAATATCGGCCCATCGTTTAAAACCAATAAATAGCCGTGATGGTTGAACTATATTTGCCAATTTAAAAACTGGTAATGCTAAAATACAAGCAATTACATTGGCCCATTATTGTCCCGTCATAAATTGAGAACCGGCACAATATCGGCCAATTACTAAAGATTATCCTGGCCCATCTTTCAAAACCAATAAACAGCCGTGATAGTTCATCGAAATTTGCCAAAATTAAAACTGGCAATGCTAAAATACTGGAAATTACATTTAATTAATCTAAGCCCTTTATTGGCCAAGTGGGTCAGACCATACCTGCTTTTATTTTATTTGAGCCTTGGGTTATTCACTATCTGTATATTGTGCCAGAATAGGCAAATAACTGGTACGCCATATATTAATCGTCTATATTTTGTAGTTCAGTTTTTGTAATCAAGTCTTGGCCTATTATTGGCATTTGTGAATAACCAACATAAGTAAGTAAAACATGCCAATTTTGAAACCTGTCATATACGCAAATCACAATTTATTTTAAGGTTATTCCATGAGATATGTATCCATAAGGACCAATTTCGGGCCAATCTTGGCCCGATATAGGTTGAATATTTATCACGCACCTAAAAAAACCCAAACTCACGGTAGAGTCACCCAATATTGTAGATAGACCAACTTCTAGATAGACCAACTGTGAAGGCCCATTATAAAGCCAGTGGTCAATTTCTACATAGTCCCTTTAAGAGGGCCCACATAGGACCAAGTGCAATCACCAACATTGGCGCTACAATGAATTAAATCATTGGCCCAATAATTGTTGGCTCTGTTGGCCGATATCGGGCCGTTCTTATCATTTCTACAAAGGCACCTCATTGGTAAATACTCACGGCCCAATATTCCAGAAAGACTAACTGTGAAGGCCCGTCCCAGGGCCAACGGTCAATCTCTACATGGGTGATTACAAGGATAGAACTGCTGGTAGAACTTTAAACGCGGTTTTCTCGAAACTATATTTTTTCAAAGCAGTGTAGGTACGAAATTTCTCGACATCTGATGAACGGATTGACTTGAAATTGGGTATACAGTCATTCAGTGCAATAGTATTGGGAGTACGAATAAGTCTCCGCCGTTTGACAAAAGATGGCCCCACGAGGGGATTATGGGTGAAATTGTCAGATGTAAAACGTCGTATCGTACGGTTGGACATCTGGCAAAACTGTAGCCTTGAAATATTAGCGATTTTGTACCAACATCACAATTTTTTTCGTGGGAAAATGTCGAGTTCTGAGACAAATAAGCGTCATTTGCGGGAACTCTTGCGTTTGGCGCGAATCTCTCTCCAATAATGCTTCCAATTCCGCGTCTTCGTTTCGGCCTTCCACTACGTTCTTTGCGACGTGAAACTCACCGTGTTCAAACTTTTGAAACCACTCGCGACAACTTCTCTCACTTAACGGGTTGTACGCAGTTAGAATTTTTAAAAAATCGTTTTCTTTTATTGCATTTTCGGATTGTACAAATATGTGTCAAAATATACGAATATTGTCAAGTCGATTCAGCGAATATTCTCGGAAATACACACATATTTGTAAGGACGCTCGGAGCGCTACAGAGTTGATTGTTGAAACTTCAAACGCGTTTTTTTCAAAACGGTGTTTTCAAAGCACGATTCCTTAAAAACGGCTCAACCGATCGGTCTGCAATTTTAACACAACGTTGTCAGATATATTCTTCAGGTATTGATCGATGGAATAAGATTTCCGATAATTATTTCTATTTTTTTTCAACGATTTAACGAAAAAAATTTGGTCGACAATCGAAATTGTTTCTTTCCGGAGCCACCATTTTGTCAAAAATTAAAATTTCGACTATTCCTTCGATCAATACCTGGATGCATCTATCCCCTGAAAGAATCTTTTTGGTTTTTTCATTTCAGATAATCCAAACCAGAGACACTTTGCTCACCGCCGGACACGTTTTTTTTCGGGGACCTCCAGGAGACTTCCTACAGGAGCAATGTTAATGAATATTTTTGACAATAAAAAATGCCAATCTGAAGCTACAAGATGCCACTGAACTGCCTGATACTTTTCGTTTTGCCCAAATGAAATACTTTTCCAGAAGAAAATCGCGAAAAAACTTTGTTGGCCTTGCAACTGCGTATATCGCCTTGAAGCAGCCTCACCATATGCTCCTACTAGCAATCGATGCGCCTCAGCTGCAGATTTCGTCAAATGAAGGCCTTAGGCCACAATAACGGGTATAAAATCATGTGCGAATTTAACAATTTTTTTTCGTATGAAAAAGTGATTCACTCATAAAATTAATTACACATCTATTTAGTATGAATATCAAGCTGTTAGAAAATATATATATTTTTTTGGATGTACAAAATGGCCGACTACTTGAAACTTCTCGAAACAGCTTTTTTCCAATTGGCGGGACACATAACTTTGACAAATTTCACTCGATTTCCTTCACATTTAAAAGTGATTGGAGAAGTGAAAAAATTCTTAATATAATTCGTCGATTTATTGAAAATTTTGAAACTTTTAAAACTTCCATAGCCAAATTATTTTGACAGTGTTCAAATTTTCGAATTTTTTGTCTTTCGTGTAAAATTCTTTCGGAGTTTTGATTTTTCGGGGTATTATTCTTTCGGAGTTTTGAGCGTTCTGATCATTCAAAGTTGGAAATTTCAAACCGGCCACGCGGGGCCATCTTTTGTCAAACGGCGGGGACTTATTTGTACTCCCAATAGTTTAGTCTTGACCGACGTTTTTTCTCTCAGCATTTTTTTCATTACTTATTAATAATAATGATGCCATTTATCCTCGAAAAATCGAAAAAAATCAACATTTTTTTTACGATTGAAACACGACAATGAAAAAAGCTCGGTCAAGTCTTCACCGATATTATCTATTTTAAGGGAAAAAAAAACTTGTTTTTGTTATCTCAGATCAACCGGATGGACAAAATCAAGTCCAGGTTGAGCCCCTTACGTTCAAAGGTCCTTCGCGAGATCGCTTATAACTTCTTTAAATGTTGATGTTTTCTTTTTTAGTTTTTTAGTTTGTAATTTTTTTTAGTTTGTAATTAGCGTAATTCCTTGAAAAGGACAGAACGCACATACGCATATATTTAAAAAAATAATTCATTGGCTTTAGCTCTTCTTCTTATTCTTATTCTTATTATTATTATTATAGTTAGATAAAAATGATTTTTACTGACACTTTTTTACAATAATTTTAATGCAATTATTACTATTATTATTATTATAGTTATCGATCTTGTTATTTTAAAAGAGTTAAGAAAATTATTTCTACTAATATTTTCTTCCATTTCGTACAAAACATTTACGCAATTATTATTATTGGTGGAATAATAATCATCGTTGTTGCTGCTGTTTCGGTTGATATTTTCAAAAAAGCATGTAATGGAAAAACTCAATTCCACGTAAATGCTGAAAATGCGCCAATTAAAAAAAACAACACACTTCTTGCGATTATTATAATTATTATTGTCAACTTACACAGATCCGGGTTCGATTCCAGGTCCTCGTACGAGACACGGTACCCTGACGTCGAACTCAAACGGAAAGCTCTTTCCCTTTATGAGGCCGAATTGTCCAAGATGATATCCGTGATCGGAGGTATAAATAATATAAGTGTTATCGAGCTCGCCGAGGTCCTTGAGCTCCTGATAAATCTAAACGCAGAGAATTCAAATTGTCTTTAAACGTCTTCAAAATATCAATTTTTGGTGTCTTCGAAACATCAATTTTTTGACATTTTCTTGAAGTATGATGTTTCGAAAATATTCCCTGAAATTTTCAAGTCAATCCGATGAATAGTTTCCCGGATATCCCACAATTAGTGAAGGGGCGTCGGGTCCCCATGGCAGGCTGACAAATGCGCAAACGATAATACCCGGGAAGGCAGAATGCTTCGAAGACAACAACAAATTGATATTTTGGAAGCTTCCACATCGGCAGAAGCCCTATTGTATAGGCCAGGAATTGATGATTCGATGTAAGTAATGTTTTAATTAGTATTTCTATACATAAGTCAAGTGTAAAATTGGAAAACTCTTTCAGAAATTTTCAAAAATGTATTACTCCAAAACTATGAACTTTACCAAAATTTTATAAAGAATACTTTCGTAGTAAAATTGTCCAAAATGTTTTAAAAAATAATTCATCCCGAAAAACTTCAATTTTTTGAAAAGTTGTTTTAACTGTTGGCTATAAACAATTGAATGCTCGACTTTTCGGCAAAAAATTGTAATATTCGGATTTAACGGATCAAAATACACTTAAAAAGTTTAGCTTTATCCATTGAGCTCAAAATTTTACGAACACATAATATCGTATCCACATAGAAAAACTTTAAACGCGTTTTTATCGAAACTATGTTTTTCAAGTCGGTGGCCACTATCATTCAAAAACCACTCGATGGATTTTGATGAAATTTGGTGTGATTATTGATAGCATTGAAAACTAGTCCTTAATCGAAGGATTTTCATTTTGGTTGAAAATTTCTATTTTTAAAAACAATAAACGAGCGATTTTTTCGTCCAAAATAGAAAGTTATCTGTCGGAAGCCGTCATTTTGTTAATTTAAAAAAAGCTTCGATTATGACTACATTTTTTTATTAAACTAATGATTTTTTTGGTTTTTTTTTTTAAATTTTAGATGATCCAGTAAAATTTTATGATGGTCACCGCAAAGCACTACATGCCAAGGGGGGTCTGACAAAGATGGCGATATTTTGATAAATAATCAATATTTTCCTTTGAAAATATGTACAAGTCGAGTTGAAATATAAAATAAAAAGTCTGTGTAACCACTTTTGTAAAACAAACTTAATTACTATAAAAAAAAATTATTTAAAATGCTCGTTTTTTCACGCCTCTGACTGCATCTCACCCCTTAAAGAGGTAAGGGTGAGATAAAATTGGCGAAAATGGAATAAAATAAGATGAACGTAAGATGGGAGGATTTCGCGAAATAAAGTTGTTTGTGGGTTTTGGAATAGAAAAACGAATGAAAAAAAGAAATATTTGAATTTGTGGAAATAAGGAAGCGAAAAAGGCAGATAAAAACTATACATTTTAGGTAAAAAAAAGGAAAAATTATTTCGTATAAAATTTGTTCGCTCACCCGATCGACAGCAGCGTCCACGCTCTGCAACGTTTGCAGTCTCTTGGTCATCAGCAGATCGGTGAATTGCCGGTGAATCGGTTGCATCTTTTGCGTAACTTGTAGAATCCATTGTTTGTCGAGATTGGGCGCGTAGTCATAGGCTGGTGTGCTGGAGAAAGAAAATTAAATTATTCACTTGTTAACGTATTCCTTTCACGAAGCCGAATATTCACCGGTTAACTGATTTTCGTATATAACCAAGTAAAAATACATCCTAGTGTACTGGTAAAATTTAAAGCCAAGTTACCGATCCCTTAAGGAGGTTGCTCAGCTATCGCGAAATAGTAAGAATTTGCTGAAATTTATTGAGGATATTTACGAACAGGAGTTACGACTCCGTGTGACATTTCAAGTACTTCGTCTGCGTGATTGTTGAGCAATTAATTATTGAAATCAGGCTCTTATACGCGGGCGACATAGCAAAAACTTCAGGAGAACTCTCATACGACTGTCGCAACATAATAAAAATAGTCAAAATTGAATGGAAATAGGCGGAAAAAATTCTTGAGATTTTTATGAATAATTTCAACGAAAAGCACAGCGTTTTGTCTGTCTCGTTATCGAGATATTCGTGAAATAAAACAGGAAATTTCAGCTGATTCGCGTAAAACGATAAAGCGCCCTACGGCACGTGGCAACGCTGCTGTCAAGTCGGCCATTTTGAATAGGCGCCAAAATTTGAAACGCACAAACTATCGCTTGCTTGCTATAAATTTCTTACCGCGGGTTCATAAAGAGTATTTAAATATTTAAAATCATTCTTCACAGAAGCTGCAGTGCATGTGTTTCGACATAACCTTCAAATCAATTACGCCTCGTCCCTCGACTGCGCATTCATTTTCCGGCTCAACTACTTTTTTCCGCCGCTTTTCAGGTAACGCCTTAAATTGCACAGTGTGGCACGGTAGTTTTACTCTTCTTTCGACAGTTCGTGACGTAGTCGGTGCACCCTGAGATTTTTACAGTTACACTGATTTATTTACAGTTTGGTATTGTGAATAAATCAGTGATTTCAGTAAAAATATTCAACGGTAAAATTTAAATGAGGTCACTGATTTTTATACTGTACGCAAAGTGCAAAGGGTTACAGTGTACACTGTATTGAGTACAAAGCGATTCATTGAATTTCACAGTGCGGCACGGTAGTTTTACTCTTCTTTTGACAGTTCGTGACGTTATCTGTGCACCCTGAGATTTTTACAGTTACACTGGTTTATTTGCAGTTTTACATTGTGAATACATCAGTGATTTCAGTAAAAATATTCAACCGTAAAATTTAAATGCGATCACTGATTTTTATACTGTACGCACATGAGGCACGAGTCGAGGCACGAGGCCAGGACACAAAGGATTTCCAGTTAGTAGTGCGTGGTTGATGGGACGCGGACATCGAAATTTGTGCGACAGAATTCAAGAAATTATTAAGAAAGAGAGCATTAAAAAAAAGGTACGTTCTTGTCCAATTAGGACTTGTCTCGCGCGTGGGGTGAGGCACGTGGCCAGGACACAAAGGATTGCCAGTTAGTAGTGCGTGGTCGATAGGATGCGAACGTTGAAATTCTTGCGACATAATTCAAGAAATTATAAAAAAGAGAGAATTATTTACAAAAAGGTACGTTCTTGTGTATGTGACTGATTTTTTAATATTTTCTACACATTTTTTTCAAACTTCTTTTATCGATAAACTTTTTTTTGTGTGTCTCATTCGCTTCATTATATTCTCGACACACACACACACACACACACACATACACACACATATATATATATATATATATATATATATATATATATACATTGTAAGCAAAGGTTTCGCCGAATTTTTTTTATAATATTTTTATAATCAAATTTACAGTGCGACGTTGTGAACGGTATTCACTGGTTAGGACTTGTCTCGAGCGTGGCGCGACCAGGACACAAAGAAGTGGCAGTTCTTTCAGCGCTTCAATTGTTCTTTCAGCGCTATCTAATGTTATTTTTACCCCTAATTTTGTATAGTACACGATTTGTGGCAATATTAAATTACGGGGTTCATTAAGTTTGAATTACAGTATTAAAACAAGAACGTTTCCCGTGTTCACACTGTAAAAAGCAACGGTTCAAAACTGAAACTATATCTGTTGCTAACCAGTTTCTAGAACAGAGGACTTCACTGTTAAAACACCTACATAAACTCTGTCAATATAACTGGCGCATTCATTGTACATAATACAGATTACCCAACTGTCGAATTACAAGTTTTGTTGAATTTATATTACAGTGTTGAAATGACAAAATTTACTTTTGACTACACTGTATTTTGGACCGAGTGTTCCAGTGAAAGATACAGTAGAGCGGTTCGAGTCCAAAGAGCACAGTATAGGAACTGTAATAATTTACTTTGAGCACACTGTATTTTGAGCACTGTGTTTCAGGTAATATCGCTGTGCAATCGCTCGAGTCCAATGCGAACTGTGTAGCCCCTGTATTTTGTACTATTTCTTTTTTTCCGTGTGCTCCAACCGTCGATTGTACTGTTTTTCGGTTTGCATTTTTCCCTTCCATCTTTTTATTTTTGCAGAACGAAAAAACGGAATTCGCGAAGGATGTTTGACAGCTACGCGCTCACGATGTGGCGTTCGTAATGTAGCTCAGTGATACCAGTTGCTGAGAAGTAAATTGCCCGTTTGCCGCATTTCAACTTGGTTAATAACGTATTCGCGATGTAAATAAACAAAAAAGATTAATAACATTTCTAAACAGTCAATTATATGCATTCCTCATATTTATTTGCTGAAATTCATTTATTTTACGTAATGGAAAACTTGAATATTCGGGGTTGGCAGCTGTTAAAGGCGCCCGTGTTTAAGCAAATGCGTTCCCTCCTTGCTGCCTGCCCCGCAAAGACCCTGAGCAGCCTCAACGAAAAAGTACGACTCTAAAAATCGTCTCATGTATAAGGCACTTCATGAAGATGGCTACAATGGCCACATTTCCATCTAATCGTTTATACACTAAATAACTCTAAATGCCTGATATAAACTGCTCGACACGTGTAAAAAATCCCAAAGATTCCGTGACGACAATAAAAACAGAGGGCCATCGAATATTTACAGAAAATATTGATGATAAAACTTGGAAAAATGTGACTAACAGAAGAATTTTCGTAACTGCGTCTTTTTAGAGAAAATGCAAAAATGTCTAAATCTACCGAATTTGCGCGAAATTTTTATTCCACTTTATCGGTGGGTATGATAATTGATTGTGATTATTTTTATTAAGCGCCATTGCGATTTACCAGTGATTCAGAAGGGCCTATGCCCCCACAAAATCGGCCCTCTGCGAAAGGAATGCCTTCGAAGGAAGAATGCGATTTTTCCCTTTTTTTTAAATCTAATGGAACTGCTTCAATGTCCATTAAATTTGCGTCCATTAAAGCGCAGAGTCTTTTGCGACTCTGCGCTCTTTTCTCAAAAAGTCCACCGGTTTCGAGATACTTGAAGCGGAATATCGCCTTGGGTCAATTTGGACCCCGCGTTCACTTTGAGATTCACCAAGGGACAATATAATAACTAAGCCTAGCTAATTTAAGGAGAGATATACACCTAGATGGTCGAGGTCGAGGATTTAGACGCTATGAACATTCCGTCGACCGTAGAAGACTTACACTATGGGCCTGGTATCGATGATTCCATGTACGTTGGCAAATTTCATGATTTATTCATTCCTAAATTTTCAAACGCCTTTTTCTCAAAACCACGTTTTTCAAATAGCTACCCAAAATTTCTCGAAAACCAATGAAACTTGAGGTTTTTTGTGGTTATTATATACACCATTATCTAGTACTTGTCATAGGTTTTTTATTCCGTTACTCAGTTTTTGTTTTATAGGCAAAATAATAACTAATTTTTTGCCCAAAAATCACTATTTATGTTCAAACGTCCGCCATTTTGTATATCCTTGTATATTTTTCATATTTTTAAATAAAGAAAATTAAACATATTTTTGAATGTATATACATTTAGGTAATTAAAACCCCAAACCGAAATTTCCTATAGTTTTCATTGAAAAAATTCACAAAAATGACTTTTTTCCGGCTCCTAGGTGTATTAGAAAAGAGAAAAAGTTATTTGTCACGCCAATTGGAAAAAAGCTGTTTCGAGAAGTTTCGAGTAGTTGACCATTTTGTACATAAAAAAATTCCAACAGCTTGTTATTCATACCAGAGATGGGCAATAATGTAATCGAATAAAATTCAATTATACATTATCCCAGTAATGTGTAATTGAACCTCACATTAATTACTCATTGAATGGGTAATGGATAATTGAAACACGATTTAATTGCACACTAAGCTGGTAATGGATAATTGAAACAAGATTTAATTACACATTACAAGCTTAATGGGTAATTGGACTCTGTTAAATTAAGAATTACATTGAGCATTAAATAACAATTGTAATTACATTTGTACTTTAATTACAATTGTAATTCAATTGAATTTGTAATTTAATTACAATTGCAATTCAATTACAATTGTAATTCAATTGAATTTGTAATTTAATTACAATTGCAATTCAATTACAATTGTAATTTAATTACAATGTAATTTAAATACAAATGTAATTGATTCACATTTGTAATTTAATTACATCTGTATTTTAATTACAAATGTAATTGAAGTACAATTGTAATTCAATTACATTTGTAATTTAATTCCAGTTTCTATTTAATTATATTTGCAATTTAGATACATTCATATGATTCGGATGGGAGTAAATGTTAAAGAGACTATGCGAGGGTGCGGACCACCCTATCTGTACCCAAGTGCGTGTCTTTAAGTGAAGATATATGTGACTGTGTGCTCACCTGCGTGAGTGGATGCACATTACGAGTGCGTGTATGTGTGTTTGCAAGCATGTGTGCATGTGTGTGTATGCGTACGTGCGCGTGTATGTCGAAATTCAAAATGGCGGATCAAAAAAAAAAAATTTTATTTTTTTTAAATAAAAGCTGATACTCGGGGATTTTCAGGGTCTCTGAATCCGAACCTGAACTCAGAATTTCAAAATTCAAAATAGCGGATCCAACATGGCGGATAAAAAAATAACAATTTTTTTTTTTAATAAAAGCTAACCCTCAGGGGGTTTTCGGTGTTGTTGAATCTAAATCTGAAATTAGATTTTGAAAATTCAAAATGGCGGATATAATTAACGGATCGGAAGAAAGAACATTTCAATTTTTGGCGGATATAGTGGAATATAGCGGATGCAAAATTCGAAAAATCGTTTGATTCCGACAAAAGTATCTTTTGTTTTCAAGGTAGTTGAATTCAAACATACCATAAGTTTTTTAAACATTTTCAACGGTAGATACAATATCGTGAATGCAAATGAAAAATATAGTTGCATTGCGACAAGAGTGAGTATACTTCGGTTTTTGAGACCAATGAATCACATCTGGAGTTAAATTTTCAAAATTCAAAATGGCGGATAAAAAACAAAATTTAAGTTTTTTTGAAATAAAAGCTGATGCGCGGAGGTTTTGGTGTTGCTGAATTAAAACTTCGTATTCAAATAATGAATTTGAACCTAGCGACTTCAAAATGGTTTCTATAAAACTCAAAAATAGTCGGATTAGGATGAAACTTGTGCTTCCCATCTCTTCCACTCAGCCGAACTATCCTTATGTTTAGTAAAGTTGGCGCGATCGTTAGGTTTTCTTCTGATTTTTTTCTTTAATGTCTCATTTGTTCAATTTTTTTCAATTCTTCGTAGACGTTTCAAAGCTCTTTTGATTTTCGAATATTTACATTAACTTGGGATCGTGCGACGTCAACAACTTTCGAGTGACAGATTTCCTTTTAACGAAATAACATTTAGCTTTTTTGATCCACCATATTGGCTCCGCCATTTAGAATTTATAAAATTTGATATGGGATTTGAATTCAGTGACCCCAAAATCCCCGAGTGTTAGATTACATTTCAATATAGTATTCGATATAGCATTCAATCATTTTTGTCGAAATTTTCAAAACAATAAAAATATTGATTTTTGAATTATATTCATTCTTGATTCAGTAAATTGTACGATTAAATTTTTATTTTATTTTATTAATCTTTTTGCATTCTTGTGTTATCGTCGATACAGCATACGTCGACATATGATAACAAAATCAATTCAGGGGTTACGTGAGTTTCGAAGCAAAAAAAAAAAAATTCTCTATTTAAAAAAAATATAATATATGAATTTTTTAATCAAAATGCTAAGCACATAGAAGAGCAATATTTTTTTTTAATTCATCCAAAAATTTAGAAAATTCAGCCGGTGGGACCTCGTTTCCGGAGACCCCGCAAAAACGGTGGACACAATTTCTCAAAGCACCTCTCTTATTGAAATGTTGCGCACTTCTTCAAAATAGCATTGACTAGTGATTGAATGAAGGTTTTTTAAATTTAGATTGCTACTAATTCTACAAGTCTATACGTAGTGTAAATTGTACCAAAAATTGAACTATTTTGCATACGACTCTGCCAAAAATTCAAATATCAATTTTTTTTTAATCCTTCGTCCAATCACTGGTCAATGCTATTTTGAAGAAAAGTGAAAATTTTTAATAAGATCGGTGCATTAGTTGTTGAGAAATCGTGTCCACCGGTTTTTTAGGGGTTTCCGGAAACCAGGTCCCATCGGCTGAATTTCCCAAACTTTTTAATGAAATTTTGTCTAAGTATTGTTGAAATGTTGCTCTTTTATATGTTTAACATTTTAAATAAGAGAATTTATATATTATATATTTTAAATAGAGAAAATATGCTTGTGTTGGCTTCGAAACCCACGTAACCCCTTAAAACAAAATTACTATGTCTAGGCTTGATGCCCGTTTCTCCCACAATTCCGGTATTCAGCCGAGGTGCCCGTTTTGCTCTACTGTCCATTTTGGTACAAAAGTAATTACATTACAAATGTAATTAAATTACAAATTCTAATTACAGACCCTCGAAGTAATTTTTGATTAAATAATTTCTAATTATAAACGCTTGAAGTAATTTGTAATTAAACAAATTCGAATGACCAACGATCGAGATAATTTGTAATTAAATGATTTTTCATTACAAACGCTAAAAGTAATTATTAATTAGATATGTAATTTCATTACGTGGGTAATGGCCCATGCCCATCTCTGATTCATACTAAATAGATGTGTAATTAATTTTATGAGTGAACCACTTTTTCGTACGGAAAAAAATTGTTGAATTCGCACATGATTTTATCCCCTTTACTGTGGTCTAAGGCCTTAAAGGAATCGGACGGTTCTTTTTAAACGGCAATTATCTGATCTCCGAAATTTCCGCCGTACCCGACAGCCAGCTTATGGTTCGCGAATGCTGGAAACTCAATTTGCTACAATTTGTAATGCACGAGACGACGAATTCTCGAGCATAACGAATACGGAAATAGGAGATGATGTTCTCTCTCTCTCTCTCTCTCTTTCTCTTCTCTTATTCTTGCTCTTCCTATTTCTCTCAGTGCCTGAATACGTATGCGCGTGTGTATACCGTTACGAATTGCAGGCTGCTCTGTGCAAGGGCATTATCTTTGATTTACAGCGACGTAACCCGCATGTTCAATTGTCACGGATAGAATTAGCGATAATCCCGGATGGATCTCGGACCGTTTAGTTTCTCGTTCTCCTCAGAGTTTGCGAGCGCGAATGACTACACGCGTCTGCGTCCAATTGGTGCGAATACGGACCGGAATAGAGGCGTTGGGAAATTTCCAATGAGCTTAGAGTACATGTCGAGCGCTATTCGCAGTGACCCAGTGAGGTTGGCAGGACTCGTGAGAGGGGAAGTAGCGTGGGTCGATGAACGTGTATCGGGTCGTTCCGTTCCAAATTATCCGCGAGGCGTTACCATTTTGGCCATTCTGGCCATTACCAGGAATTCCCGGCTACACCGCAAAGGATCTCGCGCCAGAAATATTTTTTCCAATTCGATACACTGCCCGTCTGCAGCGCAGAGGTCATGCCATACTTTGGCCATTTCCACTTTTACCCTCGCGATCGTTCGAACGTACTCTGCAGAATTTCTTTTTTCTCTCATCTCTTTTTCGTGCATTTTTTCCCGATTCTCCGATGTTGTTTTTTCTTCGTTCCTGTTTGGCACAGGCAGGAGCCAAAAAGGGGCCGTTCGATCGGTATTATCCGCACACAGCCAGGAAGAGCACGAACGCGCGGTGTCCCAAATTGACATCGACACCGACTCTATACGTAAATATGTAAGTGATGGAGAACGTGCACGGCCGAGGAGTGGTCGAAGGGAGTGAGGACAGCAAGAGAGAGAGAGAGAGAGAGAGAGAGAGAGAGAGAGAGAGAGAGAGAGAGAGAGGCAGAAATGGTACGAGTGGGAGCAGAGTAAAAGGAGCATTATACCTATATAGATAGAGAGAGAGGGAGAGAGAGAGTCTCGAGCAGGACGTTGACAAATGGCACGTGGCCATTAACGCTCGTGTCGCAATGGGATCGCGATTGGTCCGCGATACATACGGCCTGAGCCCCCAGTCATAAGGTCACAATGTCACGAGGGGCAGCGAAAAAATCCCAGCAGGAGGAAAAAAAATGGCGAGAGAGAGAAACGGAGATCGACGTTCCGCGCTTATAAATAACGCGCGCCTTTGAGAAAAACGGCCACGGGGCAAAACGGACCCCCCAATCCCACCACTCGAAATAAATCAGCATCACAACTCGACCCTCGCATTTGCTTTTCCAACGACATTTTCACCGAAAAGTCAATAAAGTTTTAAATTTAAATCTCCCAACGACCTTCCCCCGTCTCCTCTTTCGCCGATCTTGATGCTGCCAATGTATTCTGTAGTACCAATGCAAACCGTGAGTGGAGGAGAATATGTGACGCGAGGGTTTTCGCGACTAGACAACCTGATATATCTTGCTGCGTGGCGTGATATGGAGAGCCCTGGAAGAGTCTCTCTCTCTTTCTCTCCCTCTCTCTCTCTCTCTCTCTCTCTCTCCCTCTCTCTCTCTCTCTCTCTCTCTCTCTCTCTCTCTCTCTCTCTCTCTCTCTCTCTCTCCCTCTCCCTCTCCCTCTCCCTCTCCCTCTCCCTCTCCATTAATTTTTGCAATTAATCGCTTCAAAAAAATTGTTGTATACATTCACTCATATGTATGATAAACACCCTTTTTTGTAATCTCGATTTATATCGCAATTTTTCTGAAAAAAAATCCCCAAAAAGGCTATTTTTTCGGCCTCTAGAGTGGCCTGACCCCTTAAGGAATATTCAACACAAGTCTGCGCGAGCGAAGCCGCGGGCAAGAATCTAGTAATCGATATTCACGTAACACGTATTATCAACATCGTGTTAACATTAATGTCAAACCGCTGCAATACCTTGAAAAATCTTTTTCAACAGATGGCGTTATCAAAACTGTGTGCGTGTAGGTCAAGACGGTAATGCATGTATAAATAAGTACTTTAAGTAAGCTTGTAATTCAGTATATGTCATTTCGCCGTCATGTCGAAAACAACATGCAGAGATTGGTTTAGAACGCTCCAAAAATAATGATTATGATGTGTTGAATTGGAGGCATTACTTCGTAAAGACTCATGTCAGAAGCTAGCTTAACTTGCAGAATCATTAGGAATTGATCGTACAACAGTTTCGAAACGTTTGACAGCATTAGGAATGATTTTAATAAATAAAGCATTAATTTTCACGAAAAAAAAAACAGCGAAAACTTATTCAACATCCCAATAATTAACGAATTTTTCGTAATTCTTTAATCCAGTTACAGATATTCAAACTTTGCTTCCAGTACGTATTCAATTAAATAAGTCATAGCTTACTGTTTTTTCTGCAAATCGACCCAACACTTTGTGAGTTGGAATTTTGTTTCTTAACATTGTCAGTATCTGCGTTCAGCAGTGACGTATGAGGGAATCGTTTCTGAAGCATTGTGCTTTTGAACCACGTTTTTATCCGCCTCGTGGCAGGAAAGCTCCTCCCACAGCTGGCTGAGCCTACTGGAAGTACTATTGCTGCTTAGAATGATGTATACAAGTTAGGGCGATACTCCTTTCTAACATGCTTACTTAAGGTTGTTGCTTAAAAGTATTGGGGTAAATAGATATTGATGCAAATTTTACTAATCGTGATGGTATATTTTCTGAATATACTGGCAAAGGAAGAACGGAGGTTCCCACATTCGTTTATTAAATATTAAATGTTAAAGTTTACCCCAACATCCACTTGATCGCATGGGTTGTACGGGGCAACGTCGTTACCATTTCAGTTTCTCGCGTTTACCTTCCGCATTTATGAAGAAAGTGACCCAAAAAACGAATATTGTGCGCAGGATAGTGTACAGAATAATATCACCGAAAAAGTAGACAGGTTACTGATCTAATTAATGAACATGTATGAAAAATATGCGACCAGTTTACGAAAAAGTAAGGCTTGTTGAGGAGTATATATTAAAATGTGGCAACTCGGGAACTATGGGAATAGCAGAACCAATCGAAAACCTAGCGCGCCAATTTCAAATACGTTAGAGTAAAATGCGACTAAGGGGAACTTATTCATTTATTTATTATGATGTATTCCCTTTTTTCTAGCTTCGGTGGGCATAGTACGATGCTTGTAGGCACGAGCACTGACAAATCGTATTTTCCATCCGAAACTTTGCCGCGCACTAATATTTTTCCCGTATCATTTGTTGCCTTCTTTTGCTCTGACATAACCTCTGAAAACGTCGGACGGCACGAAACGCGCGTACCACAGCTGGGACATGTGAGTGTCACTGCAGTCAACCGAACAACCTCGAATTACGACAGAATCGTGCGACGTTGCCAAAGCTCGTGTCGATTTTAAGGGGTTACCCCACTTGCGATTTTGAAAAAATCGATTTTTTTTATTGCATTTTTTTGAAGTATAAGTATCTGAGAATATGTCCTGAAAATGTCAAGTCGATCCGAACAAAATTGACTGAGATATGAGCGTTGAAAGAGAAGAATCCGCGTTGAAAGAGCGTTGACAGAGAAACTTTAAACGCGTGTTTCTCAAAATGGCATTTCTGAAGTCGGTGACCAAGATTACTCGAACACTAATGAACCGATCTTCTTGAAATTTTGCAGGCTTATTTAATACATAAAAATGTAGTCTTTAATTGTTCGATTTTTTTTCGAAAAAAATGGCCGTTCTATAGCAAAAAAACGGCCGTTTTTTTCGTTAAAATCGAACCATTAACTTTGACTGTCCGGCATTTTGTGAAAAATGAATATTTTTTAAAATCCTTCGATTGAAGACTACTTTATACTTATATTTGACTAAATCCATCCGCATTTTTTTTCAGATGATCCACTTCGCCGCAATGTTGGTCACCGCAAACCGTGTATATAAAAACATTATTTCATTGACGGCCATTTGCCACTAAACAATGTAATATTTTTCAATAAAAAAATTACTGAAAGTTCTTCAAGATGTGTTCTTTAAGATGGTATATTGATCGATTAAAAAAGTTTTGGAGTTTTCTTTAAAAAAATTCATGAAAAAGGCCTTTTTTTTGCGCTACAAGTGGGGGTAACGCCTTAATAGGATTTTTAAACATCAACATTCAATTTTTGAACAATCCTCACTCCTTCAAATCACCATACATGTAAATAATAACTACGATTATCTACCGTACATTTGAAAATGTTCGCGATATTCAGTCGTACACGTTAATAATACGTTCCTACTATAAGTTGGCACTGTTGACGTGACATAATGTATTAACATAAAAACTTCGTTTCTCCCCCCACCCTTCGAAAATTATTGAGCAACAACCTTTAGTTTGCAGCATTTATTTCATCATTTTCAAATGAAAGTGTGTTTTTCACGAACACTGCTTTAGCTTCTGAGACTGACGTATACATTGTAGATATTTTTTTAATAATTACTGATTAAATCCTCTCCGTTCGTCATATTCAATTAAAAAAATGCGTCAACTTCTCCAGCTAACGGTAGATTTGCAAATAGGCGTTGTAGATTTACAATTATATTATCCATTGCTTGGTAGTAAATGTTGACCTTCCAGTGTTCACCTGCTTATGGATTGGCCGGCAAATCTAATGTATTTCGTTTGCCCGCAGTTGACTTAAGGGGTTGGATGCAGTCAGAATTTTCAAAAAATCGATTTTTTTTATTTACATTTTCTTGAAGTATGATGTTTCGAAAATATTCGCTGAAAATTTCAAGTCAATCCGATGAATAGTTTCCGGGATATCCCTCAATTAGTGAAGGGGCGTCGGGTCTCCATGACAGGTAGCAGCTGACAAACGCGCAAACGATAATACCCGGGAAGGCAGAATGCTTCGAAGACAACAACAAATTGATATTTTGGAAGCTTCCACATCGGCAGAAGCCCCATTGTATGGGCCAGGAATTGATGATTCGATATAAGTAACTTTTTAATTAGTATGTATGTACATAAATCAAGTGTAAAATTGGAAAACTCTTTCAGAAATTTTTAAAAATCTATTACTCAAAGCTATGAACTTTAGAAAAATTTTATAAAGAATACTTTTGTTTTAAAATTTCCCGAAATATTTTTTAAAAAATAACTCATCTCGTAAAACTTTAATTTTTTTTTAATTATTTTAACAATTGGCTACAAACAATTGAATGCTCGACTTTTTTACAAAAAATGTTATATTCGGATTCAGCGGATCAAAATACATAAAAATAGTTTAGCGTCATTCATCGAGCTCAAAGTTTTACGAACATATAATACCGTATCCAGATCGAAAAACTTTAAACGCGTTTTTCTCAGAACTATTTTTTTCAAGTCGGTGACCGCTATAATTAAAAAACCACTCGATGGATTTTTATGAAATTTGGTGTGCTCATTGATAGCATCAAAAACTAGTCCTTAATCGAAGGATTTTCATTTTTGTTGAAAATTTCTATTTTTTTAAAACAATAAACGAGCGATTTTTTGGTCGAAAATCGAAAGTGATCTGTCGGAAGCCGCCATTTTGTTAATTTTTTAAAAAAAGCTTCGGTTAAGGACTAGATTTATTATTAAACTAATTATTTTTTTAGGTTTTTTAAATTTCAGATGATCCAGTAAAATGTTATGAT
This sequence comes from Ophion ellenae, assembly GCA_963210295.1. NCBI lineage: Eukaryota > Metazoa > Arthropoda > Insecta > Hymenoptera > Ichneumonidae > Ophion > Ophion ellenae. Next base: position 8,266,889 of record OY723397.1, read on the forward strand.
GGTCACCGCAAAGCATGCCAAAGGGGGTTCGACAAAGATGGCGATATTTTTATAAATAATCCATATTTTTCTTTGAAAATTTGTACAAGTGAAGTTGAAATATAACATAAAACGTCTGTGTAACCACTTTTGTAAAACAAACTTAATTACTATTAAAAAAAATGTCGTTTTTTCACGCCTCTGACTGCAACTCACCCTTTAATTGTGAAATTTGAATATCTATTTGATTTACGTGATGAAATAGCTATTTTTTGTACAAGTTACGAAATCACGACGAAGAAAATAGTTCCAGTTTTATGAAATAATTTTGTTATGCTTGCTTGGGTGAAACAAAGAAAATGAATCGATTATTTGAATTTGATTTTTTTTCTTGAGGCACCGGGATTTCTGGTGGGGGCGGGCGGGCGTGCCCCCTCCTGGCTACGCCAATGTATCGAGAGAGAAAGAGAGAGGGGGTGGGTGGGGGGGGGGGGGGGATGAATCTACGTATCCATATGAGTGAACAGTGTTATCTATAGCGCATATGGAAAACACACACACATATGCTGCACCTGTACTGTCTATATGTCTCGTTAGAGGCTGGGTACACTCCCTTCCATTTTGTAGCCATTCTCTGTCTCTTTCTCTCTTTCTCTCTCCCCCCCTCTATCTATACGACGAGATCGTGCCTCTCCTGTCATGCCTGCATACTCATGGCTCTCCACGAGCCCGTTTTTCAAGAGAGAACGAGTCAAGCCAGTCTAGACATTTTCCTTTACGCGACTTCCCATGTAGTAATAATAAGGAAATAATATAAAATTATAAATAAAAATAAACACTATAATAAAATATAAGTCATCAAATCATGCAATATGAATTATTCAATGATAATATAATATGAAAACGTTTATTGCATTGTATATAAATGTATATAAAATAGGATAATACCCACTGGTGTGTGGTGACGTTGAAGAAGAGATGGGAGAACTGGGGCGCCGAGTCCTCGGGGCCGTGAGGCGCCGGGAAACTCGCGACGAGCATCACCGGCTTACGGGCAAAATTGTGCTTGCTCTGGCGCAAAAAAGCAACGCTATCGTTCGCGATCAGGTCGGGATAATAATCCTTGCTGTACTCGAAGCCGTGCTTTATCTTCTTTCCGTTCATGTTGACGCTATAGTTGTAATACTTGGAGTTCATTATGAGGCCGCCCCATTCGCGCCAACCGGGCGGTATGTAAGAGCCGTTGTACTTGTTCAGGTACTTGCCGAAATAGCCTGCAATCCCAAGAGAGACAATATAAAAAACACATTGCAGTTTCCGGAAATTTCTTTTTTCGTTTTTTTTTTTATTATTCATTGACATTTCGTCGATTTATGACAGACAGGTTTTCAGAGAGAGAGAGAGACAGAGAGGAATACCCTAGGGCAATTTTGTTTTACTATATGGTCAGGTTTTTTTTATGGCCCCGAAGAAATGTTCGCATCGTCTCAATTTTTAAGGCTGTAAAGTTCTCGGCCCGATCTACTAAGGAACGACTAGTGCAATTCGTCCCATTTCGGCCGAGAACTTTTCAGCCTCCCATCGCACGCCTGTGCAATATACATATATACCGAGCTTACAGAGGCCGAGCCGATTTCGCCTCGATATATAAATCTCTCGAGGTTGCGGCGAAGGGTGACGCTCGCTCGTAGGCCGCCCGCAATATCCTGAATAATTCATCGTGGGAGGGCGGCGCGCATCAAATAATTAATTCGACGGGATATACGGGGACGAGAGGGGGGGACAAGGAGATCGGCTTAACATCCGCGAGGATTTGGGCCAAAGGATAACGTGTAAAGTCGATGCGCTGAAATTTTATGCCGCGCCGTCCGTTCACGGACATTGAAAGGTGAAAGGGACAAGCGGGGCAGAAAAATCATGAATGATATATATATGTATATATATAAATTTAAAATTATTCGAAAATGTAAATGATATTATTCAAAAAAATAATTTTAAACGAATTATTTTAAAATAAAAATTGAATTATTAATAACAAATTCTTCGAAAATAACAATTAAATTATTAAAATTAACTATTCTGGAATGAAAATCGAAATTTAATAATAACAATCAAATTATTAATAATGAAATATTCTAAAATAACAATTCCGAATTATTGCTCATTGAAATAAAATCAGAGCTGCCCATATTTGTATGATGTTTTTCACATCGTCAGTTCTAATTTCAATTTAATAATTAATATTAGATATTTTTTTCACAGAATGACTTTTGATTATAACATCAAAATACCATATAGATACATCACGCACACACACACGTGTGTATGTGCGTGTGTTTTTATTTGGTAATCGTTATTTTTGTAAGTAAATTCTAAATGATTAATTCTTAAAATGGACTGTCTATACAAATATATATATATATATATATATATATATATATATATATATATATATATATATATATATATATATATATATATATATACATGTGTATGCTGATTGAGCTTGCAAGGACGTTATCAAATTAACATCACGAGCTGAGTTACTTCACCCACGATTTTTTTAAATATCAATCTAAAACCCACATACAATGACAGAAGGCGTCAAGCAAGAGAAGAGGAGAGGAGACTCGCCTTTAAATACGCCCACGTTCTTGTGTCGGTCCCTGGAACTCCCTGATCTGGTACTTGTCTACATAGAACGGTGTGCACCTCAAGACTACGGACAACTTTACAGGCTTGTCGAACGACTTTATATCCGTGTAGTGTTATTCGATACATCTTATATATATATATATATACGTAAAGAGAGAGAGAGAGAGAGAGACCACCGGGAGCTCGAAATCGTTTTTATAATGTACGCGGCTACCTCCGTTTAACGTTCATCACCAGAGACGTCTCAATATAAAAGGCGAGAGTCTCACGATCGTTGGAGGGAAACGAGAGAATGACACGGAAAAGTATAGGAAAAACGAGGAGATGATGAGAGGCGAGTGAGAGCAATTGGCAAGCCATATATATATACCCACACTCAAGTCCGAAAAGTGACGTCCAAAAGAAAAATCTAGATGCCTCGCATCAATACCTATCCCCCACGTACGTTCCACGATCTTTTTTGCACTACGAGAAGAAACGCATCTAAGGGGATAGGCGCATGTGAAAATTCAACAAAATCGTTCGTCGCTTAAGGGGTATGCATAACCTTGGAATTTCAAAAAATCGATGTTTGGCTTATTTTATTTTCTTATTGACTATAAGTCTTAACTTTGATTTAGTTAAAGGATTTTGTAAAAATTCCAAAAATTGACCGAGTTGTGACGATTTTAGTGGAGCAGGTCAGAAAGTCCCGTTGTGTTACGGCTCTAGCACTGCGCGGTGCATTGTATGGTTTCTAAGGGCATTAAGGGGCCAGTGCACTTTGAAAATTTCATAAAATCGATTTCATGCTCTCGAAAGTACATACATTCAGAAATATTGTGTCAAAATAGGTGCAGGACGTGCCGATTGAGTTTAGGTAAGAGTTTTTCGTAGTATAAACTTCAAATGCGCTTTTCTCGAAACAACGTTTTCAATCTAGCTCCCTCGTATCTCTAAACCTAATAAACCGATTCTCTTGAAATTTGAACCACATATTGTAAACGCGATTCGCAACAAGATGACCTTCCATGGTTTAAAAATCTTTATTTTTGCTCTTTTTTTGCGAAAAACTGCGAAAACAACGAGTTTTCTTTTACTTTTTTCGTTTTTCATCTGCCATTTGTTTATTTTTTGATAAAACTTTATATCCGAGGGTCATTTTGTAGCTGGTGTCATACTGAATCTAATGGACTTTGATTTTTTTTGTTTCAGACAAGCCGTTGCCGAGTTGTGATGGAGCTACCTAGCCCACCTATTTTTGAGGCGTTACGTTAAACTATAGTTTTGTACTTAAAAACGAATAAAAATGAATAAAACATTTTTCAAATGTATTTCAAGACTTTAACATGCCCAACAACTTTTATATTCATATCTTTTATAAAATCCTCAAAAAAAAAAAAATCGCGAAAATAGCCTTTTTCGTGGCTCCAAAGTGGACTGGCCCCTTAATGTGACTTTGGCCAACCAGGCTGTTTGATTGTTATACGGGGCAGGAATCGCAGATTGAGGGTAGAAAAAAAATTGTGATTTTATCTCAAGCAAGTAGTTCATACGCCAAGGCCCTTTCTTACAATTAAATTTTTCAAATAACAATTGGGACAAAAGAGTGCATTTTATAGATAGAAATTTTGAATAAAAGATGTTCATTTTTTACTAGCTCCATTAGTAACGGAGATATAAGCGACGAAAATTAATCGCATCACCTCTCACTCATCGTTTCGTCTCTTTCACTCATCGTTCCGTCTTTCTCATAAAAATGTTCATATCTCCATTGCTAATCAAACTAGCAAAAAAAATTAGAAACATTTTTTATTGTCAATTTAAAACGAAACATCTTTTATTTCAAACTTTTTTCTACAAAATGCACTTTTTCGTCACAATCGTCATTATAACAATTAAATTGTTTATAAAGAAAAAAAATATTTCAGAACAAAATTAATGTCATTCGTTTTGCCCATACCCGAAACCATAAGGAACCACCGAAGACATTAAGCAGACAAACATTTATAAGAAAATTGTATACGGAAAAAGTGGATTTAGTACGTTTTCTTCTCTTGCGTTCATCTCGAAAGTACTTATACTTTGCAATTTTTCGTACGTCATATCTCAAAATCTAATCTTCCGATTTACTTCAAATTTGGAGACTGAACATATTTTATAACATATTCAATCGACAGACCGGATGATTTTTTCATACGTTCTGTATGACGGACTTCAAACAAACGTTTAAAGTCGTCAGAACGCTTCATACGTTCTGACGGACTTCAAACAAACGTTTAAAGTCGTCATTTCTCGTCGAAAATCGACACCTTTTATCAAAACAGTGCAATTTATGCAAATTTTAATATTTCGAAAAAGTATCCGGTGGGTTTGTAGCTTCAACATTGTACTAAAAGTATATTTTCCATTTTTCACTTTAGATGAATCTAGTTACCGGAATCATGTACGCGACCGAGCCGTGCGGAGGCTTCAAACCTGACATTAAATGACAATTATTGAGTTGTTTATATATATTTTGCAATTTAAAAAAACGGTGACATGTCAAGACTATATTATATCTGTGTGCGAAAGATCGACCTTATCATGCCAATACCGCAGACGAAAAAAAAATTGTATATCGATCTGTTTTTATAACTTCAAGATTATGCATACCCCTTAAAGCAACTCAAATTCAAGGGAAAGGTCCAATTTATGGTGCAGAAATCGCAGATTGAAACTAAACTTATGTTTACAACGATAGAACTGCTAGTAAAACTTCAAACGCGTTTTTCTCGAAACTATGTTTTTTTTAAACAGTCTACACGATTTTTCGACACTCACTAGCGGATTGATTGAAATTTGGTACACTTATTCAGTGTTATAGTATTCTAGTCTTGATGGACGTTTTTCTTCTCGTCATTTTTTTTCTTCTCATTAGTTATTCACCCTTTGCGGCATAGTATAACACTGGGGTTACACCTAATTCAATTCATATTTTGACGATTCAAAAGTGTTCTTTAATTAAATATAGCGGTTGTAAATGCGTTTTAAGGTTTCTACGACTTTAATAACTACAGTCCGACCTCTCCGAATAAGAAACCAAAAGCCCCCAAGGGGAAGAGTTTTTCTTATATATCGCATACCCCCACTAGGCGCGCGCTCCGCGCTCACTACCCCTGTCTGTCTCTCACACTCTTTTCCGCATGCGATCCTCTCAACAAGAAACTCGCTCGAACGATACGAGTTGCAACTTAGTATTCACATCGCCCATGCAAAAACGTTCTCGACCGCACGTGGACATTTATTTAGCGAATTTTTGTTTCACGTTGATATAAATACTATTGCATATTATTGTGTACTACTGTATCTGAATTACTATTAACTGTCATAAAATGACCGAAACTGTAAAGAAGCGTAAGAGATCAGACTGTAGTACATTTTATATGAAGTCAACACATAGGTGTATCTTTTTAATGAATACAAAAAATTTCTAATAAACTTGTAGATTTTATGTTACATTCACACACGCATGCACACATGAATTTACACTACAACGTTCACTCTATTTTGCTCGAATAATCTCTCCAAGGCTGGTTTCTTAACCAGACGTTTCGCGCACAAAATTCTCGAGCTCGGAGTTCGAGTCGGAGTGGGGGAAGCGCTCTAGTGATAAAGTGGGGAAAGTTCCTTATTGCCGGGTTTCTTATTCGGAGGTCGAACTGTACTAAAACATGTCTATAACATTTTTATTTTTCACGTAGCGGGTGTCATTAATAACGAAAGTCCTAAAAAACGAACTTTATACATCATAAATCTGATTACGACTAATCTAGCAGGTAAACCATGACCAAAAAATAGGTAAAAACTTGGTTTTTGATCCACTGAATACGAACCCGAAGTCTAAACCGTCAAATAGAAAATGATGGATCCAATATGGCGGCTGTAAATGGCAGAAACTACACGATTTTTTCCAGATTTGATTATCTATTTGGGGGAGGGGGGGAGGAGCTTATTTAATGTAACAGCGACCCCGAAAACCCCCGAGTACCAACTTTCGCTATCATCAAACGACGTTTTGCATTTATGGTCCGCCATATTGGACCCGCCATCTTGAATTTCTGAATTTTGAGTGCAGATTCGTAATCAGCGACCCCGAAAACCCCCGAGTACCAACTTTCGCTATCATCAAGCAACGTTTTGCATTTATGGTCTGCCATATTGAATCCGCCACCTTGAATTCTCGAATTTTGAGTGCAGATTTGCAATCAGCGACCCCGAAAACCCCCGAGTACCAACTTTCGCTATCATCGACGACGTTTTGCATTTATGGTCCGCCATATTGGATCCGCCATATTTACTTCCCGAATTTTGAGTGCAGATTCGTAATCAGCGACCCCGAAAATCCCCGAGTACCAACTTTCGCTATCATCAAACAACGTTTTGCATTTATGGTCCGTCATATTGAATCCGCCATCTTGAATTCCCGAATTTTTAGTGCAGATTCGTAATTAGCGACCCCGAAAACCCCCGTGTACCAACTTTCGCTATCATCAAACGACGTTGTGCATTTATGGTCCGCCATATTGGATCCGCCATCTTGAATTCTCGAATTTTGAGTGCAGATTCGTAATCAGCGACCCTGGAAACCCTCGAGCACAACATTTCAAGCCAATTGCAACGTAAAGGCACAATTGCGCAATTGGCACATGCCAATTGCATGTATGTTTCGAAGGGTTAACAATAATGATGTCATTTTCTGCTCGAAAAATCGAAGCAAAGAATTCAACCATTTTTTTTAGATGATTGATTCCCGATGTCAAAAAGAAGCTCGGTCAATGTTTAGCCAGTATCATTTATATTATGAAAAAAACTCGTTCTTTTTTGTTTCACATCAACCGTATGATCAAAATCAAGTACACCGTCGAGCCTCTCACGTTCAAAGGTCCTTCGCGAGATTGTTTATAACTTCTGTAATTATTAATATTTTTTATTAAATTTGGCACACAACTTTGTTAATCTATATACAAATAAATGTCCAAACGATTTCTCAATCATCTTACTTATTCCTTTAAAATAATTTCTTTCAAATAACCTTCATTTTCGGTCGTCACAGTAGACTAACCCCTTAAACATTTTTCTTCCTATTTTTCCTGTAGCATAAGTTTTCGTTATTTTTCCTCTCTCGCGTACGTACTTTCGTCATCGAAATTTTTAAAAGCGATCGGGGCTCATTCACTATAATATAAGTATTTTTTATTATCATCTAAACTTTACAGGCTGATCCTCTGAAGCCTCTTTTAAATTTCGATCAAGAACCAAGAACGTTAGTTTTCGGTCGCACATTTATCTATCGCTCAACAATGCACTTCGTAACGTTAACACGAGTAAAAAACAGCCCCCGAGTATAGTACATGCAAAAAGATAAAATGGAAAAAAAAGGTTTCTCCTGTTACCGTTGTGCCACTACAAACTCGACTGACTGGGAAATACCCTTTAATGTTGATTGTAGACGAGTCACCAAAAAAAAGAGTCAGAGACAAAGTTTGAAGGGTTTGTCCACATCCCCCCCCCACGCCTTACTTAATATATCGTTGTCGCTTTTATCGTCAATTGCGTCGTTCTCGCTGACGATACAAGTGCAAGAGCAGCAAAGAATACGAGGGAAGAAGAGCGAGACAAATAGCGAAATATTCAAGGGATATAGAATGGCGGAGTCTGTCGTCTCTCGAGTGCATTATAGAGCGGTATATGAATAGGTATGTGCATAGGCACATATATATATATGTATAGGTATATCTATAGGTATAAGTATAGGTACATGTACATGTATAGGCATATGTATCGGTTATATATATTTATAGCTGTATGCACGTAAATAATAGGGAGGAGTAGGGCGAGCGGGAGGGGGGGGGGGCATGCATACCTCTCGCGTATCCTCGACTCTCGAATATGGTCTGGCAGACAGGACGATCGCGCGGCGGGAGGAGGGGGGGGGGGGAAGAGTCTTCGCGGTATGCTGCCCTCGGCCAGCGACCGGACAAACGTGGGGAGAAGGACGAGAGAGTCTTTTCTCTCTCTCTCTCTCTCTCTCTCTCTCTCTCTCTCTCTCTCTCTCACTCTCTCTCTCTTTCTCTCTTTCTCGGTCACTGCTGGCCAGCGAAGGCGCACGAAGAGAGAAAAGGACCAAAATGAAACCTGTCAGGGGGCCCTCCGACAACGATTCTTTCTGCAGACCCCCCTCCGGCCGTCAGACTCGCGTCACCCCACCCGCTTCCTCTCCTTTATTCGTCTGGAAGCTATATATCGAGAGCAAGCGAGGAGAATTCTCGAGAATGCAAGGCAGAGAGAGAGAGAGAGAGAGAGAGAGAGAGAATGAGAGTCGTTGCTCTCGTTTTTCTGCCTGAGCCTGGTCTCCCGGAACCCGAAATATTTCCCGGTGAATACATAATGCGTCCTAAGACTTTATCTAGAATGCAAAAGAGGGGGAGGGGGGATTTGGATCGGGGACCCTACCCAGGTTGCACATGACAAGCTCTTTCTATTCTAGTCTCTCTTTTCACCACTAAGCGACGAACTGAACCTCTCTCTCTCTCTCTCTCTCTCTCTCTCTCTCTCTCTCTCTCTCTCTCTCTCTTCCTCCCCAACTTTTCTTGCTCTAAACGAATTCTTTCTTCTGGTTCATATATCGGTGCAATATTTGATATATAACCGATTCGCTCAGGTTTTCTTTGGTTCAATAAGAACTCTTTTTGTACTTCATCAATCGTTTCAAAAACATTGGCATGAGCGATGTCGAATAGAGTCTTCAACTCAGAAGTAAAAGCGTCTTCTTTTGGTTTATTGTAGGATTTGTCACGATTCTTTTGTCGTCGCCGCCAGGTTTGATAGAGGGACTCCAATTTTTCGATGCAGTGGATTCGTTGTTTGGTCGGTAATTGTGCTTTTTGCCAAAAGATTATGACTTTATCAATGACGTATGTTGCACTTTCTCGCAATGTCATCTGATTTAACTCTCGAAGATAGAAAATTAGGACTTTCAATACTTGTCGTTTGGATGGTAATTTATTACCAACTATGTGTGTGTCGATATCTCCAATCAGAAAAATATTCTGACGTAGTCTTGGAGTAGAGGACATCATGAAATTAGTTAAATTCAATACTCATGAAAGCGATTATCAAGTTTCAAAGAATCACAGTCTCAATCACTCTGTCTATTCACAGCGTTATTGTGATGCGAGAATGTATTTGAGGTTAAACTTCTGACTCATGTTGCGAATGTCAATAATACAGACGCTACATTGCCGACACAAGGAACTTGATCCGATAAAAGCGCCGAATTCGAATTTCAGAATATTGAGTTCGGACGCAGAAAAGCGTATCGTTATCTATTCGGCACACACAATTTCCTCGGTGGATTATGTGATCGCTAGAATGGAGCTGTGTATATATATATATATATGTATGTATGTATGTATGTATGTATGTATGTATGTATGTATGTATGTATGTATATATATATATATATATATATATATATATATATATATATATATATATATATATATATATATATATATATATATATATATATATATATAAATTCGGAGGATCGTTTATCAGGAGTTTTAATTCAATAATTATAATATGTTTCATACTGACCAGTGCGATAGCCGGCGTTGCTCAGATATGCGGCGAAGGAGTGCGGCTCGTGATCCCGTTGCCACTGCGGGCTGCTACAATTGTCGTTGTTCGTGAATACCTCGTGATTGTGAACGTAGCGACCAGTGAGCAGTGAACTTCGGCTTGGGCAGCACATCGGTGTCGTCGTGTACGCGTGCCTCATCTCGGCACCCTCGTCCCTTATGCGCTTCAGGGTGCGGGGCATGAAGTTCAGCGAACCTTTTTTTTCAATCAAAACCACCACATCAGATATGACGAACGTAAGTCGAGGAAAAAAGAAAATATCCTAATACCTAATGCCTCTTGACAAAATAAAACTTTTAAAATCAAACAACTATTTTTTTAATTCGTAGAATAAAAAAAAACGTCAAGACTTTTACGACAAAAAAACGGTACCAAATAACACGAGCAAAAATGGTTATTTCTAAAAGAAAAAAAAAACTTACCGAGTTCGACGTCCTGATCATCGGTGAGTATGAGAACGATGTTGGGCTTCCGCTCGCGGGGCGGCTGCTGATACGGCATATACGGCGAGTTGAACTGGCCGTTGTACGCGCTGGCCCTATTGTGCGCGGCATTGCCGCCGGGGCTTCGTCGCTGTCCACCGAAGACGTCCTCGCCCGTAACGTCCTCAGCGTTTTGACGTCTCGCGCTCGCACCGACCACCAGCAGCAGCACACCTACCAGCCTGAGCGATAATCCCATCTTTTTCGTTGGTTTCGTCATGTTTTTTAAATATTTTTCTTTCTTTTTTTTGCAATTCCTTTCTGCAATTTTTCTTGTTTTTTTTCTCTCACGTCGAAGATTAAGAGGACGGGGGCTGAAACAACAAAACATCACCATTGAACATTCTATGTAACGCAAAAACGTCAGGAGGTCGTTTTGCGAGATTTTGTGACGAGAGAGAGAGAGAAAGAGAGAGAGAGAGAGAGAGAGAGAGAGAGAGAGAGAGAGAGAGAGAGAGAGAGGAAGGAGAGAGAGAGAGAGAGAGAAGGACTTTGAGCTCCTTTCCCTTTTGGTCGCGTTTCCCTCCTCCGCAGCTCGGCGCCCTTGAAAAGGAAACACGGGTCGCGGAGGGCTGAACGCTTCGCGTATTTTTCATTTGCTCTCCGCGCCGCCGTAAAAAAAAAGCCCGAGCTTTCCATTTCAAGATCGTCTCTTTGTATCCGAGGCGACCATCCGTCTGCATCGCTAGCGAAAAGCTCTCTCGTACGAACGAGCGAAGAGTTGGGAAAACCGAACGAAGAGAAAGTTCTCTCACCCGAACAAGCCCCGAGACAAGTTTTCATTTTCTCGCAGGGGTCTCGTTACTTTTTCTCTTCCCCTTTTCTTTTCTTTTTCAATTTTCTTCTCGTTACGGGAGAGGGCAAGTTTTAAATACGGTGGGAAAATCGCAAGCGTCGTTTTCCCTCCGTCCCCCTTTTTTAAAAATGTTCAATTTGTTTCTCTACCGTCAATTATCACAAATAATTTTTGAAGACAACACGAATAAGCATATTATTATTATTATTATTATTATATGAATATTAATAAACTTATTATTGATATTGTTATTATTATTACTATTTTTGTGATAAAAAATATTGCTGGGTGGTCTTCGAGAGCTCGGACTACTATAATGATAATAACAACAATAATCATAATAGTTATCAGAATATTATCATCGTTTATTTTTTTAAATTTAATTATTATCATTTTGCTTTGTTGTATTTATTATTATAATTATTTATTAAGACCATCATCTAGTACTATTGGTTTTTTCCTTAGGTACACGCTTTTCGCATTTGTTACCTATTCTTTCCCATCATTATGACCGTTCTTTCCTCTACTGTTTACTCCTTTTTTGTCCCCATCTTTCTCCCTGTTCCCCCCTTTTGCGGCCGCAGCCGAATTCCCCCTCTGTATTATATTCATCATGACATTTCTGTCATGGGTATAGGGAAACTGCGGAAAACCTATACCAATACAGCCGGTCATCGAGTTCGTCCCCCAGTCGTGGAACTAGTCTTATTTCGCCGCGAAATGCCGAAGAAAAACATTTCACGACGAAATGTACGCGACTGGGATTCGAACCCGGGACCTCCCGGTCCGCTGGTTTAGTGGCGAGCACGCTAACCACTAGACCATCGCACCAGTTCCATCATCTAGTATTATTCATTACAAGCTGTAGCCAGCATGCGTTACAATGCCACCCAAAGAAAGAAAGAAAGGATCTGTGTTTGAATTCTGTTTTTTGAAGTGCTTTTGGACACACAATATTTTGATTTTTCGTTTGGTGCATACACGAATAAATCAGAATGTTTTCCGACGCGTGAGCAGGCCACATACAGCTGTCCATGTGAGAAGCATGGATTTTCCAAATTTAGTCCACACACTTTTAGTGATTGTCCCTGTGCTTTGTTGATAGTCATTGCGAATGCGAGTCGCACCGGAAACTGCAAACATTTGAATTCGAATGGCATATCTGTCGGGATCATTAGGATGCGTAGCAACAGTACATCTTCTCCTTAAAATTTTCCATTTAAAATTGTAGCTTCGATGAAATTGTTCATAATTTTTTTCACTGAAAGCCTGGTACCGTTGCAAAGTCGGGATGGATTGATGTTTCGGAGAAGAATGATAGGTCCGCCAATTCTCAATGTTAAGACGTGCGGCGGCATGCCTGGCAAATCAAGTGAATTCAAGAATTCAGTTGGATAATAAATAACTTCGTCTTGATTCGTTACAGTATCATTGGACTTATACGTTGTTACTTCGTCTGGTATTTCATTTTAAATGCTGAAATCGACGGCATTGTGATCGTTGTTTTTGGCTGCTAATATAGCACGTGCACTAAGCCACTGATATTTTTTGTAATTCTGTGCGATATTTGGGAAAACTTTGTGAATTAATTCCAATGCTTTTCTGTGCGCCGTAGTACATTCGTCCCATATACTGAGTTGACATGATTGGAGTACTTTACCCATTTCAGAGTTTTTTTATATTACATGTTGGTGTCTCAGTGATTTGCATATTCAACGGCAATTTTAGTGTTGAATGCGCTGTTCGGCCACCATTCAAAAGAGTCTCCGCAATTCCAGATGATGCGATTGCCAGTGCAATATATTTTCGTGATCGTATGGTTGCCGAAATAAGTGAAATGAGAAAAGTTTTGCCTGTGCGTCCGGGCGCATCTGGGAAATACAATCCGCCGCTTTTGCCTGTATGCATTTGTTTTCTACCAGAAACGTGCGACTAGTAGAGCCCGATATGTTGTTGTTTGTTCGGTCGTCAAGGCGTGGATATTGAATTGTGCGATACATGATCACGCTACGATCAATGTAGAAAAAGCTATACTATATGTAATACTTTATAATACTTGTCAACCCCTTAAGGGATTTTTTACGCTGACAACCCATTCTGAACTTATAGCGAATAGACTGAGTAGCAGTTGTAATGGTTTTTCAAAAAACGACGGAACTCCCATCCAACATTGCACTCCCGATTCTTCCCCCCTTAAGGATTGGTTGTACTAATTCTGAAACCTTTGCGGGCATGCGCATAACAACTGTATAAAGTTTTAACTCAAACGGATGAACGATGCGCGAACGCATAGAAGACGAACACACGAACATTAATTTTTATATATAAGAAGATTATTATTTTATTTCTAAGCTAAAGCATAGATTGCAACTAATGGGCTCACTGGTAATGGCTGGAGCGTTCTACGGGGTAAAGTTGTGGGAATGGAAAAGAAGAGGGAATATGGAAAAATTGCAGCGGATATTTGTCAAAATGGGAATGGGATGGGACACACCGGATTATCTCTGAAAACTTGAAGCAGGGAGGCGAAGTGTCGATATAAAGGCAAGAAGAAGGGCGGCAAACTACATTCTGGAAATCATGGTGCTGAAGTTTGCATCGTTGCGATGCAATGAAAAATCTCCTTTGTTTTTCTGAAAACTTCTTTGTTCATATTATTGTCTAAAATCTTTGTTTGCAAATTTAAGTTACACATCGCTAATGCAAGAAAAATGTTTCGGTGATTTTCGTAGCCTAAATGTGCCAAAAAATAATACTTTCGTTGCATTCTAACGATGTCAACTTCAAGACCATCTGGAAACCATAAAAATGCAAGACGGGCGCTGACCAAAAATATGTTTGAGGGAAGAAACAAGAGGGATAAAACATGGGAACCTATCGATGTGGGGAAAAGAATTTGCCAATGCAGTAATGAACGTAGGGGCGGAAGAGTAATAGACCTGCTATGGAATGGAGGAGAACGAAGGGTAATAGAAAAGGCACTAAACAAGGAGTAAAGCTAAAAATTGAATAGGACACACAGCAGGACTGGATCAAGGCCGACGTATTATCGTTCTGCCCAATTTATCCGCTGATAAAAATTGGGATTAACAAGGAAAAGTAATGGGATACCGAGGAATTAAATAGAGGTTTAAAAGAGATCTGGGCCCAACTAAGACGTGGCAACATAGCGAAGGAAGGGAAAAAAGGTTTCACTAACAGAAACTGCGGGGTTTGTGAAGGCAGGAGACCATAGAGCACGTATGGAAGTGCAAGGAGGCCAGAAGAGATATATGGAATGAATAATGGGAGACTCGAGGGCGAAGAAATTTAGCTTAGAGATAAAGAACAAAGAAGAAAAGTGTGAGAATAAATGGAACTTAAGGGATCATCACAATGTAACGGGTCGAAAAATAGCTGATTTTCGCGATTTCTTTTTCGATGGTTAAAATAAGCTAATCATTCTGATTTTTTTATCCCCAATCAAAGCACTCATAAAAAAATATGCATTTTTAAACGTTCATTTTTATTATTTAACATTTTTTAACGGTTGAAAATGTCTTCGAAAAAAGGAGTCCTTACCGTGTACACGATGTACGCGGTAAAAAGATTATTGATCAGTATGGAAGCCGCTATCTTGCTATGGAACTTTTTAAAAAATTAAAAAGGCGGCGATTTGAAAAAAAAGTATTGAATTTAGGATATTTTGGCGACAATTTTCGTTAAAAAAGCTATGATGATGTCCAAAAAACGTTTCCATAGCAAGATAAATAATGGCGTAAAGAATGTTGTATCAAAATTTGAAGCGGATAGCTTGAAAACTCTTCCTTTGAGCGTGTACATCGTTTTGAAAAACTCTCGAACGGCAAAACTGATGCTAGGGGTTTGTATCAGTTGAGCTTTTATGGTAGAACGTCACCCATATTGCTTTTCTCATATTTTCGACTGATTCAGAGTTTCGAAGAACTGCTAGGCCATAGTACTCTGAAAGATTCGTCAACAATTTAAGCGTCAATTGTGCTTCTTTCAGGGCAACCTCAGCAGGTTTTTAGTTGTATTTTTTGTAGCTTTCGAAGTAGTCGAGCGAGTTCGTTTTGTCCTGTTCAGTCTCGGCTACTTGTTTGTCTGCAATGTGCTTTTTGGCCGTTTTCAATTGAGGCACCCTTTTCCTTGCTTTGTTTCCCCTTTTATAAACGCGTTTTTCACATGCAAAATGCATTCCATCTTTTTTACAGTAAGACGATCACCATAAGGCTTGGCTTCTAAAAACATCTTGGACGTCTTTAAATCTCCGTCTCCAATATAAAATCCGTATTTTGCATTATGTATGTACTCGGATCTCTTGAGAATTCCAATTATGCCATCAACCTCTATTTTTCCGGCATTGCCTTCGTAGTTTACGTTGCAATCTATTTCGTGCGTCGCGTTGCATGCCTCGAACTCGCCAGCGTTCTCTTGCCTCTTCCAAGGCGAGCAAGCTTTATAAAGCTTGACTTGATGGCAACGTCCAGAACTTTATTTGTATATTTTCCAAGCACAGACACGATACCGATGCGTGAAGAGAACGCTTCGACCAAGATCCATCACCAGACACTGATTATATCTGCTGGGTTTTCCGCTTTTGCTTTTGCTTCTCTTCGGTGCCTGCTTTTCGGATAACGGTTTCGTAAATCGTTTTTACTGCAATGTGCAGGGTGTTCAGGATTCTATAATAAGATATGCTATTGAAAGGCGAAGTCAAATCCATCAAACCGTCAACATTTTTGATGCCATGTATACCAATGCCGAGCATTAGCATTACGAAACAGAATCGACGGTTGATTTCGTGTGCATCCTTTATCAGCGGACAAGAATTGATCTCGGCCGGATCTGAACAAAAACAGTTAACACAAAGTTTGAAACCCAACCCGCGACTAGATTTTTTGTAAAATTTTACATCACCATTACACTTTTTGCAATTGAACAACTGTTGGAGAGCGCCGAAAACTAAACAAAATTCACGATAAAACAATAGCTGAAACTTTGATCAATTTTCACCTCGAAGTCTGCATTTTTCAAGCTATTTTTTCCGCGTAGTACTTGCGAACTCAGTATCGGTTTCGATTAAATGTCAATTAGTTCCTTTGAAACTTGCGATCCTCCTCCTACAAGTTCGTCCACGCATACTTCTAGGGCCTTTTTTATCCTGCCACATAGACTTTTCCGGCGTATTTTCCATCGGTCTATCCATACTGGATGTCAAGAACGTACTGACGTGTCCGGCAAGTTTATTAGCGAAGAGGTTGTGGAACTGAGTCACCGCAGGTAGGAACGTGTCCCTCCAGGTAGGAACAGGACAAAAGGAATAACAATTGGACGAGGAGCGGGAGCCCTGTGCACCGTCCGTGCCAGGTTTCATGCCGCTGCTTGAATCACTTTCTCTAAGAAAGGCAGTAGCGACCGGACTCATGCGAATTTTACCTCCAAAATTGAACAGCATGTTTATATCCGTCTATACTATCGGCTAATGCAAAGCATCGATTTCTTCAAAATTTTACACTGTGATGATCCCTTAAGGGGCGAGATGCAGTCAGAGGCGTGAAAAAACGAGCATTTACAATCATTTTTTTAAAATAGTAATTAAGTTTGTTATACAAAAGTGGTTACACAGACTTTTTATGTTATATTTCAACTTGACTTGTACAAATTTTCAAAGAAAAATATTGATTATTTATAAAAATATTGCCATTTTTGCCGGACCCCCTTCGGCATGTAGTGCTTTACGGTGACCATCATAACATTTTATTGGATCATCTGAAAATAAAAAACCAAAAAAAAATCATTAGTTTAATAACAAATCTAGTCCTTAATGGAAGTTCTTTTTCAAAAATTAACTCAATGGTGGTTTTCGGCAGATACCTTTCGATTTACGACCAAAAAATCGCTCGTTTATCGGTAAAAAACATATAAATTTTCAACAAAAATGAAAATTGTTCGATTAAGGACTAGTTTATAATGCTATCAAGAAGCAGACCAAATTTCATCAAAATCCATCGAGTGGTTTTTGAATTATAGTGGTCACCGATTTGAAAAACATAGTTTCGATAAAAACGCGTTAAAAGTTTTTCGATGTGGATACGGTATTATACGTCCGTAACATTTTAAGCTCGATGGATGCAGCTAAACTTTTTTTTATGTATTTTGATCCGCTGAATCCAAATATCACAATTTTTTGCCGAAAAGTTGAGCACTCAATTGTTTGTAGCCAATTGTTAAAACAATTCTTCAAAAAATTAGAATATTTCGGGATGGATTATTATTTGTTTTATATTTTGGGCAATTTTGAAACGAAAGTATTCTTTATAAAATTTAGCTGAAGTTCATAGTTCTTGAGTAATACATTTTTGAAAATTTCTGAAAGTTTTCCAATTTTACACTTGATTTATGTATAGAAATACTAATTAAAGAGTTACTTACATCTAATCATCAATTCCTCGCCCATACAATAGGGCTTCTGCCGATGTGGAAGCTTCCAAAATATCAATTTGTTGTTGTCTTCGAAGCATTCTGCCTTCTCGGGTATTATCGTTTGCGCGTTTGTCAGCCACGTCTATACGTTGAGAATAGACGTGGCCCCTTCACTAATTATGGGATATCCCGGAAACTATTCATCGGATTGACGTGAAATTGCCAGGGAATATTTTCGAAACATCATACTTCAAGAAAATGTATTAAAAAAATCGATTTTTTGAAAATACTGACTGCATCTCACCCCTTAAGTTGGAAAAGCGAGCGAGTGGGAAAAACACTGAGGTTGCCTATGTAAGAAGAAAATGTAAAAGGTGTAGCACACTGTACGGTGGAATAAAAGTAAACTACTACTGCTTTTAGTATAAATATTACTGTGGTAGTTGTTGTTGTCGTTGCCCATCACCCTTACATTATTGTTATTTCTTTGTAATACCGTGCAGCAAAAAGCTTTCATTACATCCCAAGAACGGAAATGTCAAAGTTCCGATAAGCCCACGACTCGTAACTCGCAGGCTGTATTTTTCTCAATGACGAAAGCTCGGCTTAAATCCGGCAATGCGAATCATATCAAATACCTCGACTCGTGCTTGGCGGAAGGTAAAAAAGGAAAAAAAAAGAGAAAAAGATACCACGGCGGTCGGAAAGATGAAAAAGAGGAGAAAAAAAGTAAATAAAAAGAGAAAAATACGCTCCCTCGGGGGATGTACGCGAGTATTGGAAGTTCGCCAATGTCAATAACGTACGAGAGCGATTTTCCATAGGCGTCCCAGCTTTTTGGAGAAACAGTCCAGTCAGAACGCGTGGAAAAGATCGCGCGAGGTCCCTTTCTTCCTTGCCACTCGTTGGGCCGTTTTACGCGCCTAGTGTGCTCGTGCGCGTTTCTTTGGGACGGAGTGTGACGTATGACACAGAGGAGACACAACAGGACGAGGACTCGTAAATAAACACGAGTAACGTAAAAAAATGCTCGAGTCGAGATTTCTTGTTTTTCTTTTGGTTTTTTCAATCGTTTTTCCCCTTTTTATTTCGTGTTCCACTTCCCTTCCGGCGAAAACTTATCGAAATTTCGCGAGTTTGCATAAACTTTTCGGCGAGCCACTCACTACGCATTTTCGACCACAATTCGCCACTCGTACTCTACCGCAATCAACGATAGAGCACGAAAGTCGATAGCGAATAAAGCACGGGAAACGCGAACGCGAAGTAATTAAAAAAATTAACGCTGCGCAAAGTGTTTGGTATATAATCATACCAATCATTTGGTATATAAGTTGTTGCGAAGCTTCGGGCAGGGCGATTCGTGATTTTTTTTTCTTCATCAAGCTCGTCGCCACTTCGGGGATTAAAAACATTCGAGGCACGAGTCCTCTTGTGAATAGATCGTGATATTCTGTTGTACATATCAACTTCACTTTCTTTCTTTTCCCACGCGGGCGTTACGATTGCCTTTCGTTATCCGTGACAAACTTTACGTGGCCTTCACAACTACGGAAAACGTGATCGTCGAGCGATTCGCCCGGCAGGCATTCGAATATCCTTGGAACAAATATTTCACGAATACGTTGGAAATTTTGCCAGGTAAATATATACGTGTGTTCATTTGTAAAAAATAATTGAACAATAATAATATAATAAAGATGAGGGAAGAAAGATGGCCGAAGAAATGCCGCAAAGAGGAGGCGCGAAGAGGAGGCGCGAAGAATGATGAATAAGAACCCAACAAAAATGTAGTGAAGGTAATAGGAGAAGGAAACATATGAAGAACGATAGCAAACGATGATATATGGGGTAATGGAAACGATAATAGAAAGGAGGACGAGAACAAAAGTCGATCAAGAAATCCAACAGGATTGGAGCAAAATAGGCCAATCGACTTATTGCCCACAATACAAGAACAGGAAGAATAGCATAGAGACAGAAGTATTGGGAGGATTCAGTGAGCGAAACGAAAGAAACTTGGGCAAGATTACGATGTGGAAATGGGAGGAGAAAAGGAAATAAGGCGCACGGCGATAACAAGTGCAGGGCTTTAAAAAAAAGTGGAAAACTTTGTGCATATATGTATGTGCGAAAAAGCCAATTAAATTTTTTTTTAAAGAAATAGTCGAAAATCTGGAAAAATGGATAGGAGATAAAGAGGGAGAGCGAATGTACCCTAAATGTACGGAAAGATACAGACGGTGTTAACAACGATCGTCGACTGAACTGTGTATGTTTTTGAAGGAACTTCGAGAAACTAATTGAAAAAATTGTAAGTGACGAAACGAATGCAAGAAGAAAGTAAAAGCGAAATGACAGTAGAGTATACGTTTAGAAATAAACAATTTTGTAAGAGGAAAAATATATGTAGGAGGCATTTTCTGTGTAAACACCCTAAAGGAGTATACCTGGAATAAGAAAATAAGATGGCGAGGCGATGCTGAGGATATAAATAGGTGGAGATTTAAGTCGACTGGAAGCTAAGCTAAAAAAGGAATGTGAAATACTAAAATATCAACCCGGTGTGTTGGTCTAGTGGTTAGCGTGCTGGCCAGCGGATCAGGAGATCCCAGGTTCGAATCCCAGTCGCATTACTTTCGCCGTGATGTTTTTCTTCGACATTTGTCGGCAAAAGACGACTAGTTCCGTCACTGACAAGGAACATTCCTCAGGTGACACCCTTCGATTTTGTTGAAATTTGGATATGTTATAAAGCACCGAAAAGTAAGCGTTACGCATTTTTTTTATCGGCGGAAAAACGGTTTTAAGGGGTGAAACGCACCCCCGAAAATGGGGTTGTTTTTCGTTTTTCGTCGATAACGTTATCGTTCTCATCTCCAATCTATAGTGCACAAAAAATAAACATTGATGCAATGTGAAATTTTTAAATATCTCGTACCGTTACAACGTTATCGACGAAAAACGAAAAACATCCCCATTTTTTAGGGTGCGTTTCAGCCCTTAAAACCGTTTTTCCGCCAATAAAAAAAATACGCATCGCTTACTTTTCCGTGCTTCATAACATATCGAAATTCCAACAAAATCAAAGGGTGTCACCTGAGGGATGTTCCCTGTGAGAGGCGAACATGGGATCGCTCGTATCGGTATAGGTTTTCCGCCGTTTCCCTATGCCCATGGTATATGTGTCATGGTGGATATGATACAGAGGAGGAAGTCAGCTGTGGCCGCAAGGTGAGCGGGGTGGATGGTAGATATAGGGGTGGGGGGGATTGAGAGGTTGAGGCGGCTTGGGGCACGTAAAAAGGGGAAGGCCCTGTACGGCTGGAACAAACGAACAAAAAAAAAGAGTACTAAATGATCAAAGGATGCAGGGAGGCTGGTGCAGAATGGAAACTTCGGAATACCGTGTAGAGTATAAATATCGTATAAGCAATGTGAAGATGCAAATATATTCGAAACAGAAAAAAATAAAAGGAGAAGATGAAGATAACTAGGCCAAAATGAGGTGTGGCTACGTAGGGAGGGAGGGAGGGAAATAAAGAGTTCAAAGACGAGTCGTGCGACTGTGCGGCAAGGGAAAACAGAATTTAGAGGATATAAGGCAATGTGAGACATTTAGAAAAATGATAAGTAGTGATGTGAGGATGAACGTGAATGAACTCTTTATACAAACAAAGAAGCAGATATGATGGAATGAGCTGCGCGATGGAGAAATTAGGCCCGTAGTATGTGAATACGTAAGAACGGTTGAGAAAAAGGTGCGGGCTGGTGAAAACAAGAAGTAAAAAGAGTATAAAATAATAATTTATCATAAAAATGGAGCAATATGGAAAAAAGATTAATACGAAGCAAAGCCAAAATGATATGTATGTAGTGTAGACAAGAGTAGTTAAAGAGAGGACAATGTCACCGCTGTAAATTGATGTAATATTCTTAAGACCGAGAGGTAAGAATGACTAAAGAAATCGATCTATTTACTGCTACGACTACGATATGTGCGCTCATTTGTGGAAAATAATATAACAATAATAATAATAATAATAAGTAATAGTTAACATTATAATACAATAAAATAAAGATATTTAAAAAAAATCATGATGACACTGAATATTACTAGGAGGAAAATAAAATAAAAATAATTATTAGTAGTAGCACTTTTATACGCCAGGTATACTCTTTCGGGTTTTTGCACAGTACTTTCCTTATATATTTTTTTGCCTTATAAGTCTAGAATACAACGCAATGTAGTTTATTTTTCTTGCTTACATTGTTTGCTTCACTCGTTCAGCCATTCTCAAATTCTGGCACAGTTCTTGCACCGGCCCTCCCTTCAATACGCGCTCTATTTTTGCTTTGAAGTTTTCCCCGTCACTGCGGATCACCCATACCGTCAGATCATATATTATTGAAGTTTGCAACGTTGAAATGCAACAAAAATATTTTTTTCCTTATTGCCCAATTTTTTTTGCTCCTTTAGCCTACAATAATCCCCGTAATGTTTCTAAAAACCCTTACGAGGGATCGATAAACTGAACCTGCAAAAAGAGTCGACAAAGTAATAAAAATACAGAAATTAAAAATAAAGTAGAATCTTCGTGGCATTCAAACGATGCAAACTTCAACACCATCGGATCTATGATACTGAAGTTTGCATCGTTGCAGACACAACGAATTTTTTTCAATTTTATTCTGGTTTTTGACGATCAACGAGTTGCTTTACGTGATTTGTGAAGAAAAAACATGTATCCGCTATGTACGTCTCGCAAAACTCACCCTTGGGAGGGTGTGAAAAATCGAAAAAAAAAATATTTCGATCGATGTACGTCCATTACACATTTTTTCTGTCAATGAAAATATTGCGGAGCCCGAAAAAGTAAGGAAAGAAAAATTTAAACCTTTTTGGGCAGAGGACGCCACCCTTAGGAGCGTATGAAAAATCGAAACAAAATATTTTGACCAATGTACGTCTATTACACATTTTCTTTTTCGATAAAGATATTGGGGAGCCCGAAAAAGTACACTCAGAAAAACGTTTGGTAATACCAACTATGTATATTTAGTTGAAACAATTTTGCTTGAAGCAACCTAATTTCACTCGCTTGAAATACAATTCGATTCAAGTGACAAAGCCAGTTTAGTTGAAACAACCAAATTATCATGTCAAAATAGCAATATCTTCCTGGTCATATAATAGGTTGGATTACATCGGACTACCGACTACATCGGAGTTCATACAAATAATCCGCGTGGTATTTGAACTTTATATTTAGTCGTTATATTGGCCAATAAACTACATTTTCCAACTGAATGAATTATTACGTATAAAGCGAATGATGGTTGGTTCTACAATTGAATAAGTTAATTGAAACAAATGATTTAATTAAAGTTACTTCGAGGTAAGACCGTGTTTTCTTTTTCCTACGATGTGCATATTTTTCAGCTATTGATTGGTATTGCTACTTGAGTTCTTGTGGATGCAATCGATCACTTTTTTCCCGGCACGATTTCTAGATAACGACTTTATTTGGCAAATCCGACCACAGGCGCGCTCTGTTCGATCGCTGTGAGCGATTAGTTACTCAGCTAACCACGTACCGCAAATGTACCGCTCATGTGGAGTGCGCCGTACCGGTACTGTTGCCACCACATACGTGCGTACGGTACTGGTAAATTACCGGTACGCCGTACGGTACGCTGTACCGCCAATTTGCTAATACGGTACCCGTACAGTATCGCCACCGTGGAGCCACCGTGCACTGCAGTACGGTGTAACTCCACGGTAGCGATACCGTGGAGGTACGACTACGCTGCTATCCCGTACCCGTACATTACCGGTACTGTAGGGCACGGCGTACTTCACATTTGCGGTATGGTGCACTAATGGTACGATCGTAATTTCTTTTTGTTCGCCATTGTTGTCACGCTGCGTGCTATCCTTCGAGAAAAACATTGTACGGCGTCTCTTGGGTGTTGATAGTAAATTTAGTGGAAGCCGGTCAGTTTCGTTTAAGGCCTAAGGCCACTGTAACGGTCCAAAAAAAAAGGTTTTTTCACGAATTTTTTGCTTCCAAAATTGAAGGTAATTGAAAAAAAACTTTTAAGGGTGTTATCGGGCATACATTAAACTTTATTATCAAATTTTTTTACAGCAAAAAAAAACAAAATGGCGGTTCCACAGCTATCTTCCCGGGGCATGTTTTGCTTGCAGGGCTCCGCGGCACGCAGCACCACTGGTGCACTTTTGAATCTAGAACAAAAAAAAAAACCATCAATCTAGAGGGTTATAGCTAGAGAATGTCGATCGGATTTTAAAAAGTATCAATTTTTCTGGATTTGGCGTGCGTTTGAAAAAAAAATTGATTTTTGACGAAAAAAACGGCTAGTTTTTTGTTAATAAAAAATCAATAAATAAAGTTATTGAAAATCCCGATCGACATTCTCAAGATAATGTTAATGTTCACATCTGGTCAAAATTTCAAGTAAAAAAAATGAAAATTGTTCGAGTGATGCTGCGTGCCATTTTGAAAAACCGTATTTCGAGAAAAACGCGTTTAAAGTTTTGCGAATAGTTTTTTATTGGAAAAAATAAAAAAAAGAAGGTAAAAAAAAATTGACCGTTAGTCTGCAATCCCAGCACCATACATTTGTCCTTCGATGGCCAAATTTTCGTCTGGCAAAATTTACAGTGGCCTTACCCCTTAACTCTGCGTGTTCACCAAGTGCATGAGTGTTGAAGGATTGCTAAGGGAATCGTGATTGAGATTTTTTTGCGGGCACGAGCCATTGTTCTGCCGTAATTTCGGATATCGATCAAATTTGGTAAATCCAACCACGTGGACACTCGGTTTAAGACGGAATGACACATCATCGCGGTCGGTATGGTAGAACAATTATAGATACCCAAAAATCTCTGAAACGGCTCTTCAGATCCCGTCGAAACTTTGCCGAACGACGTCAAATAGATAAGCGAAAAGCTGTCTGCCCCTCAAATTTTATGAATTTGAGAAAAAAAATGAAGATTGGGTTATCATAAGCCAATCTACGTTTTTTTCTCAAATTCAGAAAATTAACGGGGCAGAGAGCTGTTCGTCTATCTATTTGACGTCGTTTGGCAAAGTTTCGACGGGATCTGAAGAGCCGTTTCAGAGATTTTTGGGCATCTATAATTGTTCTACCATACCGACCGCGATGAGGTGTCATTCCGTCTTAAGCCGCTAATAGTTCGTCGCAACCACGCTGTAGTCTGAGATCTGGCGTTGCGTAAAGCAAAAAGACTTGTTTGCGCCAATTCCACTTCGAGAACACACAAAATCTGATGGTTTCTGTTATGTGGCCTGCAGATAAATTCTCGATACATCAGAAAAAAATATTATTTATCTGTACACATTATTTTAATTGATTTCTCTTTTGTTTTTTTTTTCGACACGCAGATTGCTTTTAAGTTTAACTATGTAATTTTATCAGAGCGCTTTGTAAATTATCTTACAATTGACCCCGTATAGTCGTACATCGACGTAGATTAATCAATAAAAGTTGTTTCTGTATCATCGCAGTATTTTTAATATGTACTTTAATAAACAGGCATTATTGGAAAATTACTAATCATCTTGTCTCATAATTTAGCGGATCTATTCACCTTATTGTCTTCGTCTTCCATTTGTATTTATAATTCATCGTAGGGAGAATACTTTCTTCGATGATTTATATTCAATTGATTTTCTACCAATTCAATGTATACGTTGCATATGCTCACGTCGAAATTTTATTAGAGTGACTCGATGTTTATTTGGTTCATATTAAGCTGATGCTCTATCTGCCATTTATTCGATTGGTGTAAAACCAATTTCGATTGAACTTACCGTATGCAACTTCAACTATGTTATATCAGTTGTCAGAACCTACTCCGTCATTCAGGGCAAACCAACATATAGTTGGATCGACTATAGAAGCGTTGGGGGGTTTTCTTTTAAAATATATCTTTAGTGGTACGGACTATACATGAACTTTTATCAAAAATATTATGTATTGACTGAAATATGCTCTGCAATTCATTCAATGCACACATGTTTCATTCTACTGTATATGTTTTTCATTGAACTATATATTTTGAAAATGCTTTTAAGGGAGAGATTACCGACCCAACCGTTCAGTATGTTCAAATAAAGTTTGGTTTCAGGACACCGGAATTATAATTGAAAGTACTCTGTGCGTTTTTGGATCAAGAAGAAGTTTGGTTGCCGGAAATAAATATATATTTGTAATTCAACCGAATCTCGCAGTCAATTCAATCGTTCATATCGTTCGTCACCCGCAACTGCAGGATTTGGTTGATTCAAACAATTTTTTTTGACGGTACCAAACGTTTTTCTGAGTGTAGCGTAATAAAAATTTAGACCTTTTTCGAGCAGAGGACGCCACCCTTAGGAGAGTGTGAAAAATCGAAAAAAAAATATTTCGAACATGTACGTCTTTTACACATTTTCTTTTTCAATAAAGATATCCGGGAGACCGAAAAAGTAGCGTAATAAAAATTTAGTCCTTTTTCGAGCAGAGGCTGCCACCTTTAGGAGGCAGCTTCCAAAAAACAGGAAAAGTCCAAAAAAATCGTATCTACCGACGTACGTCTATCACACATTCACTTTTTCGATATATGCATTAGGGAGCTCCAAAAAGTGGGCTGAAAAAAATTTGGACGATTTTCAAGTTCCGGATAGGCGGAAGTAAAAAATCGTATCTACCACCGTACGCCTATCACATATTTACTTTTTTTATATTTGCATTAGGGAGCTCCAAAAAGTAACCCAAAAAAATCGGACTATTTTCGAGTTCCGGAAGCCACCCGACTGGGGGTGAAAAATCGACACAATGTACCTATGTACGTCTATGACGTTGAAGCTTGCATCATTGGAATGCACTGATTCTTGATTGAAATTTTCAGATCCGTCCACTCATTCCTGAGGTTTCATAATTTAGGGCCAGATTTCCGAGCGATTTTATGCCCGCAAAAATTGTTCCACATTCGATTATTGAATCGAATAAAGTCATTCGGTGATGTCGTAAACTTAATAATTACGGTCTTTGGAGTATTGATTACGAGTTTTCTCAACAGATACCGTAAGTGATGCGTTTGAGACTCGCCCTAAATTAGAGCATTTATAGGCGCAAACGTAAAACAAATGGCCCTTTTGGCGTACATCGGTCGAAATATTTTTTTTCGATTTTTCACACCTATCTAAGGGTGGCGTCCGCTGCTCGAAAAAGGTCTAAATTTTTATTACGCTACTTTTTCGGGCTCCCTAATAGATTTATCGAAAAAGAAAATGTGTAATAGACGTACATCGGGCGATATATTTTTATCTTTTCCACCCCCTCCTAAGGGTGGTGTCCTCTGCTCGAAAAAGGTCTAAATTTTTCTTACGTTACTTTTT
This sequence comes from Ophion ellenae, assembly GCA_963210295.1. Lineage (NCBI taxonomy): Eukaryota > Metazoa > Arthropoda > Insecta > Hymenoptera > Ichneumonidae > Ophion > Ophion ellenae. The sequence continues at coordinate 8,294,323 of OY723397.1, forward strand.
CGGGCTCCGCAATATTTTCATCGAAAGAGAAAATGTGTAATGGACGTAAATCGGTTGAAACATTTTTTTCGATTATTCACACCCTCCTAAGGGTGGCGTCCTCTGCTCGAAAAAGGTCTAAGTTTTTATTACGCTACTTTTGTGGGCTCCCCAATAGATTTATCGAAAAAGAAAATGTGTAATAGACGTACATCGGGCGTAAGGGTGAGTTCCGTGAGACGTACATGACAGATACATGTTTTTTTTCACCAAACACATAAAGTAACTCGTTGATCGTCAAAAATCGAGAAGTAAAAAAGAATCGTTGCGTCTGCCACGATGAAACTTCAGTATCATCATACATAGGCCGTTCAAATAAAAAAATAATGTCGTTAATACCTCACACACAGCTTGTTTTATTCCATTTCAACATCTACCCCCCTTATTGAAAAACCGTTTATACTGTCCCGTGATACTTTTGAGTGGGAGACCGTTAGAATTTTGTTGTTGTAGGGTACCGTAACAATCTAATCATTGTTATCAGGAAACACGATCATTGTTATCATAGAACGGTCATTGTAGAGCGGATTTTATTGAGAAGATAAAAATAATTCAACAGCGCATTGAAAGAAATAGATAACGATCAGTCCGCGAAGCTCGCGATCGTAATGTTTTCTTCGTCACCACGACTGTGAAATTGGCAGATCTTTTTCCAGCAGATAAAAATTAAATGGGAATTCTCGAATGCAGTTGAGTTCCCTAGGTCCTGATAGATTTTAGCAATAGTTCTAGTGATTTTATTTGAGAAAAAGAAAGGCGGTTGAAAAAAATAATTTGCCAACATCCCGTATCAGACCATGTTGTGGTGAATTCGCAGAAAAAGATTTTGATTGAAAAAATATTTTGGCAACTTTCCACATCCGTATGCTGATTGATAGGCGTGAGTTCTAGGTGATCTCTCTGTGGTATATTCTAGTTCCAGTATTTCTTTATGTATTTGAAAAAAGCTCTGACTTCCAGCTGTTTTCAAATAATTATCAACAATTCTTAAAAGTATCCCAAGTATACAAGTGTAATTTGCTGATGTACAGAAGTGAAATTTGGACTCTTTTCTATCGCTGCGTTATAGTCTTCGATATATTCGAGAAGCGTTCTGGCTTTAAGCTATTTTCAAATAATTATTAACCATTATTATCAGCATGGCAACAAGTGTGATCTTTAATGAATAGGCTCGCATTCTAGGTGCTTCCGATGTGGTATATTATAGTTCCAATATTCCTTGATGAATTCGGGGAGAGTTGTGGCTTCTCGCTATTTTAAAATAATCATTAACCATTTGCGAAAGCATCTCAACTATCCAAGACTGATCTGCTAATGCATAGGCAAGGGCATACCCAGCGGGGACAGGAGCCCCCCCCCTCTCCAGAAAAAAATAAAATTTATTTGTTGTTCACGTCCTACAGGTTGCACAGCGATATTTCAATATGGCCGGTCAAAGTATAGCCTCAAGCGTAAACAATTACTGCGTTCTTAATTTCCTGAGAGTAGTTTATGGGATTTATCGCCATGGTAGATTGTAAAGATACTACTGCAGTAAGTGATTTATTTTCCGCTCTTAATTTAGCTCTGGCAGCTCCGGATTTAGATTTTATTAAGGTTCTGAGAAACACTTGCAGGTTTCGAGAATGAGTGATTCTATTTTTCACAGCATATTTTTAACAGGGACGTCTGAAATTATATGTATACACTGTCTATAATAGAAATACCTTTTCATATTGCTTGATTCATTATTTATAAAGATAGAAACTTGGAAAGAAAAAATCTTGTGGAGTGAGCACAAACTCCGCGTGATAGCCTAAAGCGAGTCATTTTCAGGGACAAAAACCACTTTTCTTCAAAGACTTTGTCTTTAGGTGGCTCGTGGAACGACAATTCACTTTTTATTATCCGCCGTGCACCCTGCAACACAGTAGAATCTCGAGTAATTTTTCGTTTTTCATATTTTGCCCATTTTTATCAATGCATTTTGACAAAGTTTACTTTACTAGTAGAGCTTTTGCTTTAGGCCACAAAAGGCGTCAAGAGTTTTCAGGATCACGAATTATCAGTTGTCCCGCCCCCTCGTCCCTGGAACTAATATAAGCCCACCCCCTCCCCCAGCGCATATCATGGGTACGGCCCTTGTGCACAGACGTGAGTTCCGGACTTTTTTCTCTGACTGCCTTATAGTTCCAATACATTCGGAGATATTCAAGAAAAGTTCTGACTTCTAGCAATATTCAGATAACTATAAACCATTTTTAAAAGCATCGCAACTATAAAGGATGATCTGCTGACACATCGGCGTGAGTTGTGGGTGATTACTATGTGGTACGTTATAGTTCGAGTATTCTTTGATGTATTCATAAGACTTCTGGCTGGTAGAAAGGGCTCAGGACTCACGCTTATGCATCTCTCGTTTGCGCAAGAAAAATCTTTCGATATATGTATGCATATATCGAATAAACTCAAGGATAAACACACGGCACTCGGATAAATTTATTGTGTTCTATTTTCTTCGCCTTTCCAACATTTAAGAAACACAACAGTTAAAAATAAGAACATTCAACGAATGTGCAGAATTATTTTTTATCACGTTCAGCCACATAGCAGCATCCGCAGATACTTCGTATCAACTTTTCGCCGACTTATTCGCCGCCAGTTTTTCGCGCGACGAGGCGTGATTATTTTCGATTGCGCAAACAGCGTTGATTGAGCAGAAGAGTTGATTCTGTGTAAAGCCCGGAAAACGCGAACGCAACACGATTTCAATGAAATCAACGCTGTGCAACTTGATAATCTTAGAGCATATACGTCGTTGCGAAGCTTCGAACAGGAGCATTCGTGGTTTTTTTCGTTTTCTTCAAGGGATCATCACAGTGTAACGGGTCGAATAATAGCTAATTTTCGCGATTTTTTTCGATGGTTAAAACACGCTAATCAGTCTGATTTTTATAGGTCAAATCAAAGCACTCATGAAGAACCGAAAATACAGTTTTAAACGTTTATTTTTATTTTTCTTTTACATTTTTTAAAGGTTGAAAATGTGTTCGAAAAAAAGGAGTCCTCACGGTGTACACGATTGTGGCCGTAAATATTCTCTGAAACAAAATTTGTAAAAAGATTATTAGTCAGTATGAAAGCCGTTATCTTGCTATGGAGGTTTTTTAAATCAAAATTGACAAAAGGTCGGCGGAGGTGGACCGGGACCCCTGAGGCCTGGGTTTTAAGATTGTGACTCAGAAGCGCGGGGCCCGAGGCCTACCGGAACTCAAAGACGCGACGACCATGGGACTGATCGTTGACGGACACGGACGAAAAACTTGACATTCCCGTTTTTGCCGAGGAGGAGCTTACCGCAGCTACTACCTCTCTGAAGACGGGAAAAGCACCGGGACCGGACGGCATAGCCGGGGAGATCTTATGCGGCTCATGGCTCCCGAGGCCCAGGATCCTCCTCGATCTGTATAACGAATGCCTTACAGAAGGGACGCTCAGCACGCGCTGGAAAACGGCTACATTGGTCCTCCTTAGTAAAGGAAAAGGGGAACCCCATATGCCGTCTTCCTACAGACCCCGGAGTCTCCTAGATACGACGGGCGAAGTTTTTCAAACTTCTTCTTAGACTGAGACTGACGGACGCGATAAGTGCGGCCGGAGGTCTGGCAGACAGAGAGTACGGGTTCCGCAAAGGGCGATCGACGGTAGGAGCGATCCGCGAGGTCGCTGAGACCGTCAGGGAGACGGATGAAGTTTGCCACGCAGCAAGGCCTGTAGTTGGTGCCACTGGACGTGAAGAACGCCTTCAACTCGGCTAGGTGGGGGGATATCTTTGGGGCGCTGGAAGGTACTTTCCGGATTCCTCCATACCTTCTTCGGGTATTGAAGGACTACCTTAATGATAGACATATCACGTACGAGACGGAGACAGGACCAGTGACCCGTAACATTACCGCAGGGATCGCGCAAGGATCCATACTCGGACCGGACTTGTGGAACGTGACATACGACAGCCTGCTGAGGCTGGAAATGCCGCAATACGCATCGCTCGTCGCTTACGCCGATGACGTGGCGGCGGTGATCGTGGAGCGCAACGCAGATCTGGCCCAACTGACACTTAACCAGGTCGTGAGGCGCATCGACAGATGGATGACGGCTCACGGACTGATTCTTGCACTAGACACGACAGAGATCCTCATGTTGACCAGACGACGGATATCGACGACAGTCGGGACAGAACGAATGGCAACTAGGGGGAAGACCAAGTATCTGGGGGTAACCCTGGATACGAAGCTGACCTTCTGGTCACACATAAAACGGACGGCCGGCAGGACGGCGGTTTAGATTGCTTCGCTTAGCCGCCTGATGGCCAACACGCACGGACCGAAACCATCGATACGCAGACTACTGATGACGACGGCCCACTCGATCCTCCTGTATGGCGCAGATATTTGGGCGGACGCGCTTGCCGTTAAAAAATATAGAAAAGCAATGACGTACGTACAAAGACAGGGGCCACTAGGAATAGCGTGCGCCTACAGGACCGTTTCAGCCGAGGCGGTTCTGGTGGTGGCGGTCGTGATTCCTATAGACCTGCTAGCCACGGAACGCAAACGAATTTACGAACGCGACAAACGGACCGAAAGGGTTGACGCGACAAGGCGTCAAAGGGAAAGGACCTTGACGAACTGGCACGTACGCTGGACGACCGAGACAGGAGGAAGGTGGACCAGACGACTTATACGGGACCTAAGAAGGTGGACGGAGCGGGGTTTTGGGGAGGTAAATTTCTATCTAACTTAATTCCTCTCTGGACCTGGATACTTCCGCAAGTATTTACACGACACGAAACAGGTACGGACGCCAGACTGTAAGTACTGCGGACACATACAAGACGACGTGAAACATACGTTCTTCATGTGCGACAGGTAGACGACACCAAGGACGGAGGACAGGTGTTATCACACTTGATAACATAATTGGATCGATGCTACAGGACGAAGACATCTGGACGCTTGTCGCCGCGTCTATCGAGGCGGTTCTGAGAGGACAGAAAGAGGACGGATGCCTGGAGAGTGAATGGGAATTAATGACAAAGGAATGAAAGGTGATAATGTATGAACAGGATCCTGCGACTGACAGACGGCACGAAACGGACGATAGACAGGTCCAGCGGGGGTGAAGTTATATCTACGTGTTGCCACCCCGTGGAGACAGGACGGCGGAGGTTTTTAGTCGGTAGCCCATAAGGAGAGTTCGACACACGGGAGAAAACGTGGGTGTCTCCTATTGGGTGCCCAACGCATTTTTCCCCTACTAAAAAAAAATGAATTATTATTATACAAAAATAAAGTAAGATTAAGTATTGATAATAATGCTGGTTATTATTTTGAAAAATGATAATAATGTACGCGATCGGTGCTTCGCGATCTTGATGAACGTTTTAGGGAAATCGTATACAATTTGTGATAGAATCGTCGTACGTACAAGAAGAGGGGGTAGGTGCAATATTTTGATCGTTACTTTACGTAATTGTCTCGCAAGGATGAAAACGATCGCGTTCTTGGTCTTCGACGCGCTCCGCGTGCGCGACTCTGTTTCGGCTCCCTCCATCGGCACGGTTCGTACCGATATTATTTCATTTACGTGTGAAAAAGTGGAAAATAATTGTGAATGCCGGGTGTTACATGAGTGATCTCATCTCATTTATATATCTCAAGATAATAAGATAACATTTCCGTTAAAAAACAAACTTTGAAGAAATTCGGTGGTATTAGGTCAATGGTTCTGTGACGTTCTGCCGTGGGGGCAGGAGAGCCAAAGCTGGAACAATCTATGTGCAGCTGGTGGATGTGCGTAAGGTCATGACATTCGGCAATATCACAAATATCGTATCGGAGGGGTGGTACAGTGGGGTTCTGTATCCGGCGGAAAATGTTGACTCGATGTGCAACAGGACCGCTTCCCCCACTTTCAAAGAATACTGATACAAGTATCAATTATCATTGTGCATCCGATAATGGTCTCTCGGTCAGCTCGGTTTTGCCGATTTTCGTTTTTTCTCATTCATGCTTCGTTTTGAAAATGTGCATATTAGTATTCATATTATTATGCTTATCTTCGATAAGTGCTGTGATTTATCGTCGTCCGTTTAGGTGTTTTCCTATTTTCACGAAAACGGGGGCAGACAGGCGACCACTTGTCCTATCACTTCTTCATGGAGAGAGCCGACAGCATTTTTACGGTGTAGTGAACGCCCCTTTCGTTCGGAGGTGGAAGAGGGCTCAATATTCTCAACGCGAGTATTCTCATTCATCCGATTGCGGCGAGAAATTCGTTCCTATTGAAAGACCTCGCGAATGCGACAACACAAATGAAACCTGTCGCGTGCGGTGTAATGTCAGTCACTTATGTATAGATGGATGGTGTTACATTGAAAGCCGCTCTGTTCGGGCTTAATGCCGAATTGCAAACTTTGCTGGATGATAACTCTCCTGTCGAAAGTGAGGGCTTGAAGAGTTGGCTGGAAAGCTCAACGTTGGCGAGCGACGAGTGTCCCGACGTATGCACGCCACGGGGAAGGTACGGAAAGAAGGGAAATGACTAGCCAATCGAACAAGTTTTTACAATATATTAGGTATAGTAAAAAGAAATCCAATATTTTTGCCTTCCATTTCATGCAAAAATAATGGATTTCTTTTTACTGCACCTAATATATATATATATATATATATATATATATATATATATATATATGCTTAAGGAGTTTCGGGATAGTTGACGATAATTGGCCAGTTGATTCAAATGTCTACAGAAAATTCTTTGTAATATACTGAATGCACCCTCCAGATTTTAAATCGGTGGTCTACACCGTTTCCATACAATTTACAATTGAAGAAACTCTTTTTAACATAAGGCGATGCCTACACTCATCGCTGAATGGCAATTTAACGTACGAAATAGTGTGAACAAACGTTTAAAATGTTATGAAAAACTATCAACTCACTCAGTACATTTTGACAATTAAGCGACTCCCTACGTTGAAAGGCATTTTTTTCAATTGTATATTGTATAGAAACGGTGTAGACGATCGAATTAAAATGTAGAGGGTGCATTCAGTATCTGACAAAGAATGTATTGTATACATTTGTGTACACGCCGCGAAGGCGAACGCGTATATGTTTATTAGAGTTGAATGTTGCGTTGCTACCCATGAAAAATTTGCCGCCGCTTAAAATGCGGCCGACGCTTGGTACGATATTCAGCACCTACCACTAATACCCAGTGTTGGTCCTTTATACGGGCCAATGATTTGGCCATGATTCTGCCAGTGCTCATTTGAAGCATGGCGAACCAACGAACACCCAACGTTGGGCCAAATATCGATTACCAACTGTCAGCCAACTATCGGGTCCCAGTGTTCGCCCCGAACATGGGCCAATCGGTTGATCATGGGTTTGCCGGTCTCGAATTGAAGCTCGGCACACCATCGAAGAGCCAACGCTGGGCCAGTACTATTTAATGACCGTCGGCCAATTGTCGGGGCGAGCGCAGGCCCTGAGTCTGAGCCAATCGTTTAACCGTGGTTTTGCCAATGCTTGTTTTTAGCATGGCAAACTGACGAATTGCCAATCCTGGCCCAACACTGGCCTTGAACGGTATAGTCTATAGTATATAGTATATAGTTCTATAGTATATATAGTTCTATAGTATAGAACGGTATAAAATATATAGTTATTATATAATTTCTTATTATCGCTGCATTCAATTTTCTACGTCCTGTGATAATAAAAACTCATAATTACTGTTATCTGAAATTCACTTTATTAAAAATAAAATTGATTCATACTAAAATTAGAAGACTCTTTACAGCAGGTTAGGACCAGAGGCAAATAAACAAAAATACAAGTAGATAGTGAAAGAAATTTGGAAACATTCCACGAACAAGTGATTGTGCATAACGATATTAGTGAATCTAATAATTCTTTCGATGAGCAATCATCGAGCACAGAAACTTGTGAAGCTGATCGATTGTTGGCTAAGCATTGGGGTGTTTTGACAGCCCTACACTGGGCCAACACTAGCCCGAATATTGCGCCAACAATATGAAGCCGACCTTAGCCCTACTATGGCCCGGTGATCACGCCAACCGTCAGCTAATGATCGTAATCTCTTTAGCCCAATGTTGGGCCAATACCCGGCCAACTGTTAGAATTTCCGGTAAGTCTACTATTGGCCAACCGTACATCCCAGCGTTGGGCCGAAGGGATCACTCCTACCGTGGCGCAACACTAAACCGGTAGTGCTGCCGTTCATCGGCCAATGGTAGAATGTGATTGGCGTGACGCTGGCTCGAGGTTGGGTCGGTTGCGTCGTTTTTCACGGGTAGACTAAAAAAAACAAATCGAGGTAATAGCCGTAGGCGTTTCGAAAAGAGAGAATCAATCGCGAATCAGGCCTCGTGGCGTTCGCACGGGTCAGCAATTTACGCGCATAAAGAAAATTAGAAAACGGCTTTAATTGGTTATACTTCTGTATTTCCCAACTGAACAATTCAAATTCAATGGTGACATATCGGCAATTGTCCCGAAACTCTTTAAGGATGGAAGGGAAAAACACGGCTTTTAATACACCTATTATTATTTTAAAGTTTCGGAACAACGGAAATTCATTTGAGTTCGTCGCGTTATCGTTGTCGAGGGTGCTCAGAGGCATTTTCTTTGTTCGTCGCCGCAATACTAATGACACATCGAAACTTCATTGGGAATTGGGAATACCAGTGAAGGACGTAGGGTCTGTAAATGCAAGTACTACAACAACGAAAAAACCAATAACCGTCGAGACTACAGATGGTGAAAACACCAGACCTATCGCGAAAAAGTATGAAGAATTATAGAACTCAACCGCAGGAGAACTCCCGGTGATTAATGGTTTTCGGGAAAATGATCTACTACGGGAACTTAACAGATCATTTTTTCAATCAACTTTGAATCACCCGAACTATTGCCAAAAAACTATCAGGAACTAAGGTAGTCGGCCCGTTGGTCGTCAGGGTTCTAGTGATCGTCTTGTTTACACATTAAATAAGTATTTTAAGATAAGAATCAGTCCTTCGTGGAGATCTGTGGTATATTAGCTCCCAAGAGGTATTGACTACGGTGTATTGCATTGTCACACTCGTAAGCATACGTATTCAAGAATAATCAAATCAAATATATTCAGCTGCGACATTTATCTGTCATTTCGGTCGAATCCTTCATTAGGAGGTTAAAGTGAACCGTGCCACATCGCGGGTGATTTGAGAATGCCTGGGGACTTTTCGAAGTAAGTTTGTCTTCAAGTGATTAACAAGGATCAATCTACATGATTTTTGCTACCGAGGTACACACGATTATTACAAAATACTTATTTTTGCAAGTTTAGCCCTATTTTGAAAAACGTCGCTTTTTCGATTAACAATCCGGTCTTTATTTGTTTCTAAAAACCGTAATTGTCAATCGATTGTTAAAATCGTGTGTACATCGCTAGAAAATCTATCTAAGAAGCTACAGTTGAAATTCGAAGTTAATCAGTCGAAAAATGTAGGACATACGAGTCCGGCCGATTTTGAAAACATTGCTTCACGTAGAAGTGTTCAAAGTTTTAAAACCATTTTTCTACATGGCTTAACAGATGTTTCCACCTAAAATAACTTTTGTATATAATTTTGGGGATATTTATACATCATTTAGGCCAATAAAAAAAAGATAACTTTTTTTTCGAAGATATATAAAGCGTCTCCGCAGTTTAAACGCATGTGGAGATTAGTGCGATCTTCCCATGGCGCTTACTAGACCAACCATCATGCAGCAGCATGACGATGACCCGTATAATAACGTCTTATAACCTTTATGAAATCTTTTCTCGAAAACTGGACCATGCAGGGGAATTTCACGAAGACTTCTTCGTAATAAAAAAACTGACGGAGAATTACTTAAAATAACTCCTTCTCACTTTCCAAGTTGAGCTATATACATTTGTAAAGCCGAGTCATCTGCTTAAGGTGACGATTACTGGGCCGACTACCTTATAGAACTCGAATGCGTGCGAGAATAACTCTCATATCATTAAATTTTGATCTGCTAGAAAATGATGCGAACCATGACCTTTTTCCATTTTATTTCCATTATAAACCGAATGACACAATATGTATATATATTACGGTGGCCCAAATTTGAGTTCTACTTTTTTTCCTTCTTCTCACCATCCAATTATCTTCTTTAAAGAAAAATAAATTGTCGCGAAATCTGCGAGCGATCGAAAAAAATTTAGAGGTCGCTCAAGCCTTCCAAAAATTCAAACTTTCATTAAAAAATCGATTTTTTTTTCGTTCACATCTCACCCATGCATTTGACGCTTTATAATTTTTAAATTACCCTCGCGAAAGCTCTAACCCGTCAATGAATTTTTAGTGGTCGCTCACGAGCATTGAAATTTCCAATTTTCGTCTATTTTTTTGCTCATCTCACTCATAAATTTGACGCTTTGTAAAACTCTCGAATCATTTAATCGTTTTTCTTTAGAAACAGATTTTTCAAATTCTCCTTACATTACTAACCCAATAATTATAATGTTTGTTCTCATAAAATAATTCTTTAAAGCTCTTGTCCGTAAACCAAATTATAGGTCCCCCGTCTTATCGGGTTAGACGAGTAACGTGAATTAAAAAAATCCGTTTCTAAGAGAAAAAAGAAGAGAAGAGAAAAAAAAATCGCGACAATTGGAAATTTCGAAGCTTTTGCGCGACCACTAAATATTCATTGGCCGACTCGAGCTTTCGCGCGCTTAATTAAAAAATGGTAAAACGTAAAATTCATGGCCGAGAAATGAAGGAAAAAAATCAATTTTAGAAATGACAACTAGAATTTTTGAGGCTTGAGCGACCTTTATATATTTTTTTGACCGCTCGCAGATTACGCGACAATTTTTTTTTGTTGATAAAAGATAATTGGATAGTGAGAGAAAGGAAAAAACACACACACACACACACACACACACACAATCATTTTTTATCACGTTCAACCACGTGGCAACGTCAGCCCATATTTGTTTTGGTATCAACTTTTCGCCGAACCATTCGTTACTCGTTTTTTGCGACGAGGCCGAATTATTTTCACAGACAGAGCAGAAGTCAATTCTGAGTGAAGCCCGGAAAAACAGGGATCAAAAACGATTTTCAACAATCACCGCTGCATAATTCGTTAATCCTTAAGTATATACGTCGTTGCGAAGCTTCGAGCAGGGCCATTGGTGATTTTATTTTTCTTTTTCTTCAAGCTCGTCTCTGCTCCGACAACCAAACACTCCGAGGCACGAGTCCTCTTGTGAAGTACACAGTGGTATTCCGATGTATGTATCCATCACTTCTTTCACATCCCGTTCGTCCTATACTATCGTTTTTCGTTACTCGTGAAACTTCGCGAATTTTCACAACCTTGACAAATTGATCGTCGATCGATTCGTCCGGCTGCCGTTCTAATATCCCCATGGCAAAAAAATATCTCGCCGATAGCCTGGAAACTTCGCCAAGTAAATATATACGAGTCCTCATTTGTAAAAAATAATATAGGAATAATAATAGTGAGTACTGAATAATTATCATTGTTGTAAAAAATAGAATTAATGTAAATAAAAAAAGAATAATAGTGATATGTTTTACGATTATTATTTTTGTGTAAGACATCAAGTTAAAATAATTAAAAGTGATCATTATGATGATAATACTAATTATAATAAGCAAAATAAAATAAAAATGATTTGAATAATAATAATAATAATGATAACTATCATTATCACACATCTGAATCCACTATAATTCGAAAATAATATAACAACTATTAATTGGTATTGTTAAAATGTGAAGAGTAAATATTAATAATACAACGATGAGACACGGTGCGTTGGTCTGTAGTGGTTAGCGTGCTGGCCAGCGGATCGGGAGGGCGCAGGTTCGAACCCCAGTCGCGTCACGTTCGTCGTGAAATGTTTCTCTTCGACATTTTTCGGCGAAAGACTAGTTCCGTGACTAGGAGGCGAACTTGGGACCGGCTGTATCGGTATAGGCTTTCCGCAGTTTATCTATGCCCATGGCAGATATGTCATGGTGAATACGATACAAAGGGGTAAGTCGGCTGTGGCTGCAAGGTGGGGTGGAATGGGAGTAGACAGGGACCCGTGCAGAAATGTGACCGGGCATTCCGTACTTTGTGTCCGGCCCTGACCAGACTTGGCTTGTCTGATGTATCTGACCGGGCCCTCCCATGAAACAAACCGGGAAGATCGCAAAATCGTTTTTTGACGGCTTACCATCTATGTTTGGAAATTACAATCTTCTGGCCGGGATACAATGCGAGAAAGTACATCTCCACGTAATGTCTACCCGGCCAGAACATTGGCATGTTATGAAAAGTGGAAACTGTCTTTCCACATGGGGAGTAGAACGAAGTTAAGGCGGGTTATGAAGCACATAAAAAGAGAAAGTCTCTGTAGGGCTGAAAGAAATCAATTTAAAAAAAAGAATATAACGATGATAGTAATAAGAATGAAAATAATAAAGTATGCGCATGGCGGTTCGCTATCTTGGTGAATGTTTTGGCAAATTCGTATACAAGTTGTGATAGAATCATCGTACGTACGAGAATAGTATAGCTGCAGTAATTTTATAATTCCTTTCAGCAAAAGTGTTACGCAAGGATGAAATTGATCGCGGTCTTTTTGTTCATGGGAGCGCTCCATTTGCGCGGTACTATTCTGGCTCCCTACATCGGCCCGGTTCGTATTTACATTGTTGCATTTACGTGTGAGAAAGTGGAAAATAATTAGGAATGGTGAGAGTTGGATGAGTGATAAGATCCCCACCCCTTAATTGCGCGGCAGATATTCTTCAAATAGCCCTTAAAAAAAATAACAAATAAAATAAACATTGAAGACATTTGTTCGCATAAGACCGAGGCTTTCCTGAAGGTCCTGGATAAGGATGGGAAGGTTGAACAATTCTCTATCTGGCGGCCAGCACCGAAAACACTCGAAGTGAGTGGCAAAATGCCGCGCCTTGACTCGGCGGAATGGTACGCTGCGGTGGTGTATCCGAGGTCACATGTTGGCCCGATGTGCAAGAGGACTGGACCCCCATCTTCCAAAATTTGGGCAAGTATAAATTATTATTGGACGCTCTATAACGTTTTCTCGTCAGCTTAGTTTGGCCAATTCTTTCTTTTTTCTCTCTTATGCACATTTCGTTTTGAAAATATGCATATTATTATTATCGTTATCGATACCCGATTATCATCTACATGTTATTCTATAAGTATTGTTATTGATGGCCATCGGTTCGGGCATCTTCCCATTTTTACGGAAATGGGAGTAGGCGGGCGCCCCTATACCCGAAATTCTTTTCGTGCGGAAACCCGCGTACATTTATAACAAGTTGTAGGGGAGTTTGACGCTCAGAGTCGAACAGAACTTGTTCAATATTTTCAATCACAGCATTTCAATTCAACCCATTAAGTCGTCGAAAACGGAAGAGCTGAGACGCCTCATGGACGTGGAAAATACACCAGGTCCGGTCGCGTGCGGTATAATGTGAGTCACTTGTGTATCGTTGGATTGAAAGCCGCTCTGTTCCGACTCAAGGTATCTTCTCACTTTAGATGCTAAAAAAAAGCTTTATTTTCATGCATTTTTTTGTTAGGTTGATATTATAGATATTGAAAGTTTCAAGTTTACATAGCATTTGTATTAAATTACACTAGGTACTTAGGGTAACTAATTAGTTAAGTGATCTGTTACAAAGTAATTAAATGGTCAATTACAGTAGTAATGGTAATCATTAATTTAATTACTTTTTGTCCGTCTCTGGCTGCCTCTCTGAGCTCTCGCTTCTACCTGTGGCACGCGCTCCGAATCCGAGCAGTGAGGCAGGGCGTTAGCCGTTTTTCGAATCTCGCTTTGAAACTCTGGGAAAATATTCTACATATATAGTTCTGTCTTTGAAAAAAAATCTATTATTTGATAGTTGTAACTGTATATGCCTCCTTAATGCCAAATTTCGGTGTGCCAAGTTTGCTGGATGATAACTCTCCTGTCGAAAGTTGGGACTTGACAAGTTGGCTGAACAGCTCTCAACTTTGACGAGTCACGAGTGTCATGATTATATTAAACCTTTAGGGTTCAAAGAGGGACGTTAACAAAAAAAAACGTTTGCTTCAACATTCAACATTGCGACGTTAAGATGGCGGACATGTTTAAAAAAATAGAAACACCTTTTTTCACAAAAAAAAAATGTCAGGCCAAATCCAACAACTTTTGTAGGAATTTTTGTTTATAAAGTCCATAACTTTAGGTTAGAACACCATTTTTGGGTTATCAAACGAACCCAAACACGCACGCACACTTACACTTGAGATGTCGGACTTTACCTAACGTAAAAATGATGGACGTCATAAAAAAAAATCCCTCAAAAGTTATTAGTTTTGACCTAATAAATGTTTTGGTGAAAAAATTCACGATCCCATTTAACAAAAATAACATGTCGGCCATCTTAACGTAGCCACTTTGATTTTGGACTAATGAAAATAAAGAAAAAATTTCGAACGCCCCTCTTTGAACCCGAAAAGTTTCACTATACCCAATACTACGTCGAAGCAGTATTTTGCGAGATAAGTCAGGGGTAAGATTAAAATGGGACAGCCGGTATATGCTTAAGCATGTACGGAAAAAACGCGGCTTTCAATGCACCTAATATTATCCAAAAGTTTCGGAACAACAAAAATTTATTTGAGTTCTTCACATTATCTGTCTTCGATGATCAGGGGCGTTTTTTTTCTATTCGCAGCCGTCACGTTAATGGCACATCGGGGTTTTTTTGGGATACGCCAATTGCCGTAGGGCCTGTGAGTACGAGTACTACAACGAGAAAACCAATAGCTACCGGGACTACAGATGGTAAGAGGCCTGTGAGTACGAGTACTACAACAACGAGAAAACCAATAGCCACCGGGACTGCAGATGGTAACAGGCCTGTGAGTTCGAGTACTACAACAACGAGAAAACCAATAGCCACCGGGACTGCGGATGGTAAGAGCAAGACTTGAAGGGATATGGTAACATCGCATTTATTATACGTCATACAATGGCAACCTTTCAGTAGCAGATCATGGAACGAAAACAACGACAGCGCGAGTCGATCCAATAATCTCGCCTACCACACCATACGATGATGCTGATTTGAGCAGTTCAGACTCTGAAGTGACCAAGAAATCACGTACTCTCAAAGTCCTTTGGATCGTTTTTCTGCTCCTCTTCTCTTCTTCGTCTTCTTCTGTTGGTATCGTCGTTGCCATCGTGCTGCGCTAGACGAGTCCGAGGATTGGTAGGGCCACAAGGAGCACTATTCGCGCACCTACATTGTTAATTCAAAGTCTTCGGACCCAGCCAAACTAAAAACGTCACTAATCGGCACGGCCGAGATACTTGCCCAACTTGGATTCCTCAATGCAAAGAAATCGTAGGTTTCAGTGCGCAAAGTAAGCAAGAAGGCTTGCATTTGAAAATATCACGAGACACTATTATACAAGGTACGGTAACAAATTCATCATCCTTATCGGGAGACACAATCATTGTTATTATAGAACGCCATTGTAAAGCGCATTGTATTTAAAATATGAAAATAATTCAACAGCGCATTGAGGGAAATAAATAACGTTCGATCGGCAAAACTTGCTGTTTTTGTTTTTTCTATCGACTCGTCGCCACGTATACGTACGAGGAATCGAAAACGATTTTCTTTTTTATTCCTTTTATTTACAATTTTCCTTAGATCGAACGTATTGTTTGTCTTTCTCTCGTTTGTAAAAGAAAAAAAAGGAACTTTAATGCGACAGCCTGATGGGGACTTATCGTCGGGAGACCGCCGTGTGAATGTGACCAACTTCCGGTGTGCCGAATGACACA
Organism: Ophion ellenae; assembly: GCA_963210295.1. Lineage (NCBI taxonomy): Eukaryota > Metazoa > Arthropoda > Insecta > Hymenoptera > Ichneumonidae > Ophion > Ophion ellenae. Next base: position 8,310,331 of record OY723397.1, read on the forward strand.
CAACGAAAAATCACGCTGTTGAAGTTTGCATCGTCGCGATGCAACGAATCTTCTTTTTTATCCCTTTATTTGGCAGTATTACGATATCTGTGGCCCCTAATTCTGACCACGCAATCTTCATATTTTACCTAAAATAGGACTTCTTTTCGAGAGTGGTAAAAATCGAAATTCGACCCTTAAGGGGGTTAAACGGGGGTTTTGAAGTTTATATGGAACAACCTATTTTTTCGTCAGATTTGCTTAAAACTTGGTATGAATACACTCCAAACCCAAACAAACATGTATTTGCTTGAATTTGTTTGGTGTATTAATGCCAACCCAAACAAACACAGTTAAGGAATTAAAAGTACTTCTTGACTGTCTACACGCACCCAACAGCGAGGAAAACAGTGTTATATATAAAATAAAGTTGGTATGTTTCGAGTAGGGGAGGCTGGGGTCAATTGGAACGTTTTTGAGAAAATCGGTTAGTGTGACTTCATTTTATACCTTATTTGTTTGGTAATGGGCTGTGATTATAGCTAGATTATCTGGCTATGTGATAGCAATATTGATTTTGCTTCTAATATGCCCTGGACTTAGGTAGAAGCTATTTAGAAACTCTTTGAAAACGTTTCATTTGACCGTGTGTTGGGGTCAGTCGAAACAGTGCCTGGAGTTAGTTCGAACAAGTATTTTCAGCTGATTGAACTGATGTCTCTACTAACCCCAGGCACTGTTAATGATGTGTATGAAGTGATAAAATATGGTTGTTGTGAATAAAATACACTTTTAATTAAAATAATCGGTTTTGGTGCTTTTCATTCCGGTTTTGGTGTCACCGAAGGCATATTGACGTGCTTCAATATTATTTTACTTATCTAGTTTAAATTTGCTGAAGATAATCAGTCAGAGAATAGTTTTTGTTACTAGCGAGGTACTCAATGAGATCAACATAGAGATAAATCAACGTTATATTGATATTTTGGCTCATATCAATTCAACCCAACATTTATAAACTAATCAACAATGACCTGTTGGTCCAAAGTCAATTCTAATATAAACATTTATCAGACTCACAAGTTTTCATTTATTAATGACTATCAGTCAGAGCAGAGAACAGTATTTCTTACTACCGAGCTACTCAATGAGATCGACTTATTTAAAAACAACACTATTAAAAGTTTTTATCTAATATTTATCAACTTCTAGGAAATCAACAAAGACCTATTGGTCCAAACACTCAAATATAAACATTATTTGGATTCACAGTTATAGCACAAATAAATCACATCGCCTGCTGTGCAAGCTTCGTGTGCCCACAGCCTGCACCCAGAACATTGCACCCAGCCTTCTCCTAGCCCTGCTGTGGCCGTAACTTTCCACGCAAACTAGACAGAAGTATTTTTCAGATTCATCATCTGTAGAAAACTCTTCATTTTGACGTTTATTCTTGTTCTTGCTTTTTCCTTAATTTTTTCCCCGAGGTTCTTTTTTACTCTCTTAGCCTGTTTTCTGCGATATTTCTCTTTAGTCTTTTTCCTTGTCTCTTCTTTTTCTGGGGTATCGGTGTATATTGTTGACTTTCTCTTTTTCCTACCCCTATTTAGCGTTTTCATATTTTTATTATTACACATATTTTTTGGCATCTTCATATGCCTTGTTATAATTTTCGAGATCGCAGCTTCCGCGGTTCGTAGTTTCGGACGGTTTCTTGGCATCTGAAAAAAAAACTTCAAGATTTGGAAACCTTGCTTGGGTATAAAATGTTTGTTTCAACTGCCCCGATACCCTCGCTTCAAATAATTTATCAAATAACAAAGAACCTAAATGTTGTAGGTAGTTGCTGGCCACAATAAACTCACTAGGATATTCATAGTAATGATGATTGTCAACAACCCTGAAGAAGGAACAATAGTTTTGGAGCAAATGCAAAATAATAGTACCGAAAAAACTTACTTTTTGTGTCGAAAAAAGCGATGCACCCACATAAAATGTTCACGTGTGTGAAGTTAGCATCTCGAATTAGCGATTCGAATTAGATTCAACTGATATAACTATTTACAGAATAAGTTTGGGATGTAGAACTCTCTTAATTTCAACTCTGGCATGGTCAAATTTGCGAAATTCGATGAGATGCTATGATTCATTTTGCGAAGTAGGCATCCCATTTTTTCAAAATGCATTTTCGATATTAAAAACGACAGAACTATTATTAAAACTTATCAAGAAGAACTGTAGAACTGTAGAACTATACGGGATGCCACTTTATATGGAGTTTATTTGTGAGATACTAATAATTGAGATGCTAACTTCACACACGTAAAATGTTCGCTCTAGGAGCGGCGACGTGAACTAAGCGACAGGTTCCGATATGCAAAGCAGTTCCTTCCCCCTTTGGGGCCCCACCGCTATCAATAACCATCTGCGAGTTATTCAACTCGTTTCATTTGACCCATGTCAATACATGTTTAACTATTTGTATTTTAGAGTACTTATGCCAAGTTTCAAGTAAATCTGGCAAAAAAAAATATGTTTTCTCATACAAACTTTAACACCCCCGTTTAGCCCTCTTAAGGGTTGAATTTCAGGAAATGCTGAAATACGTGTTCGATCATTTGTATTATAGAGTATTCACGCCAGGTTTCAAGCAGATCTGACAAAAAAATATGTTGTCCCTTACAAACTTCACGACCCCCGTTTCACCTCCTTAAGGGTCGACTTGCGATTTTTACGACTCTTAGAAAAAGTCTTATTTTGGGTCAAATATGAAGGTTGCGTGGTCGAAATTAGGGTCCACAGATATCGTAATAGCCCCCTTTATTTTAATGATTATCGAAAGTATTTTCTTGCCAACTTATGTTGTAGATTTTTTACGAGGGTCTTGAAAAACATTCGACTGATTTTTGGAGCCCAAATTAATTTTCGTTTACTTTCGAACGATGCAAACTTCAACATCGTGGAAAATCTCTATATTTTCTCAGGAGCTCTAAAACGCGAGTGACCTAATTCTATTCCTGTGTACGATACGCCATTTCCCCGTGTAATTTTCACAAGTTTACGAGCCGCTCGTCCGCAAGCACTTTCGTGCGGAAATAAATCTGTGACGATCGATCGAGTATTTCTCGTGCTCCTTTCCGTTACGTATTCCTTTACGAGAAGTCGAGGCCGCGTTTAAGCTCTGGTGGGGACTCGTTGCAATGCGAATTCTGAAACCGAACTCCTCCTCGCCCTCCCTCGAAATTGCCAGAGTATGCACGAGAAATAGCTGTAGAAAGCTGTATGGAGAAATTATAGGCCCTGCATACGTGTGCGATATACGATATTGCACGACTTGTTATAACTGTAACGAAAAAAAACCCGTTAGATAGTCATTACTTCACGAATGTCAGAGCGCGCCCCACGTTCTTCGTCGGTCGTTTTTCATTCGCGATCAGGTACTTCCGGTTTGGCAGCAAATTTTCGTAGCTTTCGTCGGCGCCCCGACGAATCTTCACGTGCGTCAAATTTCCCGTGTGCAACTCCGTGCGGTGAGCTATGCGCCTGAAATATTTTTCGGTACTTCGATACTTACTTTGCATCCGAGTATTCGGTACTTGAGTTACTTTGTGTTAAAATGTTTCGTACTTGAGTACTTTGTACCGAAATATTCGGCACTTGAGTACTTTGTATCGAAATATTTGGTACTTGAGTACATGGTATCGAAATATTTGGCAATTCAGTACTTTGTATGAAAATATTTGGTACTTGAATACCTTCTATCGGAGTATTCGGTACTTGGAGTGTTATTAACTATTACTATTGTTAACTACTCGAGTACTTCGCAACAGGCTATTCCATACGCAAGTACTTAGCAACGAGCTCTTCTACCCAAACACCTAGAAACGGAATACTCGAGTACTTAGCGTCGGGGTATTTGGTACTTGAGTACTTAGCACCAGGGAATTTGGTATTTGAGTACTCAGTACGTTGGAATTTGGGTAATTAGGTTCTTGCGTACTTAGACACTGAGTATCTGGTTCTGCCGTACTTAGAAGTGGATCGTTTGGTTCTGTCGTACTTAGAAGCGGAGTATTTGGTACTCGAGTACTTAGCGGTGGCGTATCCGGCACTCGAGTGCTTAGCAACGGGGTATTCGGTACTCGAGTACTTAGCAACGGGCTCTTCGGTACTCGAGCACTTAGCAACGGGGTATTCAGTACTCAAACACCTAGGAACGGAATACTCGAGTAATTAGCATCGGGGTATTTGGTACTTGAGTATTTAGCACCAGGGAATTTGGTACTTGAGTACTTAGCACCAGGGAATTTGGTATTCGAGTACTCAGTACGTTGGTATATGCGTCATTAGGTTCTTGCGTACTTAGAGACTGAGTATTTGGTTCTATCGTACTTAGAAGTGGATTATTTGGTTCCAGCGTACTTAGAAGTGGAATATTTGGTACTCGAGTACTTAGCGATGGCGTATCCGGCACTCGAGTACTTAGCAACGAGGTATTCGGTACTTGAGTACTTTGAACATCGCAGTGGTCGGGATACCGAATACCGCATAATCGAGTATTTAGCCGAGTATAGTCGAGCTTATGCATTAGGCGACATCTCATTGCGTCAAATATACAAAACGAAGGGAGATGACGAGAAAAAGCAACCCCTGCGTAGCAAGCAACGTATCCCATCTCGTTCGGCGCCAAAATGCAAAAAACAACGAAAAAAAAGCAACGTGAGAGATTCAAAGTCGTGGAATGCTAAACCCCCCCCCCCCCCCCCGCATCCACCGTCGATTCTTTTTGTGCACACATCAAGCCGCAAATGAAACGTATGAGACGAATGAAGAAAAATAACTTAAGAAGAAAAAAGCAATAAAAAGACAAGAGTGCCTGTGTTTGCACCGTTTTTTTCTTCTCTCTCTCTCTCTCTCTCTCTCTTGCGCGCGCACCCGCACTTACTTGGAATTCGTGAAGACGCTTTGTTTTTTTTCTCCGCCTCCTCTTCCGCGGGAGCTTCGCACTTCACGCTCGCGAAGGTCTCTCACTTGCCTTCGAAAATGAGCATCACCGATGAGCGATTATTATTTAGTTTTGTCATCATTATTATTTACTCGTCACGATACTCGTGAAAAAGTATTCACTTTATCATATTCACGATGTTTCACAAAAAATGGAGAAACGATCGGGCGAATTCAAACGTCAAAGAGATTGATATTTTTCGAGCGAAAAGATCCGTCATGTTGTTTTGTTTTCGTACGATAACGCCTCCGCGAGAGTTTTCACCGTGCACGTGCTCTTCGCGGCCTCAGTTGCGTGCACGACCAATATATTCGATTAGTGGCGGCACGCGAAAGGGGCACAGGATTGTCCTACTCGTCGCGAAACGGGAACAATTCTCGACGTTGTTTTTCTTTTCTCTCGCGGGCTTTTTATGCGCGAAAAATGAACGGGCCGACGACGAGAACGTTTTGCGCGTAGTTACGAAAAAGAAAAAAACGTCGAAAGAAAGAGGGAAGAGGAAAAGCTGGCGTGTGCAGTTTGATACATTTTTTTGTTCCGTGTCTTTTTACATTTCGGCACCGCGCGTAGTGCTGAAAGGTATTTCCAAGATTGAAGCTTCGCGGAGCCACACGACGTGACGCGTGCGCAGGATAACGCGATGCGACACCGCCGGCGGTCGCAACCGAACTGAACTTCAGTCCAGCCGCTCGAGAGCGCGAACTCGGGGACTCACTCTGTCTCTCTTGCTCCTTCGCGCACGCGTTCCTGCCGCACTGTCGCTCCCTCTCACTCGCTATGGAACAGCTGCTAGTCGCGGACGTTACTAACGTGCGCGCGCCTCTCGCTACGACCCCGCCGACAAAACGGACGACTCGGCCGGCGTTATTCGGACACGGTCGAAAAATCGCACGGAGGCATTTTTTTGACATACACCCGCACGTAACAATATACGGTAAATTCGATTGACTATTATTAATCCTAACGTCCTAAAATGCGTTTTCGTGGATTTGGGGACATTCAAGTCTTTCTCTACACGTAAATAATGTTCCACCATACGAAATCGACTTTTTCATCCTCTGATACATGCCTCGTCGGACCAATAACAATACTTATTTGTTTTTTGTTACGTTTTTTTTTCTTAATTTGTTCTGCGCTCATTTCAACGGGTCGTCGTCAATTGCACACGAAAACGCCCGTGCACGAGTGAGAAATTCTCAGGACCTCATGCCTATGTAGGCAAAAGTGGAGTCTAACAAGGACGATTATTCCGTACGATTCGGGGGAAAGTTTCGACTTGATCCCCAGAGGGGCAAACACTCCGCCGTTATCCTCACATATGTGCACACACACACACACACATGTATATACATACATACATACATACATATATATATATATATATATATATATATATATATATATATGCACACATGACTTCCTCTTTCGTCTAGCAAATTGTCGAGGACCGTAACCGTCCAACGATCTTAATGGCCGACGAGATAAGAACGAAATGTCCCCTTCGAATATTTCACCCCAAGTTTTGCCAATCTTTGTTTTCCTGTCGTTTTTATCGTTTCTATAATTATTATTACCTTTATTATGATCGTTAGTTTTATTATTATTGTCCTCGTTGTCATTGATGACGTAATTATTTGCATTATTATTATTGTATAATGTTAATATTCTAAAAAAATATAATATTAATTAAATACAATGTAGGGGGGTTTCGTCTGTGTAAACACCCTGAATGGGTATACCTGAAATAAATACTACTACTATTAATTAAATACATAATATTAATTTGAATACATAACATTAATATATTTATCGTCGTTATTATTATTATCATTAATAATAACAATAACTAAGCACAATGGATTTTCTCTTGTAGTTCCGTTTCTTCTTTCTTTTTCATATTCTCCATTCGCATACGAATAACAATCGTCGTGTTTTCGCTTCGAAAAAAATGAAAAGAAAATAAAGCTCGTGTACAATAATAGATTTAGCTATGACGATAAGGGGAGTCCGCGTAACAAACTACAGCATCGCGTGTTAACCGTGATTGAGAGGATTCCCTCCTTGAATCGTTGAATTTATCAAGAAGAGGAGTAGAGAGAGAGGGACGGTGCTAGGGGGGAGGGGGGTGACGAAGAGAGATAACGAGGGTGGCGGGGGGGGGGGGGGGAGAACGACCGAGCTTATGGGTTTGAACTCTTCGAGTGTTTTCACACAAAGTGGCACTCTGGCCGCGGTCGTCGTCGCGGCACGCAGATCCTACGACTCCTTTCGTGTCAACTCGTCACACACATTTCATTCTCGCAATCGTAATTCTCGGGAATCTTCTTTTTCTCGTAATTTTACGCAACTTTGAGTAGAAGGTGTCGAGATGCTGCATAAAATGTCTTATGTCCGAACAGATTCCTTATATGTAGAGGAACAATGAGATATACGTATATATACAGGGTGTTTGGAAGGTCGATGCAAAGCCTTTAGGAGGTGATAGGTCACCTCGTTAGGAAAATTTCTGACCTAAGTTATCTTAGTCCAAAGTCTAAGGGTTTCGAGTTATGGTAAGAATGATTTTTGGAAAATTTCCCAAAATTAGGTACTAAGTCGTTCGTAATGTACAAACAGACAATAATTGGTGACGACAAAGTTATTTGCGTCTCAACTTAAGGCCTTGGGCCACAGTAACGGGTATGAAATCATGTGCGAATTTAACAATTTTTTTTCGTATGAAAAATTGATTTACTCGTAAAATTAATTTCACATCTATATAGTATGAATATCAGCTGTTAGAATTTTTTTCGATGTACAAAATGGCCGACTACTAATATTTTCTTTGGTTATATTTTTTTTTAGACGCTCCGCGGTGTGACATTTAGCATCCACAATTTTTTACCTAGAACAAAAATAAGAAATATCGTTTTATTTAAAAGTTGTAGGTATTTGAACTTAAGAAATGAATTTTCAGTGAAAAATTTCGTTATAACTGCTCATAAACTGCTCATAAAATGAAAAGTTTTCGATTAATCAGAAATTCCGTACGTACTTCTCTGCGAAATGCAATTAGGAACGTAACTTTTAAATTTGAAGTAAATCGAGTGAAAATTGTTGAAGTTATTTGTCACGCCAATTTTAAAAAAGCTGTTTCGAGAAGTTCCGAGTAGTCGACCATTTTGTACATCAAAAAAAATATATATTTTCTAACAGCTTGATATTCATGTTAAATAGATGTGTAATTAATTTTATGAGTCAATCATTTTTTCGTGTTGAATAATAAAGAACTTGTCGAATAATAAAAATACATTTTATGTTAATGCTATTTTTAAAAAATAGGATTAACATAAGAGGTAAATGAGTTAGTACCTAATTTTCGGAAATTTTCCAAAAATCATACCATGATAACTCGAAATCCTTAGACTTTGGACGAAGGTAACCTGGGTTAGATATGTTCCTAACGAGGTGACCTATCAAAAAGTTTCTTTGATAACGTTCATTATTTTTAGGTTAGAATACCATTTTTTACCCGTTCAGCGCTATACGGAATGTACCATGAGGAGGTAAAGTCTTCAACGTCCTTAGTGTAAGTGCGCGTGTGCGTCTGGGTTTGTTCGATAACCAAAACAAACACAAACGTGGATAAGGTCTCTAGGGCTCGATACTTCCGTTATCAAAGTAACCGAAACAAACTCACGCGCACACTTACACTTGAGTTTGTTTGATAACGAAAGTGACAAGCCGCAGAAACATTATCCTTGTTTGAGTTTGTTTGGATTTTCGAGCAAACCCAAACAAACCCACACACACGCACACTTACTGGGGATGTTGAAGACTTTAGCTCCTCGTGGTACATTCCGGATAGCCCTTAAATTGTAAAAAAATGTATTCTAACCTCAAAATTATGAACGTTATCAAAAAGCTTTTCCTACAAAAGATGTTAGTTTTGGTCTCATGAATGTTTTGGTGAAAAAAATGGTGATCCCATTAAAAAAGACATGTCAGCCATCTTAACGTCGCCATTTTCAATTAAAAAAAGACATGTCAGCCAGGTTAACGTGCGCCATTTTCAATTTTAGACGAAAAAATATTCTTTTAAGCATCCCCCTTTGGAGCCTTATAGTTTTATTATACTCAATACTTGATCGGAGCTGTATTGTTCGAGATAAATCAGGTGTATGATTAAAATGGGACACCCGGTATATATACATGAGGTATTCCACGTGAATCCGGTGGACTTTTTCCCCGACCCCCGCCAATTAAATTTCTGTTTTTATATCTGATTCCATTGAGTCTAAAAGACACCCTCAATTTTTTTTACATTTTTCGAAACAACCCGTAGTCAAAAAAAAAAATTCTCCGAAAAAAACGCCCTGCTTTAAAAATCTGAAAAAATTCCCAAAAATGCGTGATTATATGTAAACAATTTCAAGCTATCACCCGCAAAGGAAGTATGATTTTTTCTGTGCTTTCTGAGCGATTAACGTTAAAAAAAATCCGAAAAATTCAAGAAACGCTCACTTCGGGCGGATACTTAAATATTTTGATACCCACAATGAATTTTTTTGACCATTTTTGAATAACCATTTGGTTATTCAGAATTTTTTTGACGTTAATCGCTCAGAAAGCACAGCAAAGATCATACTTCCACTGCGGGTAATAGCTTGAAAATGTTTACATGTAATCACGCATTTTTGTGAATTTTTTCAGATTTTTTAATCGGGGCGTTTTTTTCAGAGAATTTTTTTTTTTACTAAGGCTTGTTCCGAAAAATGTAAAAAAAATCAGGGTGTCTTTTAGAGTCAATGGAATCAGATTTTTAAAAATTAATCGAATTGGCGGGGGTCAGGGAAAAAGTCCACCGGATTCACGTGGAATACCTCATATGTATATATATATATATATATATATATATATATATATATATATATATATATATATATATATATATATATATATATATAGCTGCGTGCTGCGACCAATCGTCTGTCAAACAAACTCGCAATATCACTTATGCCCATTGACCCTTATGAGCAAGCCTATACGACGATTTATTGCAGAAAATTCCGCAACTTGACGTTCCCGGGGACGCACTTGTGCGAAAACGCATACGACGCGTGTGTATAAGCAATATTCGTTTTTTTTTGCTGTTGTTTGTTTTATTTCAATTATAGAGAATTGCGAGTGAAGTATGTGAGAGAACGAAGTGTGTCGAGATAGAGAGGGAGAGGCTGCGTTGTTCATTGTCTTTCTCTTCGTCCGTTCCCCGTTTCTCTTTTCTCGCTCGCTCGCTCTTCCCGTGTGACAGTACCAAGTGTCTTGCTGCGTCATGCATAATGCAGAAACATTGCTCGGGAACGTACTGAACGGATAAAAGTCCTCTCTCGCTCTCTCGTTCTTCCAGCATCCCTATAAGCGAAGCAACTTTCCGAGAGACTCTATTCTTGCGTGATATCTCGATTCTTCGTTCCTCCGTAGGGTCCCCTCGTCGACGGACCGTAAGAACGTTGGGAGGCGTGGGAAAATTGCGACGTCTTGGCTCGCCCGCTTCGTTGTCACCTGTCAACGCCCTATTATTGATGTTGTTGTTGTTGATCGAGAACCCCAAACGTAGCCGAAGAAACCAAAACAAACACTTATGAACGGGAAGAAACCCAAGTAACACCCCACATGAACCTCAACAAATCCAAACAAACGCAAACTTATTCTTAAACCCAAACAAACGTCGTCACCTGTCGACGCCCTCTTAATGTTACAGAATAATAATAATATGATTGTTAACCCGAACAAACCCAAATGCAACGTCGAGAAAACCCAAACGAAACCCAAGCGAACCTTAACGAGCTCCAAAGAATCCTCGCGAACCCAAACGACGGGCTGATTCCCGGATGACACGAGATGCGTCGTCGCGGGCATACGCCGAGATTATTAACGAGTTCCTAACGGGAAAATTTGGATTTATAGCTCGTCGCGACGGACGTCTTCTTCATATCATCTTATCATCATTATCATTATTATTATTGCTCTTGCGTCTTATTCGCTGGGCCGCTGCATATCCCGGATGGAACGATTACCGTTGAAAAAATACACATGTGTGTGTGTGTGTGTGTGTGTGTGTGTGTGCGTGTGCGCGCGCGCGTGCGTGTGTATATATGTGTATGTATATATATAACGACTCGAGTTATTGTAGCGGAAGACTCGCGTCGTTACGACCACGCGTAACGACAGAGGGCCCACGCGTCACCCATTTGTAATCGCTGCATTGTATGGACATAAATATGAACAACGTTCAAAAATTGTCATTCAAATACTTTGTGCAAATGAATTCAATTAGCGGTAACATTTTTTGCTTTTTAAATCTTTACATATACAGGGTGCCCTGTTATAAATGGATAATCCTGCAACTGTCGATAGGTCAAATCATGTACTATATGCTGGAATTTCAGTTTAGTAAAAGTCCCACGGTTTTCGAGATAAAAATCATCTGCTTCTGGTTTTTCGCGCGTCATTTCTACAAATAATATCTTTTGCGACCCGGTTTTTTAAAAATACTCTTAGTTATTTGTTTTATCTGGGAAGATCTTCTTTTTAACCTTAAATGTTAAGGGAACTTTATGAAAAAAAAATCTTATGCAGCATTTTCATACAAACCAATTCAAACATCTGTCTTTAAGGGGTTACCCCCACTTGCGATTTTGAAAAAATCGATTTTTTTTATTGCATTTTTTTGAAGTATAAGTATCTGAGAATATGTCCTGAAAATTTCAAGTCGATCCGAACAAAATTGACTGAGATATGAGCGTTGAAAGAGAAGAATCCGCGTTGAAAGAGAAACTTTAAACGCGTTTTTCTCAAAATGGCATTTCTGAAGTCGGTGACCAAGATTACTCGAACACTAATGAACCGATCTTCTTGAAATTTTGCAGGCTTATTTAATACATAAAAATGTAGTCTCTAATCGTTCGATTTTTTTTTCGAAAAAAAATGGCCGTTTTATAGCCAAAAACGGCCGTTTTTTTCGTTAAAATCGAACCATTAACTTTGACTGTCCGCCATTTTGTGAAAAATGAATATTTTTTAAAATCCCTCGATTAAAGACTAGTTTATACTTATATTTGACTAAATCCATCCGCATTTTTTTTTTCAGATGATCCACTTCGCCGCAATGTTGGTCACCGCAAACCGTGTATATAAAAACATTATTTCATTGACGGCCATTTGCCACTAAACAATGTAATATTTTTCAATAAAAAAATTACTGAAAGTTCTTCAAGATGTGTTCTTTAAGATGGTATATTGATCGATTAAAAAAGTGTTGTAGTTTTCTTTAAAAAAATTCATGAAAAAGGCCTTTTTTGCGCTACAAGTGGGTGTAACGCCTTAAATAGCCTGCGGTGTAACAAAGAATGTACTATGCATGTCGTGCCAATTACTTAAAAAAGTTGCTTAGTTATTGTCGATTCATATCGACAATAACTCGATTTTTTTTTCAAAAAATAACTCGGAGTCCATAATCCCGAAAACCGTGGAACATTTACTAAACTGAAATTCCAGCATGTAGGACATGATCTATTCTATCGACATTTGCAGGATTATCCATCCATGACGGGACACCCTGTGTCTACACAGAGTGGGGAAAAAGTATGGAAACCCCTAAACATTTCGGAGGATTGGTTAAAAAAAAGATATTCAAGGTCAGGTCTAAGGTAATTTTCAACGAGGAATCCAATGATGACCTTTAATTTGACCTTGAACCTCATCTTCGAGATTATTTCAAGGTCAACTTTGTTTGTTCAATGGGAACCCCTATTTTTAACATCGGCAATCGAAAGAGCGGGAAACTTTACGTTCAAATGTGTACTTAGGTCATTGGTCAGGTGTGACCTTGAAGGTCAGCTAAAGGTCATTTGAACATAAGAAAGGTCTGGGTTGGGTTGACGGGACAATAAGCGAAGCGTTAGCCGTAGCAGAAACATTTTAAAAAAATGCGATTGAACTTTTCTCTGGCCGGAAATGTATTCAATAGTAATTAATTTTTTTATTGTAGTAAACGAATCACCTGTCGATTGACAAATTTATTTTATGAAGTGAAAAAAATTGTTTTCAATGAAATAGCTCCTGCTTTAACGCTTGATTTATGAAAAATTACTAACAAGTACACCTCACCAAGAGAAACCCACCGAATAAAATAAAATATTCCTATTGGAATATTAATTTTTTTTAACCAACCCTCCGAAATTTCCAGGTGTTTGAATACTTTACCCCCACCCTGTTTATATATACAGGGTGTCCCTCTTATCTTTGCCACCCTAAATAACTCGGTAATTGTCGACGTCACAAAAAAATGTTCCAGACAAAAGTGGTACGGGGTGAAGGGGGCCATTAAATGCGACCAATTTTTTTTATTTTGGTGGAGGCGCTGACGCACAGTAAAGGTCACCACCACTTTTTTAAAATGGGATGGTACATTTTTTTCCAACCATCTTGTGGGGCACCTCAAGCCGCATAAAAAACATCGGGAGGTCAATCGGGGGTTAATTGAATATATTATTACAGTAGAACCTCGATTACCCGAACCAATTGCGACCGAGACTAGTTCGGATAATCGAAACGTGGGTTTTTTGGGACGAGATCATAAACAACACCTTTTTATATGAAAACAGTACATACATATATATTAAAATTTCACATACATATTAACGTTGAATATATATATATATATATATATATATATATATATATATATATATATATATATATATATATATATATATATATATATATATATATATATAGGTGTGTATTTTAAACGCCTGAAAAAAATCGAATTCTTTTGTAAATATTTTTTAATTAGAATCGTCAATTTTTAATTGACGAACGGCTGTAACGCGTTTTTGAGCGGCTAAGTCTCGCAGCCGTTTGAGAAGGAGAAGTTGCGTTAAATTGCTCATTGTTGCTCACGGCAGTGGCAGCGAGCAACAATGTATCTTTCGCGCCAACGTTTGGATAATTGAGCGTTCGGATAAACTAAGTCATCGTTCGGATGATTGCGGGTTCGGATGATCGAGGTTCGGATAATCGGGGTTCTACTGTATAACGATTGAATATATAAATATATATTAATTGCCTCATATACGAATGAATAGGAAAATGAGTAATGAATCGTGGAAAAACCTTACGATATATAAAATATTTATATATTAGGGTGGCACAATTTAGAGCGCTATTTTTTGCCTATTTCTCACCATCCAATTATCTTCTTTCAAAAAGATAGATTTCGTGGAAGCTGCGAGTGGTCAAAAAATATTTAGAGGTCGCTTAGCGGATTGGGTGACTACTGTTTGACCGTCATTTGACTAATGGTCATTCTTGGACGGTAAAGTGACCATAAAAACCTAGCCAGATGACTCCAAATCGAGTATTCACGAATGACCATAAAAACCGTCTTGACCGAACGATTTATATTTAATTAATTGTAATATAAATAATCGAAGAATTCTTTTTTAAAACTATCTAGAGGTGCCTATCATAATATGTCGTAAGAGTATTTTATAAAGAAAGGCACTCCGAAATTTGAGTGACATCGTTTTTGATTCTGTATATCTATGTTGTGAATGTAAATAAAGTTACGATTGCGCTACTCGCCCACTTGTACACCGCCCGCGTGTAATTTATTTGCCACCGAGCACAAGTTCGTCTCGTTAAACATTAATTGTACAAAGAAAATGCCCATTTCAAACCAAATAAAAACAGCACTGCCGTCTCCTTCCCGCCCCTCTCCACGTGAGTGGTCCTGTTCTCCGCCTAACCATTATTTTCCATCACTCACTATATTGCCCATCGGCCGTAAAAATAATTTCGCATATCATTTAAAAAATGCGAAAAAATGACCATGAATGGCCAAACAAAAAAATGACCAACCAAACTTCAATGCGAAAAAACGACCATTGTGATCCACGAGACCAAAAAAAATGACCACCCAAAATGACCATACGAACCTTCAGCGCGAAAAAATGACTAACAAAAAGTGACCATCCAAAATGACTATACGAACCTTCAGCGCGAAAAAGTGACCAAACGCCACCAGAGTGACCGTCAAAGCCGTAATGACGGTTTATAAAGTTTTGGCTCCGGCGAACGCTACTTCGGTCACTTCGGATAGTTTTTCGGGTCACTATCACGACCAAGAATGAGCATCGGTCATTTGACGGTTTATAGCGCGTTTTTTTTCGGTTAAAATCATGGTCACTCAATCCGCTAGGGTAGCCTCCCAAAAATTCTAATTTTCATTTAAAACACTATTCTTTTTTCCCTCCACGTCTCACCCCATGAATTTTACGCTTTATACTTTTCAAATTAACCTCGTGAAATATCTAACTGGCCAATGAATATTTAGTGGTCGCTCAAGAGCTTCGAAATTACCAATTGTCGCCAATTTTTTTTTACTCTCCTCACTTATGAATTTGACGCTTTGTAAAGTTTTCAAAACAATTAATCCATTTTTCTTTAGAAACAGATTTTTCAAATTTACCTCACACTTTTAACGCAAGAGTTATCTTTGCTCTCATAAAATAATTCTTTAAAGCTCTTGTCCGTAAACAAAATTATAGGTAGTTTTATTCGTAAAACTGAAATGGCAACTGTTTCCCGCGCATCGTAATGCGCCCCACCGTTGGTCTCGTTAGTCAAACTGCGGCCCAATCGAAGCTGTAATTTGTGAGGAGCGACGTCATAATACAATAATACATTATCACACATATCGTCTAATTAGTGTTTGCTACAAATTATTGTAATAAATTATTCAGAAAATGTAACATTTCGCTGTTTTTTAAAGGGGTTAGGCCACTCCAGAGGTAGGAAAAATAGGCTTTTTGGGGATTTTTCTTCAGAAAAACTACATTGTCCGTGGAAGTACGTAGGATTTTTTTTTATATTGCAAAGTTCATTTGTTATTATCTGACGATTTTTTAGGCAAATTTTTCACATCCCACAAAATTGCCTAAAAAATCGTCAGATAACTGTTAATAACAAATGAAGTATGCAATACAACAAAAAATCCTACGTACTTCCATAGACAATGTATTTTTCAAGATGTATTCAACTTTTCAAGTAAATTGGTTGAAAATTGTCTGGGTTAACGCTGCACAGGCGCCATTTTGAAATTAATCGCTTAAAAAAAATTATTGTATACAGTCACTGATGTGTATGATAAACACCCTTTTTTGTAATCTCGATTTATTCTGTAGTTTTTCTGAAAAAAAAAAAATCCCCAAAAAGCCTATTTTTTCGGCCTCTAGAGTGGCCTAAGGCCTAAATGCTACAAGGAATTATAGTGCATGCGAGATTTATGTTTTGGCGCAAATTCTGAGTTTCGAAAGCCTTGAGCCACTAAATATTCATTGGACGGCCAGAGATTTCGCAAAGTTAATTAAAAAATTATAAAGCGTAAAATTCATGGGTGGAATGAAGACGAAGAAAAAAAAATCGATTTCTTAATGAAAATGTGAATTTTTGGGAGGCGTGAGCGACCTCTAAACATTTTCTGACCGCTCGCAGCTTCCGCGACATTTTTTTTTCTTCAAAGGAGATAATGGGATGGCGAGAAAAGGAAAAAAAATAGAGCTCCGAATTGTTCCACCCTAATATATGTGTCTTGTGTGTATTATCTTTATTGACACGTTTGTGTGTCAATAAAGATAATGAAAATGTCTGAACATAGGTGGCCACCTGAATATAGTTTGGAACACATACTTGAATGCGGGAAAATAAAACAAACAATGAATGAGGAAGTGGTAAATGGTTTGGAAAAGTGGCGAAGAGGCTACAAGGGGGGGGGGGCACTAAAAGGTAAAATTAATAAAGAAATGAGAGAGAAAGCGGCCAAAGAATTGTGCGAGTATGTGAGAGCCTTCGAATACACGATAAGAAAGGAAGCATGAAGAAGAAAAACTCGGTCAAGTGCGAGTCGGGCCTCGCTCTATTAGGGTTCCATACATATGACCAATTAACTTATTTTTCTAAACTAGATATTTAATTAGGTAAAGCTCTTTTTCCGTCTTAGCTCTTAGGTAGTACTAAACTGAAACCATATGGGGTGATGATAGCTAAAGAAAGCTTTGTATACTCCTGCTGTAAGCTAATAACGAAAGTATATAAAAATATTGTTATTTAAATATTTACCATACCAAATGACTTATTTTTGGAGTCGGTACCAGCAAATTGCCAATATTGTCACATTTTTCGCAGAAAAAGGGGGCGCGAAGAAAAATAAATGAAATATACGACCTAGTCTTTTTTTTATTTGCAATCTCGTTTCTTCCGTGACGTCAATCTCTCGTTCTTGGCCGGCACCGACTCCAGAAATAAATCATCGGGTATTGTAAATATTTAAATAACAATGATTCTATATACTTTCATTACATATTTATTGTATTGTGTATACAACAAACTATTATATAGGGGAGAGTGGTCCTGAGTCGGTCCACTAAGCCGTTCGTTCGAAAACAGAAGGTAAATCGGATTTTATAGCGCTGCTAACAAGGAACATCCCTCAGGCGTCACCCTTCGATTTTGTTGAAATTTAGATATGTTATAAAGCAGCGAAAAGCAAGCGATTTCACACACAAGGAGTCCACCAATTTTAATGAAACAAAAACGAAAATTCTTCTAATCCGAAGCAGGGAAAAATCCACTATAGTGACATTGCAAAAAAAAAATAAGG
Organism: Ophion ellenae; assembly: GCA_963210295.1. Classification (NCBI taxonomy): domain Eukaryota; kingdom Metazoa; phylum Arthropoda; class Insecta; order Hymenoptera; family Ichneumonidae; genus Ophion; species Ophion ellenae. Next base: position 8,328,018 of record OY723397.1, read on the forward strand.
GGCGAACCATCCCTATATTAAGGGGTGGTTTCACCCCTCAAACCCGTTTTTCCGCCGATCAAAAAAATACGTATCGCTTACTTTTCGGTGCTTTATAACATATCCAAATTTCAGCACAATCGAAGGGTGTCACCTGTGGGATGTTCCTTGTAAGTGTTTTAGTTGCGTACAGCGATCGTTTGCCTACAATTCTGTTATTTAGAAAGGTGTAGCGTGGCTTTTGCAGTCGCAATGCAGTGCTGAGTGAAAAAGTAAATCTTGACCATTTCTCAAAATATTGTTCCTTAGTCAGCACCCCCCGGGTCTTGAGTCGGCACATCATTTTTTTCGCTCGAGTGCAGGAAAAAGCGTAGTGTCTCTAAGTTACAACAGGAAATGGACGAATTTGAAGCATTTAGAAGAATAAAACATGCATTGTTTGTCCAATTTTGTATGAAAACATTTTTCGAGTACAATGTTGAAAATGAAAGAAAAAAACATGAATTTTGAATTGAATGAGAGAAAATTAATTGAAAAAGGGATGATCACTCGTTGTCGTCGTCAGACTCGCAGTACGTTGGCGTACTGAACTTTGTAACGAACGCAAACGCAAGTGCAATCCACTTGTGGAGGGCTGCGGAGACTGGCGAGTGTCACGCTTTTGTGACACGAAATTGCGCCCCATGACGCTGGAGCAAAAACGCCGAAACTGAAAAAAAAACAACAGAAACATTACAAGAAAGCAAGATAAAAAAAAAATTGGCGCCGACTCAAGACCACTACGACTTTCTACACGTTTCATGTCATTACGCACGCGAACAAATCCTAATGGAAAATCGACATAACCAATCAATTAGAACATTGAATAAAGAAACCACACATTCACTCATTAAAAATGTTTGAAATATTTACATACCTGTAGGTGCTTCGGAATGAATGACGAAAATAAAATTCTGTCACAAACGAAAAATACAAACGCGCTCACGCTGCGCTGGACAATCCAAACTGTAAGCATAATTTACGTCAGTGTTTAGCAACATGTCATACGAGAAAATAAATGAGCCGCCACGCACGCCATCTCTGAGGAACACCATGGTGCCGGGTCAACCCGCAGTGCCGACTCAGGACCACTCTCCCCTATACTACATTATGAATCGGCGTTTTTAGTATTTGTTGTTTAAGGCCTTAGGCCACAGTAACGGGTATGAAATTGCGTGCGAATTCAACCATTTTTTTTGTATGAAAAAGTGATTCACTCATAAAATTAATTACACATCTATTTAGTATGAATATCAAGCCGTTAGAGATTTTTTTCTATGTACGAAATGGCCGACTACTAATATTTTCTTTTGTTATATTTTTTTTAGGCGCCCCGCGGCGTGACATTTGGCATCCACAATTTTTTGCCTAGAACAAAAAACAAAAATTCTCGTCAATGTATTGACGATACATTAGAATACCTAGAGAAGTACGTACGGAATTAAAAAAAATATTGTTTTCTTCAAAAGTTGTGGGTATTTGAACTTAAGAAATGAAGTTGATCATTGGAGATTCAGCTTCGGTCCGGCCAATAGAAGTTTTCCAAGATCAGCGATGGAAATAAAAGATGTTTTTCTTACGTTTCGGCCGTCTGGTTCGGGTCCTCTTCAGAAGCTATATTTTTCTCTATAAATTTTGTTACGCAAATTTTACAAATCACGTTTGAAAGAGTTAGATATAAGAAGGTTTTATGTTATACTTGTGTTATAAAATTGATGTGTCATTTTGTATGACTGTTATGTTAATTTTGTTATGGTTATAGCTATATTGATTTGACATGAATAAGTTCTTGCATTGCGTTAATTATTCTTATGTATCGGTGTTTGAAATGCGTGATGTGTGAGAAAGTGGTATACTATAATATGAAGTTATAAAGAGATGAAATATGAGAAATGACTAACCTCGATGTTGTTGATATTTCTGACTTTTGTGTATATTTGGAAGATTATTTCAAAAGACAGTATTTATGGGAGTAAATACTGTTTTGTTGGAGTATACTCAATAGATAGAAGAATGTATCGTTTTTTTAGCGATTTTTATCATCTGTAATGGATAAATAATTATAGAAAGTTTTGTGTTTTATTTGTGAACATTTAATAAACGTGATTGATTTGAGAGAAATTTTAATAAAGTATCAAATGACTGTGATGATTACCTATTGAGTTAGGATCTTAAAAATAATTTTTTTTGTCCAAAATACGCAAAAACTCGAAATTTACATTATTCCGTTACATTTTGATTTGTGTGATCACAGAAAGTTCGAGAGAAACTGAGTGGTGTCTTAATTTCATGAAGCTTATTGGAGTCTTTATTCTGCGAATCGGGGGAGACAGATCCTTTAGGCAGTGACGTGTCAAGAGAAATAAAATTGGTGCGTCGTGTTAGGAGTATCTAAAATTAACTTATACTGTCAATAAAATTAACTTATAAAGTCTTATTGTTAAGTTAGTTAAAAGTTAATGTTAACTTAAGTCTTAACTTTAAAAAGTCTTAAAAGTTAATTTTATTGACATTATAAGTTAATTTTAAATACTCCTAACATTACGCACCAATTTTATTTCTCTTGACACGTCGCTGCCTGAAGGATTTTTCTCCCCCGATTCGCAGAATAAAGACTCCAATAAGCTTCATGAAATTAAGACACCACTCCGTTTCTCTCGAACTTTCTGTGATCACACAACTCAAAATGTAACGGAATAATGTAAATTTCGAGTTTTGCGGATTTTGGAACAAAAAAATTTCTTTTCAAGATCCTAACTCAATAGGTAATCATCACAGTCATTTGATACTTTATTAAAATTTCTCGCAAATCAATCACGTTTATTAAATTTTCACAAATAAAACACAAAACTTTCTATAATTATTTATCCATTACAGATGATGAGAATCGCTAAAAAACGATACATTCTTCTATCTATTGAGTATACTCCAACAAAACAGTATCTACTCCCATAAATACTGTCTTTTGAAATAATCTTCCAAATATACACGAAAGCCAGAAATATCAACAACATCGAGGTTAGTCATTTCTCATATTTCATCTCTTTATAACTCCATATTATAATATACCACTTCCTCACACATCACGCATTTCAAACACCGATACATAAGAATAATTAACGCAATACAAGAACTTATTCATGTCAAGTCAATATAGCTATAAACATAACGAAATTAACATAAAAGTTATACAAAATGACACATCAATTTTATAATACAAGTATAATACAAAACCTTCGTGTATCTAACTCTTTCAAACGTGATTTGTAAAATTTGTGTAACAAAATTTATAGAGAAAAATATAAGTTCTGAAGAGGACCCGAAACAGAGGGCCGAAACGTAAGAAAAACATCTTTAATTCCATCGCTGACCTTGGAAAACCTCTATTGGCCGGACCGAAGCCGAATCTTCAACGATCAACTTGTCATCTACACGGCCGCACACATCTTTGATCCAACTTAACAAAAGAATTTTCAGCGAAAAATTTCGTTATAACTGCTCATAAATTGCTCATAAAATGAAAAGTTTTCGATTAATCAGAAATTCCGTACGTACTTCTCTGCGAAATGCAATTAGGAACATAACTTTAAAATTTGAAGTAAATCGAGTGAAAATTGTTGAAGTTATTTGTCACGCCAATTGGAAAAAAGCTGTTTCGAGAAGTTTCGAGTAGTCGACCATTTTGTACATCGAAAAAATATATATGTATATTTTCTAACAGCTTGATATTCATACTAAAGAGATGTGTAATTAACTTTATGAATGAATCACTTTTTCATACGAAAAAAAGTTGTTAAATTCACACATGATTGTATACCCGTTACTGTGGCCTAGCCCCTTAAATACAGTATATGGTGCATATTATACAGAAATTCCGAATTACTAAGTAGTTTAGTTTTTGAGATCGACCCCGTAACAAAAATGGTCCAAAACTGACAACTTTGACAGACCCTCATTTCTTTATTTTTTAAGATAAAAAAAGAAAAATATATATATTTGTACTCTACTCGATGAGCTTTGAAAAATGACGCCCCACATGCCAGGCTGAGGATTTTTTTCTGATCCTTTTCGTGTATGGGACCCCCATGAGAAATAATTTAATTGAATTTCTGATTCAATATCCGGTTTTGGGTCAACATCTTGCACAAAATATCCAAATATCTGGTCTGTAATTCATTCCGATTACGGAAAAAAAAGGAAACGTGTAAAAGGGTATCAATGTACAGAGGAGGGAAATGTGTCAAACCCGCAAGGGTATACTCGAAAATAAACAACTATACTACACTATGTGTATATATATATATATATATATATATATATATATATATATATATATATATATATATATTAATAAATCTCTTGTATTCTTCCATACGCTTACAAACGACAATTATACTTTCCAAAATTGCTTCTCCATTAAGCCGCCATCTTTCGTTTCCAGATTACCTAACAATATTCACAAAAAAACAAACAAACACCGTCAACGTAAGAAGGCAGTTCGAGGTTTTGAAAATTTTCGGCCGAGAGCCAAAGAGCGTGAAAAGACGAAAACAAAAACTTATGTACACAAAAATGAAACGCGGCAGCACAGAAACAACGAAAAAAATCGTTAAAACGAGAATTCCGAATTTTGGCACATGTTCCTTGCCGCGACTGCGAGCGTTGAAATTATGGAGGCTCTCGGCAAGAACAAAAATGATTTCAAAAAAGTGAAAAACGGTGTTCGTAAAAAAAAAGTCCTTCTCTAAAGCTGTTCTACAATGTCATGATCGTTCACGAGCGATTTCCTCGGTATGTCCTTCTGCGAGTGTTTTGTTCGTTGCAGTTCCTTAGCGAAGTAGGCTATCGTCTTTTTGAGGCCCTCGTCGAGAGGCACTTTCGGCTCCCAATTCAAGTATTGCTTGGCTCTGCTTATGTCGGGCCTCCTTCGCTGCGGATCGTCCTCCACCGCCGCCAATTCGATTATCTTGCTCGTACCACCCACGAGGTCCTTTATTATCCTGGCGAACTCTGTAACGTCCACGACATGATTTTGTTTTACTTCTTCGATTTTTTGTCTTGTTTTCTTCTTCTATTTACTCTCGAAAAATTGTGCCAACGAGGACGCAACGATTATCAAAACAATGTCAAGGGATACGATATTTTTTTATTTTTTTACACCGACATATCCAGAAATAATTCAATTTCGAGAATAGGAGCTTGGAACGCTGTTTTAAAAAAACCCGATTTTTTTTAACACGCGCAAATTATAATTAAATTAACAAAAATAATAAAAATGATAATAATGATAATAGTATTAATAAAGAACAATGATAATAATGATAGATTAATAACAATAACAATAATTTATTTAAATATATTGAAAACGGAAAAATATATTCAAACTATTCGTGTTAGTTATTATTGTTGTCCGTTATTAATATTATTATTATTATACGATACACATATATGCCGAACTGTTGAAGTTGAATTTTTCGAACACGAAAAAGTTGCCACCCAAAATCGAACGGCTACTTTTTAATTGTTTTTTTTTATTGTTATTTTTTTTATCACTTACCTTCAATGGTATGTTCGACGGGATTGCCAATATTAATAGGCATCGTGTAGTTCGAGGCCATGAGAGAGACAAGACCGTCCACAAGATCGGAAACGTACTGAAACGATCGAGTCTGCTTGCCGTTCCCGTAAATCGTGATCGAGTCGTTTTGCAACGCTTGTAGGATGAAATTTGAGACGACGCGACCGTCGTTCATGTGCATTCTCGGGCCAAAAGTGTTGAATATCCTTGCGACGCGAACCTCAACGCCGTCCTGTCGCATGTAAGCGTAACTGAGGGTCTCCGCGACGCGTTTGCCCTCGTCGTAACAGGCACGGGGACCTGAACGTAAAACGGAGAACAAAAGTGTGCATGTGTACGACGTTTCGGGCAGAGTTGGGCGTAATTCTGTTTATAAAAAAGAACACGAATTTCATTCCCATCGTGATTTTCATGTGAATATAAATACAATTTTATTCATACTTCACTTATTTTTATTCACATGCATGCATACAAATAAAATTATATTCACAAATATTCTGGATATACAAATAAATTCACCGAAAAAATTGTGAATATTTACAAAAAATCCTGTGAATTAAAAAAAATTCACATAAAAATCTGTCAATGCAAATTCACCGATTCGTATTCACAAACACTTGTAAATACGAAAAAATTCACAAAATAAGTTGTAAATTTTTTCATATTTAAGACAAATCAAAATCAAATTCACAATGATTAGATTAAAATTTACACCAAAAGTGAGTTCTTACTTGTTGAGTTCAACACAAAGTTTTCTCTCAAAATACGTAAGGACTCACTTGTGGTGTAGATTTTAATATAATTGTCGTGAATTCGATTTCAATTTTCTTCAACTTGAGGAAATCACACCTCATTTTGTGAATTTTTTCATATTTATAATGTAATATTTGAAACTCACAACTTTTTTTGCAAAAATTTCTTTGCTTCGACGCAATGTTTTCTCTCAAAATACGTAAGAACTCGGTTTGGTGTAAATTTTAATCTAATCATTGTGAATTTGATTTTAATTTGTCTTAAATACGAAAAAAAAAAACACAACTTATTTCGTGACTTATTTGTGTTTACAATTTTGTGTGAATACATTTGCATTCACAGATTTTGATGTGAATTTTTTTTTAATTCCCTGGATTTTTTGTAAATATTCACAATTTTTTTCTGTAAATTTAGTTGTATATTCAGAATATTTGTGAATACAATTGTATTTGTATGCATGCATGTGAATACAAATAAATTCGTATTTACAATAAGTAAAGTATGAATAAATTTGTATTTATATTCACATTAAAATCACGATGTGAATAAATTCGTATTCGTATTTATAAATAGAATTACGCCCAACTCTGGTTTCGGGGTAGAATGTTGCTTTTATTCGAACGAAATGGGCCGAAACAAAGTGGAGAGGACGGCTTTGCGCGTCTTTGCGTAAAAGACCCCGAACAAACTCAAACGAACGATAATACAACCGAAAAAACCTAAACAAAAACCGAAAAAAGCCAAACGAACGAAAAAAAACGAACTAACCCCCATGAACCCAAATAAAAGTTGAATTCAGATATTTTCAAGAAGCCGATATCAACGTGCCAACAAGAAATCGAGAAAATTACCGATGGGGTTCACGTGTCCCCAGTAGGTCTCGGTCTGCGGATGCTCGTTCGGATCGCCGTAAATCTCCGACGTGCTGGCGATCAGTACCCGCGCGCCGACTCGCTTCGCGAGACCGAGCATGTTTATCGTACCGAGGGTATTAGTCTTCAGCGTTTTCACCGGATTGAGCATGTAGTGTGGCGGACTCGCCGGACTCGCGAGATGATAAATCTCGTCAACCTCCAGATAGAGCGGCCTCACAATGTCATGATGCACTAGCTCGAAGTTCTCGTGGCCAACCCAGTGCTCGACGTTTCGCTTGCGGCCCGTGAAGAAATTGTCCACCACAATCACCTGTTGATGCGACACGAACTTCAAATCGATCCGAGCATTTTTGAGATTCATTTCAAAGTGAATCTGATTTCCGACAAAAAGTTTGTGAAAATTGATGCCGATAAAAAGTACAGTCCCGGTACTCCCAATGGGAAAAAATATAGTGTATGGAGCAGTTACTGGGGACTTGAAAGTATGCGCTGATTACCTCATGGCCGGCGAGCATGAGACGATCGACAAGATGCGAGCCGACAAACCCCGCACCCCCGGTCACCAGTATCCTCCTGCGATTCTTGTAATTCAAGAACTTGACGACGGGAAAATTTTTGGGTATGCGATCCATCATTTTGACCTCGATGCGGCCGAGTTTCTCCTCCAAATCTCGAATTCGATCGTGGACGTCGCTAAGATCGTGGTTTCCATGCGCCGGCAAACGACGCCCCGCGCGATCCGCCTCCGAGTTGAGTTCCCCCTCATCCGCTTGTCGCTTCGACCAACGACTCGGCCAGTACGCCTGGACATCTCGGCTGCTCAGAATCGTCTCGTAAATGCCCAGAACTGCGGCGGCAATCAAAAACATACGCGTTAAATATGCAAATATCGAAAACTGCCGGAAACAAACTTCAAGAGAGGAAAACGTACCGAGAATGACGCACGCTACGAGAAACGCGATCTGCTTGATGTGACGATGAGCGGTGAACATTCTTCGGGACTTTTACCTTACGGTTCGCGCGAACTTCTCGCGTTAACGGCCCGACGCATGTTAGTCGTCGATGACGTTTTTCCACCAACTTCACAGTCGCGATCGCGCAACGCGTAGTTTTTTATGTGTTTTTGATTCTTAACCTCGAAATCGATCGACGAAAATCGACGATCGTGGAAAGTATCACGCGCGCGTTTGTCTCGTCGATGAAATTTAGCGACGGCGAAGAAAGTAAGAGTTTCGATAAACATAACCCCAAAATGCGCTCCGTGTTATCGAGTGGTTCGTCGTGTGTGCGCTTATTTTTGAATTTCTCGCTCGATCGTCGACGCGACGATATTTATCGTGCGCGGCTATTGACGCGGCCACATTCGTGCCAGCTGTGTCAACGACTCGCAAGTTCGATGAAACGCAACCGCCTCACAGTGGGGCCAAATGTCAAAAAGCTGGCCAAAACTCGAAAACGGTATAAATTTGGCTGAAAGTCAGTATGCGGGGGCTTTCGAAGTAGCTGATTATGAATCTGAAGTGAAAAATTGAAATTAAAACGGCGGATTTGACATGAACCACTTTTATAGAAAAAGTACAAAATAGGGTAATTTATTTGGGGTGTGCGCTTTATTATCGGGTACCCGACGGGTTACGTTTTTGCATTACCCGCCACTATCGGATACCCGAATTTGGTAATCGGGTACTCTCAAATTTTTGGTACTCGTAAACGTCGAGTACTCTTAAACTTCGAATATTCGTAAACGACTCGGAGATCCGTATCTATTATTTATATTTATTTTTATTTTTCATATAGGTGTATCGACCAAATAATGGGAGAAAACGAAAACTCGAAGAAGGCGATAAAACGAATAAATGATAATACTGTAAAAAATCTTTTTTCGTCTCACTTTTCTATCCTGTGTGTGTGTGTGTGTGTGTGTGTGTGTGTGTGTGTGTGTGTGTGTGAGTGTGTGTGTGTGTGTGTGTGTGTGTGTGTGTGTGTGTGTGTGTGTGTGTGTGTGTGTGTGTGTGTGTGTGTGTGTGTGTGTGTGGGTCCGTAGGGTGGAGTGGAAAACGGTCACTTTTGGCGGACCGTATCGTAATAGCGCGGGAAAGTTGCGTTTTGGCATCACTAAAAAGTGCGCGAAAGGAAAAAATGTACAATAAATATCTTCCGTTCCGGCGAACGCCTTAAAGTTTTGAATTTTTAACGTGGGTTTTAAATGGAGAAAAAACCCAAAAAGACCAAGTCTCAACGCCTTGCGATTAGTCGAAGCGAGAATAATGTAGCTTTGACCATTTGACATTTAAAAATTGAAAATATCTTGATTAGTTTCAGTGATATAAGCGTTTGAAGAACAAGTTTTACCTGAAAAAAAAATTAAAAATGATAAAAAATTAAATTAAGAAGAATGAATCGCCGAAATTACCAGTTAGCACTAGACAGAATTAATGAAAATTCAACGAAGAATCTTGCTTTTATTCCGTTTTTCGACATTCAAATATCTCGATATTTCTTGAAATGCGAGTGTCTTAAGAGAAGTTTGCCGGAAAAAAATTGTAAATATATACATAAGAAAAATACTAAAATTATTAAATAAATTATTTGTATTTCTTATGAACTCCAACCTATCGGCGAAGGGTAGGGAACATAAAGCTGGAGTCTATTTCGTCCGTTTTGGTGCGTTCCCGTGGCGCTATCTATACTATAAAACGAAATTGTATTCCGGCAACAGGACTTATCGAGTACCCGATGTGAGACGAGTACTCGAAAAACTCGGGTACTCGATAAAGTTCGACTATACCCGTCCGATCACGGGTACCCGAAGAAATTCGGGTACCCGATCAGGTCATAGTCTAATTACCCGACCAATTCTGCTACCGCACACCCCTAGTAATTATGCAGAAGTGGGGCACCACGTCAATTTCTTTTGGTACGAACGTCTTCTGTAGGTCACCACTAGTGAATTTGGGTCGAGGGAGACTGAGATTTTTTAAATTGTTTCCATAAGTTATGGGGTTTTGAAGTTTGTTGAAAATAAAATTATTAAACCCAAACAAACTTACGAGTTTGTAAGGGACCAAATCAGTCAAGTATGGTAAACACGCCATAACGCCACAGAAATAACACATTTTCACAATCATTGTCGTGTTCACGCGTTCAGGTGTGTATACATGACGTCGGGCACGTTTGTTTGGGTTTGGGTTTGTTTCGGTTTGGGAGAATAACACATTTTCACAATCATTATTGTGTTCACGCGTTCAGATGTGTATATATGACGTCGGGCACGTTTTTGAAATCGCGTATTCCGCGATTCAAATCTCAGTCTCCCCCGACTCAAATTCCCTAGTGGTGACCTACGGAAGACGTTTGCGCCAAAGAAAAACGTTTGGCGCCAAAATTTGCGTGGTGCCCCAGTTCTGCCTAATTACCAAAAATAGATACATATGTTGTATAATATGATAAAACATACAATCGGTTGATTTAAAGTTCACGCATCGTCATCCGAAGAATAATTTGATTCACAATCAGTTGATTAAACTTTTAAATCGCTGGAACATCCAGTACTTGCTGGTATACGTGGCGCAACTAACAATAGAGCTGCTTTTGGGAGCAACGACGTTAAGTTCTTTCACGTACACTTGAAATAAATGGATCGGATATTAATAATAAGCGTGAAATAATGTCTTCCATTGTTTTGGCTCGGGAACACTATTGCAAAATCTTCACAAAACTTTTTAATGTATTTATTAGTAGATCCTTGAGCGTCTTTAGACATTTGTCCTATGGGCAATACCGATGAGTTTATCACTTCTGCGCCATGAATCAATACCTTATGTACCGAAGTTGGTATGTACAACCACGGATATAGCTGCACAAAGTAGCGAGCTGTCTGTAAGGCATAATGTTGAAATTTTATGAAATTGATTCCATGGCCACTCGAAATTGTCTGCAATATGACATGGAAACGCTTAATCAAGTCCTCATCAACCCCTGTAATAGCAGCAGAAATGCTTGAGTTTTCGAAAAATCGTCGAGCGGTATGCCCATCATTCGACCGTATGTCGAATGATGGGACTATCGAAACCAGGCTTTGGTTGATCGACTATTAGACCCAATTTGATACGGAAACCCTTCTGTATATTTGTTGTTCGGATTCTTAGGGGGCATCCATTAATTACGTGAGGTGATTTTGGCGATTTTTCGACCCCCCCTCTCCCCCTGGTGAGATGTCGTGAGATTTTGGTCGACCCCCTCCCCCCTCCCTTAATCTCACGTGAGATTTTTCAAAATGCATACGTTCACGGAAAATAAATTGTAGTAGAAGTAACTGCGGTTGTAGTACCATTTACTCCACCATGTGAAGTAGTAGGGAGACTCTCCCTACGTGATAAAAATTATGTGATTACTAAAATTACTAAAATTACTAAAATTACGTGATATTTGCCGAAGCCCCCCTCCCCCCGCCCACGTGAGATTGGGTGAGATTTCGCTCGACCCCCCCCCCCCCCCCTAAACGCCTCACGTAATTAATGGACGCCCCCTTATTTGTTCCTCTTCTCTATCACTATGCGCTTGCCACTTTTTAATTTCAAGCTTATGTGCTACATGCAAACAACATTCGAAAAACCGTATCCATGCATGCAAAGTTGATAATCCAAACTGTAAGTGATCTTCAGATACTTCCTTTCTAGAACTGCATCGATATTGTTAAAATCTTTTGAAGTTGCTTTGCATATATAGCATCGTTGAGTAAACATACTATGCGTGATAGCATTACAAACTTTATCGTCTACCATGGTGAAAGCAAGTCGGAAAGAAACTCTTATTTCTCTTCCATCTATGATCTTTTCGAAAGGGACAAGATTGCTGTTTAATATAATCCATTTCCTCACGAGTGGCTTCAGGACTCTCGTGAAAAAATTGGATCGTAATTGGTCAAAAGCAAGGTCCTAGTTAGTACAAAAGCAAGGAGATAACGGCCTCGGATTTTTTCCATTCAACAAGTGTAGCGTTTGTGTCTTGGTTGTCTGATACACGCTGCAGTGGAACAATTGAGATAAAACGAATATTAGAATCGCACTTGCTTCCATCATCATTGATGAACTTTTGCTTGTACGTACTTTGGCCAGAAGTGCCATCGCAGCACCACTTACAAATTAAATTCAAGTTGCTAACATTTTCAGGAGACAAACTTTTGACAACATCCATTTGTGTTAATAATATTCTATCAGCTGTGTGATTCAGCAAAGCCTGAAATTTTACCTCAGCACGACATTCATCAACAGAAATATCTGACTTAGGCGGATAACATTTGAGCTTGGCTTGATATGGCAATTTATACGGTGGAAATAAATTACAGCTGTTCTCTTGGCTTCTATTACGAAGCCCCGGATATTGTGATTTCGATAATTTTAGTTCCACTATGAGCGACAGAGCAGCATCGGCAGATAAAGTCGTTTCTTGAATCGCATCTATGGACTCCTTATACTTCTTGGCTTTAGATGGGCTCCCCAATCCCACATCACGGACAATTTTCGCAGCATCCTATTTCCCAGATGAACGAAGGCTCATTTGAGTCGCATACGTGAATTCTTCCATACTATGTCTTGCGCGTAATTCTTCAGTCCTCCTTCGTTTTGTCCGGTCACTAGACTTTGCAAATTCTGAAGAAGGCCGACCCAAATTATGGGATTTTTTTGAAGATTGTTTAGTTTCTTCGAAAGAAACAAACACGCTCAACCATTCGGAATATTTTTGCAGAAATTTGCCTTCAGTTCTTGATACTTGCTGCCACCTTTTATGCAAGTCATGCAACAACTTGCGGATAGGTTTTGCATTGTGTGATAGAGCAAAGGGGCGTTATAATTTAGCAGACGTAAAATTTTAGATCACTGCTTATGTTTCAGTCGCTTTGTCATCCAATTGACCTTTCAATATCGAAAAACTGTCCTCTCTTGTCAGGCCACATGCTTCACGTTCATCAGCGGCAGATTCTAAAATTGGAAAATATAATATCTATATAGATTGATAATTCCATATTCAACCTCGTTACTATTATTTATTCCAAAATATTATTTGAAAAGAAAAAGAGGATATTTATAAAAGTGAATCACGTATCATAGAACTCAATGGAATGAAGACCACAGACAAATTCAAGAAAAAGAGCAAAAGTTCCGCGTCGCTAATGTACGAAATTCAGAAAACTATGTTTTACATTGCAAGAACTCGCACCAATGACACAATTGCAGCTAGACAGTAAGTTTTAATTTTTTTCATCGAATAATAGTTCCATTTACAATGCGATCGATCAAGTCGCAAAACTCTATAGAACTTATAAACTTTATTCTATGTGTTTAAAATGTTCCGTTGTAATCTTCCGTTAATTTTCATACAAATGATTCGTTTATTCTTATCGCATAAACTATTATTAATTTTGTGTTACATAATGATTTTCTACTTACTTGCAGCTGCTGATCCCATTTAAAAAAATTGAAATCTATTGGTTTTCATAGATTTGGCGTCGTTTTGAATACAGCGTTGAATTATTTACTTACTGCACGATGCGTCTAGCTCGGTGGAGAGTCCGCTTTCAACTGTCCCACAGTAGCAGGTATGAGGGAGAGGGTGCGCTGAAGCCTGGAATTCGACCTTCGGACCCTTACCTCACCTAACCCACGACTACAAATTACCGGAACGTGAACTCTATTTTTTGACTTTTGGCCAGCTTTTTGGGATTTGGCCCCACTGTGCGCCTGCTGCGTATTGACCCCCTTTTTTACAGATATATAGGTTATGTACACGAGTCAGACGACTGTTAAATTCAATTGCCGAATAATAATAACTTTTCCGTTTTTATTTCCATTGCTGACGTGCGATCATTGTCGTAGACAAATTGAGGTTATGTTTTCTGTCAAAATACGCATATAAATATATCAGACACCCAGAGCCCAGAGTGGAACCCTTTTATCACCATTTTTCAGACTTCAGTTTGTACTCCAACGGATCTAATTCCGGTTTTTGCTAAGTATTTTTTAGAGGAAGGGGGGGGGGGGATCAACGACGTTTTTATGCCAATACGTTGTGTGACATCACCAGTGCCAACTTATTCTAGCAAAATATTAATTATGTGTACGAACGAATATCACAAAAATGTTAAAATATACGGTAGATAATCGTAATTATTACACAGGGATTTGGGGGCAGGGGGGGTAGACAAAGAGAACCAAGAGAACGAAGCAGTTGCTAGGAATTCCCGTTACGCTGTCAGGTAGCTGTTCGCTGCAGCTCTAAACCGGATCGGAGGGACGGAGACTTACAACTCCACATCTCCGGTAGTTTTACTCCAATCGACTTCAAATTGTAACACAATAATCTTGATATTTTGTACATTCATATGATAAAATTTTAAAAAATACCGTGCGTAACACATCTGTGTTACGCACGTCTTATGCCGGTCGGCGTTTTCATAGGTTATGTCAGAGCAAAAGGAGGCAACAAATGATTCAGAAAAAAAGAGTCCGATGGAAAAGACGATTTGTCGGTGCTCGCGCCCACAAACATCGTACTGTGCTCACCGAAGCTAGAAAAAAAAGAATACATTGCAGAAAATAAATGATGAAGTTCCTCTTACTCGCATTTGACTTAACGTATTTGAAATTGGCGCTCTAGGTCTTCGATTGGTTCTGTTATTCCCGTAGTTGCGCCGTTGCCGCGTTTCTATACATACGTCTCAACAAGCTTCACTTTTTCGTAAATTGGTCGCTTATTTCTCAAACATACTCATTAATTAGATCGAAAAACCTGTTTTTTTGTTCGGTAATGTCGTTCTGTACACTATCCTGCACACAATATTCGTTTTTTGAGTCACTTTTTTCACATAGGTGGAAACTGAAATGACAACGATGTTGGCCCCATACACCCAATGCGATCAAGCGAAGATTGACGTAAACTGTGAAATTTAATATTTAACGAACGCGTGCGGAAACTTCAGTTTTGCTTTTTCCAGTATATTCGGAAAATTTTTCGTAAATGTCTATTCACCCCGATATTTGTAAGCAGCAACCTTAAGGTAATCCTATCGCCAGGCTGCAATCCATAGGATTTTCAAATTTGTTTTGTGAGCTTCGCTAAATATATTAATAATCGTCTCTGTAAAATTTCAGGGTCGGTTATCGACCTAATTACAGGGGAAAAAATAGTAAAATTGCGTGTTTTTGCGAAGGAATTCCGAGACGACATACAAAAACCCAATTCCCGGTCGCTACAAAATTGTATATTATAGTGGGAATCCGTCAGATTCGTAAAAATAATCAAATTTACATACTTAACACTTGTAGTAATCCAATGCTCTCAGAAAAAATTACGCTTATTGACCTCATTTTTATGTAATATCAAGTTTAATTTGAACTTCCGGTATTGGACTGATTACCACTTGCTACGATAAAGAAACGTGACAGCAAGGCAACAGCTGACTGTAGTCCTAACCTCATCGCACTCACTCGAGTATCCACAGATATTTCATTTTTAACCGACATATTTCGCCGACACAAATTTTCTACGTTTTTTACCAATCGTAGCCCGAATACAATAGGTTTGTTCGCGCTAGCTGCACTCTATACTCGCCAGTGTAAACGGAACTAGGGCCGCGTCTAGGGAGTGCAGTTTATTTCCTCGCGGGTAAGCAACGCTAGCGCGAACGCGATAGTGTACAAGAAACATGGCGGCGACCTAGTGGACCACACCTTAACCTCAAACAACACATGAGATTACGGAGTCTCATCTAACCCTTAAAGAGATATACCGTGCAACCTCAAGTTTGTTGATCTCGTAAACTGATTATAATGGACGCTGTTATTGAAATTATTAACTTGTACTTGTAATTGCGCCCAGAATGGATGTATTGATACCAGTTTTATATAGAATGGAGTGTTAGTGATACGATTGTAGAAATCCAAAACCTTCACAAATGCACACTTTGTTGTCGGCATCAACGACTAAGCCGCCTTCTGAATCTCGGAACAGCACTGCTGACTTAATTTCTAGCTCCTGTTCCATGTTAGCTTCTGTTTGCGTTGATAGTAGATTGGAACGTATTGTGATACTGCGAATTGATAATAAACACTTGTCATTATATCTTGTCAATTTTTTTTATCACCTCGATCGATAGAGATTGATAATTATAATAGTTTGTTATTTTGAACCTTTATTATTGATTGTTTTTCGTAATAAAAGAGAATTTGTTTATCATTACCTTAAATATTTTAGGTTATGTCGTACTTACCTCTGTATACACTCACTGACAGTTTCGCTGGTTATGGGGTTATTCTAGTAATATCACTGTTACACTTTTCGTGTACTTTTACACCTCGTCAAGATCGAGTGTAGAAAGTTTAGGGTTAGTGGCACGAAAGTGTAGCTTCTACTTCGCCTTCAAGAGGTACGGTGATTGGAGCGAGTTCAAGATAAAAGCCCGAATTTTTTTTATAGCATTGTCGAGACCTTTCTCCATGCGTATGCGGAGTTTCCACGAGATTTACCGAACACTTTCCGAGTAATTAATTGTTAAAGTTGGTGAATTAGTCACACGTAGACGACAAAATGTGCCTGTCCTCTCATATATCGATTTTTTGTGCTACTTGAATTGGAAGGCACCTTGAATTGCAAAGCTCACCGCAGAAATAAGCAATACATTTAGAAATAAAGTCGCAAGAACCGAAGTTTTCGGAGAGCCAGACTTCTCGTGACGTAACAGCAGCCATCTTGCTCGAAGTGTGGCAACGCCGGATACCCGCGCAAATTTGATTCGTCTATCGGATATTTTCAACGCGAATTAAAAATATGATTGTGCGAAGCCCTACATTTTTTAATGGATTTTAAAGGGCCTTTCGTCGATATTTACTTGAAGTTCTTTTACGTACAGCAAAGGCATCTCAATTTTTCTGGCGACATGTACCTATACAACGCATCCACATATAAATTCAGCATGGGAGAACCGTCATATAAAATAAACGTTCCTTTTTATACCTGCAAATATTGTGAAAATTGGGAAAGGGAAAAATAATATAACAATCGATGAAATATATTTTGACTTTGGACAGATTGGACATTGGACATTGAGGTTAACTTCAACGCGACGTTTTTTATTTGCAATCGCAATATTATCTTTTCGTTTTCTAATTCTTGTCCGACAGAATCTACATTTGTCTCTAAACTGGACTTCAGGTACAATCCCGTTACTCTTTTGATAAACTTCCACAGTATTTTCATTCTCCATGTTAACCGGCTGCAAAAAATAATAAGCCGGGCGCGTGGAACCGATGAGCCACCGAAAATGCGACGATGTTAAACGTGAACGATATGGCGTACTACTGAAGTCGAGTAGTAGATTATTAAGGTTATTTCCATATTATAAAAATAATAGGAAACTCGAAATTCAATACTTAAAAAATATTTCTCGAAAAATAGACCATATACATATATCTAAAACGTGGCGGTATTGCAGCCTGATATAGACTCCAAGTTTACTAGCATGGTCATCACCGTACCTCCTTAACGAAAATGCTGTTAGTACTAGCCACCGTCTATAACAACGTTCGAAAGACGCGCCTTCGTCCCGCGCTAGTCGCGCCACCGGCTCGCTGCGGCCCCGCAGCGAACTGCACCAGGCGCTCAGCTAGAAGCCACAGACGCATCGCGTCTCTCGCCCGTAAAGAGTCTCGCGCTGTCGCTCCTCCACCGCGCGCCACTACCCTCCGATTCGAGTCGACGCGAATACCCCCGAGCAACGAAGAGTAGCATAGTCGTCGCAGCGGTGCGGAGCCTTCAAGACCGCGAATAAAGCTCACCATTTTATTTATCCCATTTAGTATTATTTTCTCGTCTCCATCCCCCCTCCCTTTTATCTCTTCGCCATACACATCGCCATTCAATTAACGTATCGGCGTTTTTTCAATCGGGGCTAACATGGCAGACGTCGTGGACTGTAATTTTCCTGTATGGGGACTCTTGCCGAAAAAGGAGACCGGTGTCAGTCAGTTTCTCATCAAGTATCCCGAGTACGATGGACGTGGCACCGTCATCGCAATACTCGACTCGGGCGTCGATCCCGGAGCACCTGGACTACAGGTGATCATAATCATAATTACGATTATTTTTTTTTACTCCGCACTCCAAACTCGCTCTTCCTCCCACTCCTGTCCTCGATTTTTTCGCGTGCGAGTTCCTTAACGCCTGCCACACTTCCTGTATCTCGTGACTGTCAAATTTCGTACAATGCCGAAATGTTCGAGCGATTTCGAAAATATGGCGTACACTCGGTTTTACAAAAAATGATCGATGTTCCTCAAAATTTACGATATGGCGATGTTTTGAAGATTTCGCAATTTGAAAATTTGAAAATTTAAAAAACTGAACATTTTGGAAATTTTCAAATTTTCAAATTTTCGAAAATTTGAGAATTACGATTTTCGATGTGTATCTTTTTTCATTTTCGGAAAAAAAGGCATTTAACTTTTTTCCCCACATTCCCATAAGTTTCTTTGTTTTCTTGCCCATGTACCTTTCTCTTAGACGTTTTTAAAAACAATTGGGAGCTTTTTAGACGAGTATGAGTCTTTTTTATTTATCATCTAATAGTAACCGTTCCTGTTAGAACTACTATCTTCAACTTTCTATCAAAATCTCAATGGTGCACTGCGTAACGATAAAGCAAGTAAGAAAGAAATCGCGTGGAAAGTACACGCTCGACAGGGAAGAAAAAAAATGCTTTTCTCTCCAATGGCAAAAAAGATCCCAGAGCACCGGGAGCGAGAAAATATTTCCAACTCTGTCGGAAGAAGCAAAGAAAGGCACAGGCTCAGCCCTTGCTCTCAGGCCGCTGCTTGGTTGTCTCTTTCTCCATTTTCAACGAGACTAATTTTCGGCCTTTTTCACGCAGGTAACGACTGACGGAAAGACGAAAATCATAGGTAGATTCGACTGCAGCGGCGCCGGAGACGTCGACACGAGTAGCGTAGTGCAAGCCGACGAAGGGTACATCGTGGGCGTCACGGGTCGCAAGCTCAAGGTACTCCGGAGACAGTTCGGCCAACCGCCGAAAGGAAGAAAAAACGAAAAAAAAAGTCCAACGAACAAATTGGTCTGATCGATTTACAACGAATTTCAGCTGCCGTTCAAATGGTCGAATCCGTCGGGGGATTATCACGTCGGTGTGGTCTATCCTTACAGCATCTATCCCTCGAAATTGTCCGAGAAAATAAGCGCCGAGAGAAAGAAGCGTTACTGGGACGACAGCCAAAAAACAGCGCTCGCCGAGGCGACGAGGAAGCTGCAGGTGAGAAATTTCGGCGACCTGAAAATCGCGAAAGAAACGACGAAGAGACGAAATAAAAGGGGGAGAAAATAAGAACGGATGTTTGCGACGTTTCGCGACGAGCGTTGACGTATTTGGTTCGTATCGCGTGTCACCTTTGACACAAATTTGTCCTTGGATGCGCGAATCAGGGTTGTAAGGTGAGCCGGCCGGGGTCGTTGGTGCTCCTCTCGAGCGCGTTGAACCATTCTCTTCGATCCTCTCTCTCTCTTTCGCTCGGTACATTCCGGTCTTTTCGTTTTTTCAATTGGGCCACGTTATTTCGGTCTTTGGACCCCATTCTCTATATTTGTCGTTTGGCATTATCGAACGACACGGATAGGTGTCTCGCGATCCAATCGTTGCGTAATCTCGATCGAAGACGATCGGAGGGCGCGTTTAATTTGCCCCCCGGCGATTTCACACACTCCCCCGGGACTCGTACGCTCGAAAATTCACTCAGCTCGAACTGGACCGACGTTTTTAGCTTCATTTTAGCCGGAAACGACTATGTATAGTTATTTTATTCATTTTTTATATCAGCAGCTTCGAATTCATGTGGCGGATACGAGGAACTGCACGCAAGTCCGTAGCGACGTATCCCCTGAATATGAATTCACTGTTCGTTTCCCCAAAATGTTCAATTTTTATTGAAAATATCGTCAAAAGTGTGTGGAACCTCGTTTTTTGCGTTTTACCGGTGTAAAGGTTTGAGTTTGCAACAAAAACTCCATGATATTTGGGATCTGCGGAAAATTTTCCATTCTACAGACCCTTAAAATGATTTTAAAAACGATAAAAAAAAGGTTTTTCGATCTTTTTGGCCACTTTTTTAAAATCGTCAAAATGCGGAAATTTAAACAGCCGTAGCGGCGGTGAAGGATGTTCATGCAAACAATACATCGATGTTTTTTTTCGATGTGACGCATCGAAACGTTGCATCGATGTTTTACGGTGCATCGAATAAAAACATCAATGTTTCACGATGGCAGCCCATGGACATTTTTTCGATTTTGAATGATCATTTGAATGACAAAGCGACTGAAACATATGCAGTGATCGGAAATTTCATGTCTGCTAAATTTCAACGCCCCTTTGCTCTATCAGACAATGCAAAACGCGTCCTCCGCAAGTTGTTGCATGACTTGCATAAAAGGTGGCAGCAAGTATCAAGAACTGAAGGCAAATTTTTGCGAAAATATTCTGAATGGTTGAGCGTGTTTGTTTCTTTTGAAGAAACTAAACAATCTTCAGAAAAAAACCATAATTTGGGTCGGCCTTCTTCAGAATTTGCGAAGTCTAGTGACCGGACAAAACGAAGGAGGACTGAAGAATTACGCGCAAGACATAATATGGAAGAATTGACGTATGCGACTCAAATGAGCCTTCGTTCATCTGGGAAATCAGATGCTGCGAAAATTGTCCGTGATTTGGGATTGGGGAGCCCATCTAAAGCCAAGAAGTATAAGGAGTCCATAGATGCGATTCAAGAAACGACTTTATCTGCCGATGCTGCTCTGTCGCTCATAGTGGAACTAAAATTATCGAAATCACAATATCAGGGGCTTCGTAATAGCAGCAAAGAGAACAGCTGTAATTTATTTCCACCGTATAAATTGCCATATCAAGCCAAGCTCAAATGTTATCCGCCTAAGGCAGATATTTCTGTTGATGAATGTAGTGCTGAGGTAAAATTGCAGGCTTTGGTGAATCACACAGCTGATAGAATATTATTAACACAAATGGATGTTGTCAAAAGTCTGTCCCCTGAAAATGTTAGCAACTTGAATTTAATTTGTAAGTGGGGCTGCGATGGCACTTCTGGCCAAAGTACGTACAAGCAAAAGTTCACCAATGATGATGGAAGCAAGTCCGATGCTAATATTTAAACAGCCGTAGCGGCGGTGAGGGATGTTCATGCAAAAAATACATCGATGTTTTTTTCGATGTGATGCATCGATGTTTTTTTCGATGTGATGCATCGATGTTTTTTTCGATGTGGTGCATCGATGTTTTGCGATGCATCGAATAAAAACATCGATGTTCTACGATGCATCGAATAAAAACATCGATATTCTACGATGCATCGAATAAAAACATCGATGTTCTACGATGCATGGAAATAAAACATCGATGTTTTCGATACAACGAATCAAAACATCGACGTTTTCTATCACTTAAAAGTATAGGATAGAAAGTTACAAAACTGAGACATAATCCAAGGTTTTCAATTCAATCGAGTTTCATTCATGTTCAATCGAGTTTTATTTATGCTTTAATCAAGTTTTGTTTACGTTTTAATCGAGTTTTATTTTTTCAAAATTGAGAAAAGTGGTCCATACTTCTTCTGCACATTTTTTAATTGTTGGGAGCACAAATTAGTGTCCGCCGTTTGACAATAGATGGCCCCACCAGGGGCTCATGTTTGAAATTGTCAGATATAAAATGTCATATCGTAATATTGGACATCTGGCAAGACCATAACCTTGAAATATTAGCGATTTTGTATCAGCATCACATAATTTTTTTCGTGGGAAAATGTCGAGTTTTGAGCCGTATAAGCGTCATTTGCGGCAACTCTTGCGTTTGGCGAGAATCTCCTTCCAATAATACTTCCAATTCCGCGTCTTCGTTTCGGCCTTCCGCTACGTTCTTTGTCTTCGACGTCAAACTTACCGTTCTTAAACTTTTTAAACCACTCACGACAATTTCTCTCACCTAAAGCAGCCTTACCATGTGCTTCTACAAGAAATCGATGCGGCTTAGCTGCAGATTTCTTCAAATTAAATAAGTAAAGAACAGTTATTAAGTTCCCGCAAATGACACTTATTCGCCTCGAAACTCGACATTTTCGCACGAAAAAAATTATGTGACGCCATTTTTGTATAGTAATACTAATGAAAAAATTACTTACATGGGGTCATCAATTCCTGGCCCATACAATAGGGCTTCTGCCGATGTGGAAGCTTCCAAAATATCAATTTGTTGTCGTCTTCGAAGCATTCTGCCTTCCCGGGTATTATCGTTTGCGCGTTTGTCAGCCATGTCTATACGTTTGCCACGTCTATACGCCTTCACTAATTGTGGGATATCCCGGAAACTATTCATCGAATTGACTTGAAATCTTCAGGGAATATTTTCGAAACATCATACTTCAAGAAAATGTTTTTAAAAAAATCGATTTTTTGAAAATTCGTACAGCATCTCACCCCTTAAACACTCTATACATGGAAAATTTTAGTCATTATAAATTATTTTTTTGCACATGTTAAAAATATGGATTGTACAAGTCTCAAGTATGATCAGTGGTATGACTAGTGTAAAGATCTAGGACTACCTTAAGGGGAGGGTAGGGGTTTCAGCGTGAAAAAAAAACACTTTTTAGCGATTTTTTTTCATCTACATGGATAGACTAAATTTATTGAAACCTTTTGTACATTGTTGAGTGTTATTTCAAGAACATTCCGTGAAATTTGTACGCGAAAATATAAACAAAAAAGCCGGTGACAAAGCTTTTCCAAGATCGCCTTTGGAAAAACACGATGTGCGGTGTTCACTGTATCTCAGCTAGAAATTATCTGAAATCAAGTACCATTAAAATTTAGTCAAAGTATCATCAAATCCTCCCCCCAACGGTCTGATAATTTTTTTTTCATTTCTAAATTTTTGGTGGTCATGTAAAGTGAAAAATGCTATTTTTCACGAAAAATTCCGCCATTTAGGGGGTGGAAAACTCCCTCAATGTAAAAAAATCTCAAACTAACCGTTGGGGGGAGGTATTTTCTATGTAGAAAGTGTGTACCAAGTTTGAAATAAATCGGTCATGTAGTTTTCAAATGGCAGTGAACACGGACTTTGAAAAAGTGGTTTCGAGAAAAACGCGGCACCGGCTTGTTTGTGGATATTTTCGCCTACAACTTTCACGGAATGTTCTTGAAATGACACTTAACAATGTACAAAAAGTTTCAATAAATTTACTCTATCCATATAGATGAAAAAAATTCGCAAAAAAGTGTTTTTTGTTTCACGCTGAAACCCCTACCCTCCCCTTAAACATGGCTGGGGTCACACGGACCCCATATGACCAACTAAGTTGCAGGCCGAGGTTGTGATCTCGAAGGGTCGTCGACGCCTGCTTGGCGTCGTATATCGCTAATTCAGTTTACAAAAATAACCACAACTTGACGGAAATACAAACTTGGTTTTTTTATTTTTGTATTAGGCTTGATGCACCGTGCGGCGGTCCCATTCGAGTAACGAAAACTCAGTGGGAGGTTGCGCAAAAAAAATTCTCGTACACGTAAAGATTGCGACAAAAATTCGCGTTACAAAGCTAAAAATTGTTGCAGGAATTCGAGGCGAGAAATCCGCAGGTAACGAGTCCCCAGGACAAGCTCGAGAAAGAGGAACTCGAGGCGAGGATCGAGGTACTGACGAACGCGGAGAAAAAGTACACGGATGCGGGGCCGGCTTACGACTGCGTCGTGTTTCACGACGGCGTCGAGTGGTGGGCCTGCATAGACACGTCCGAGGAGGGTAATTTGGAGGCCGGCGTGACCCTCAGGGAGTACGCTGTGAGCCACGAGTACGCGCCTCTCACTCAGGAGGATCAATTGAACATTTCCATCAACATTCACAACGATGGAAACGTCCTGGAGATCGTCGGCGTTTGTTGTGAGTTGTGTAGCGGGAAAAAAACGTTATCGATTTATCGATTCGTATCCAGAAATTAAGGAAGTTGGAGTGCCCCAGTTGAGTCAAAGGACGGTTCGTAGATTTTTTCAATGAACCTCGGGCAACGAAAATGATTTTTTTTAATTTCCCAAATTTCCTTTGCCATTATTTGGGCTACGAAAATCATGCAAACATTTTTTAGGATTCTTATTTCGCAATCTACAACCTAAATTTGCAAAATATTATTTTGCATAATAATGAAAATGAGAAATTTAAAAGAATTTCGTTTCATTCCAGCAATACAAACTTCAAAATCATTAAAATATGACGATGAAGCTTGCACCGTTGGGATTCAACGAACATGATGTTTTTGTGTTTATTTTCCAAACTTCGTTTGGCATTATTTGGGCTACGGAAATCGCACAAACATTTTTTAAAGATTATTATTCAGCTACAACCTAAGATTGCAAAATACTATTTTGGATAATAATAAAAATAAGCAATCGAAAAGAATTTCGTTGTATTTCAACGATGCAAACTTCAAGATCATTTAAAAAATCCATACGAGGTATAGATTTGTTCAGTTGATGCTATTTTTTCATAAAATACACAATTAAAAGTCAAAATTATGCATTTTGTGCAACTACCAACTCAAGGAAGTAAAACGTTATCGGTTTTTTTTAATTATCCGAAATTTCCCCTTTAAATCGTCATAATTTCTTTATTTGTTGTTATAATAGCACGAAATAATTTTTGTTGTATTCTGCCATGTATGTTTATTATAAATAAATCACTTTTCGATACAATTAGTTTCAAGAAAGTGACTCTTGAGCTTCCGGCCTTAAAAATGTGTAAATGTATGACAAATTTCAACTCCTAAATTCGTCATAAAAAAACCTATTCTTTTTATTTAGATCACATAATGAATGATTTCTATGTCATGTGGCATACCGTTAGAGAGGGCATGAACTAGAGAACGTTTTAAAACAAAGCTAAGTTCAAAATAGCTTTTACTTTTTTTTTAATGACTGGAAGTTTTCATTATTCATACATTTACGCATTTTTAAGACTGGAAGCTCATGAGTCATTTTCTTGAAACCAATTATATCAAATAATGATTTATTTATAATAAACATTCACTGCAGAATACTGATGGTCTTGGCCGATGTCCATCCTTACGGTATGACGTTTTACATCTGACAATTTCAACCATAATCTCCTGGTGGGGCCATCTTTTGTCAAACGGTGGAGACTTATTTGTACTCCCAATAATAATAAATGAAATCTATTATTTTTGTTAATTTTAAATTATATCAATCTTATCATTTTTATTTTATACACGCATTATTCTTTCTTTAATCATATTAAATCAAATTATCTTAAAAATTAATCTATAAATAAAAAAATTAATATTCATAATATCAATGATCTAATAATAATTTTATTTATTTCCTCACTAAATTAATGAATCGTAAATAATTGATTTATTTAAAATTTTATTTAAAATTTACTTTGGAATCTTAATAAGCTTATAGTAAAGAAGAAATTACGCTTTTAAATGAACTAACAATTTATTACTTACATTATATGCATTACTTTAAATTCTATAAATAAATATATCTTTCAATTTGCAATTTAATATTTTTTCTAAACGTATTGCGGCAGATGTTGCCAGACGGCGTGACACGCAGTGTCGGCGGTATTAATTTGAACAAAACAAATGAAGATTTTTCTTTCATTAACACTCATAAGTAGAATATGAACCAATAAAAAGTGAGAAATGTTGAAAATTTATGAAATGGTACGCTTCGAAACAAAAACATTGGATTTCCCAAAAAAATGGCTACATGGCGCGATCAAAAAGACTTTTTTATTTGCAAAAAAATGTAGTGTCATGTTTTAGACCATAAGGTAGAAAGATTGAAACCAAATTCCATCAGAATCGATCGATTCGTTTTTTTAGCTATACGTCACGCCAGTTTTGAAAATGCAGTTAACAAGACCGTGCCATACCTTCACAATTTTTGAAAATTAATCAAATAAAAAATTACCATGCAACACTCTAAAGTCATAATAAAACATACTCTAAGTCTCAAAAATAGTGAAGAAATCTTCGGTTTAAAAAAACGTGAATATTAGCAAATTTCTTGTTGTTATAAATAGTTTATCTTGGTGGTGGATAGCCAAACAAATTACGCCACCCGTAACGTGAACGTGTAGCCTATTAAACCGCATGTAAAATTACACGAATTAAACTACTTTTTATCAGTATGAAAGCCGCCATTTTGCCGTGGAGATTTTTTAAAAATAAAAATTTACAAAACGGCGGCGTTTTGAAAAGAAAGTGTCGAATTTTGCCTACTTTATCGACAGTTTTTTGTAGAAAAAATATGAAGATAAAAAAACACTTCCATAGCAAGATAAAGAATGGCGTGAAAAATGTTACGTCACAATTTGAGATGGATAGCTTGAAAACTCTTCCTTTCGGAGTGTACACTAGGGTAGCATAATATTGAGCTCTTTTTTTTTTAACAATTAATCCTTTTTTCTCGAGAAACAGATTTCTCAAATTTACCTCATACTTTTAACTTAAGAATTATAATCTTTGTTCCCGTAAAATAATTCTTCAAAGCTCTTGTCCGTAAACAAAATTATAGGTAGTTTTATTCGTAAAACTGACGAAGCAGCTGTTTTTCGCGCGCCAATTGTAGCTGTTTTCCATGACGAGCGACGTCATAATACAATAATACATAATAACACATATCGTCTAATTGGTATTTGTTACAAATTATTATAATAAATTCTTCAGTAAATGTAACACTGCTGTTTATGTTGTTTCTATGCTTCAAGGAATTATAGTGCACGCGAGATTTATTTTTTGGCGTAAATTCTAAATTTCGAAAACCTTGAGCCACCACTAAATATTCATTGGCCGACGAGAGCTTTCGCGAGGTTAATTTAAAAATTATAAAGCGCAAAATTCATGGGTGAGAAGTGGACGAAAAGAAAATGGATTTTTCATGAAAATTTGATTTTTTGAGAGGCTTGAGCGACCTCAAGATATTTTCTGCCCGCTTGCAGCTTTCGCAACAATTTTTTTTTCTTCAAAGAAGATAATTGCATGATGAGCAAAAAGGAAAAAAATAGAGCTCAAAATTGTGCACCGTTTTGAAAATCGACATTTCGAGATGGTCCGTCCGCGCCACCTTTTTCCGAGAAAGGCTATAGCAACCGGAACAATTCGAATTTCGCCTAAAAAAATTGAACAGCATGTTTATAATCGTCTATACTATCGGATAATGCAAAAAACAAATCGATTTCTTGAAAATGTCGCATTACGATGATCCCTTAACGGGTAAGGCCACAGTAGGATTTAAAAAAAATCGATTTTTTTTTCGCTAAAACCGTGCTTTATTATCATAAGAATAAGTTACTATTCGATTTACAGCAAGACATTTCTTTTCACCGATTTTGAGCGTATTACGTAAGCCCACCTCTGGCACGACCATAGAGTACCTACAACTTTAACCGCGTTTTTCTCGAAACAACTTTTTTCCAATTGGTGTGACAAATAACTTCAATAATTTTCACTCGATTTACTTTAAATTTAAAAGTTATGTTCCTAATTGCATTTCGCAGAGAAGTACGTACGGAATTTCTGATTAATCGAAAACTTTTCATTTTATGAGCAGTTTTATACAAAAATTTTCACTGAAAATTCGTTCAAATACCTACACCTCAATTCAAATACCTACAACTTTTGAATAAAACAATATTTTTTATATTCCATACGTACTTCTCTAGGTATTCTAATGTAGATTGAGGAGAATTTTTGTTTTTTGTTTTAGGTAAAAAATTGTTAATGCTAAATGTCACGCCGCGAAGCGCCTAAAAAAAAGATAAAAGAAAATATTAGTAGTCGGACATTTTGTACATCGAAAAAAAAAATTTCTAACAGCTTGATATTCATACTAAATAGATGTGTAATTAATTTTATGAGTCGATCACTTTTTTATATGAAAAAAAGTTAAATTCGTACATGATTTTATAGCCGTTACTGTGGCCTAACCCCTTAACGCATCAACTTCCTTAAACCTCGCGCGTTTCTTTTTTCCAGCGAGTCACGGGACCCACGTGGCGTCGATCGCCGCGGCGAATTTCCCGGAGAGCCGCGAGCTGAACGGCGTGGCCCCGGGGGCCCAAATAATATCGCTGACGATCGGCGACGGTCGTATAGACCCGATGGAGACCGGGACCGGTTTGATGCGCGCGATGATATGGATAATGCAGCGGAAGATAAAAGTCCACGTGATAAACATGAGCTACGGGGAGCACGCGAATTGGACTAACACGAGCAGAATAATGGACCTGATGAACGAGGTGATCGACAAATACGGGGTGACGTGGGTCGCGGCAGCCGGAAATTTCGGCCCGGCTTTGTGCACCGTTTGCACGCCCCCCGACATTAATTCCTCGAGTATCGTGAGCGTAGGTGCATACGTATCGCCCGACATGATGCTCGCCGAATATTCCCTCAGGGAAAAGCTTCCGGGTATGCCGTACACGTGGTCGTCGAGGGGGCCGATGGTCGACGGCGGGGCCGGTATCACCGTATGTGCACCCGGTGGCGCCATCACCAGCGTGCCAAACTTCACCCTACGAAAGTGCCAACTCATGAACGGAACGAGCATGGCGAGTCCACATGTGGCTGGGGCCGTCGGTGAGTACTCCTGGACAGACTTGGGCGTAATTCTATTTACAAATACGAATACGAATTTATTCACATCGTGATTTTCATGTGAATATAAATACAAATTTATTCATACTTTACTTATTTGTGTTCACATGCATGCATCCAAATACAATTGTATTCGCAAAAAATGTGAATATTTACAAAAAAATCCTGGAAACTAAAAAAAATTCACATAAAAATCTGTGAATGCAAATGTATTCACCAAAAATTGTAAATACAAAAAAATTCAGAAAATAAGTTGTGATTTTTTTTTCGTATTTAAGACGAATTAAAATCACATTCACAATGATTAGATAAAAATTTACACCAAAAGTGAGCTCTTACGTATTTTGAGAGAAAACATTGCGTCGAGGCAAATAAATTTTTGCAAAAAAAGTTCCGAGTTTCAAATATTACATTATAAATATAAAAAAATTCACAAAATGAGTTGTGAATGTCCTCAAGTTGAAGATAATTAAAATCGAATTCACGACAATTATATTAAAATTTACACCACAAGTGAGTCCTTACGTATTTTGAGAGAAAACATTGTGTTGAACTCAACAAGTGAGAACTTTTGGTGTAAATTTTAATCTAATCACTGTGAATTTAATTTCAATTTGTCTTAAATACGAAAAAAATTCACAACTTATTTTATGAACTTTTGTATTTACAATTTTTTGTGAATACATCTGCATTCACAGATTTTTGTGATTTTTTTTTAATTCGTAGGATTTTTTGTAAATATTTACATTTTTTGGGAATATTCACAATTTTTCTGTGAATTTATTTGTATGTTCAGAATATTTGTGAATACAATTGTATTTGTATGCATGCATGTGAATAAAAATAAATTCGTATTCACACTTGTGAATACGAATTTATGTGTATTCGTATTTACAATAAGTGGAGTATGAATAAATTTGTATTTATATTCAGACGAAAATCACGATGTGAATAAATTAGTATTCGTATTTATAAATAGAATTACGCCCAACTCTGCTCCTGGATGGAACATTTTCCGACTGACCGCACCGACATCTTGCGAATAGAAAAATGTGATATGGTCACGTGCCGCGGCGGAAAAAAAGTGTAGCGTATTTTTGGGATGAGTAGTATTTGCCAGAAAAAGATTGGGTATTCTGGAGAAAAAAAATCTACATTCCATATTGAGCACAATTGGACTTTAGAAGACTGTGCCATACGTCCGACATTTTTAAAAATCAATAAAAAATACCATGGAGTAGTAAAAAGTAGCAATAAAACATACCCTAAGTCTCAAAAAGGGTGAAAAAAATGTTCTTTAAAAATAAAATCATGAATGTAAGCAATTTTTTCCTTCACTTAAAGTTATCCCCTCAACCCTAGAACTACAAACCGGGGTAGATATCAACCCCAGGAAAAAAGGGAAAAAATAAGTAATATTGAGGGATTTTTTGAACTTAGAAATAATTATTCTACAATTATCAAACTTTAGGTATACTTTAATAGTGTAATTAAGTATACAATACAATTCTTTTTAAATAATTCATCATCAAAATGACCGAGCTGTGGCAGAGTATTACAGCAAGGTCGCCGCGGGAGTTGCGAATCGGCGTGCAGTCTAGCCTCCCGTAGACTTCGATTTGCAAAAACGTTCAAACATTTTTTCAGTTAGAACATGTATAGTTTCTATGTGACGGTAATTAAAATGAAGAAAATGCAAATGTAAGAAAATGGCACCCATTTTGCAAAAAAAATCAACATTTCACGCGACATTTCTGTAAAAGGTGGATTAAAAAAGTCG
Organism: Ophion ellenae; assembly: GCA_963210295.1. Lineage (NCBI taxonomy): Eukaryota > Metazoa > Arthropoda > Insecta > Hymenoptera > Ichneumonidae > Ophion > Ophion ellenae. Next base: position 8,358,771 of record OY723397.1, read on the forward strand.
TTTTTTTTTTCAATTTTTCAAAAACAATTCTCGTCAAGTAGAAGGTCCACATATTATCAATATTTCTACCGAGTTTCAACTCAATCGGCGTAATAGTTTTTGAGTAATCCTGCACGCCAATTTCGATAATGCAGTTTTGAGAAAAACGTGTTTGAAGTTCACGCCCGCTCCGAATCCGAGCGGTGAGGCACAGCGTTGACGGGCTGTAACGTTTGAAGTTTTTCGAATTTCGCTTTGAAACTTTTGGAAAATAGTCTACATATATAGTTCTATCGTTTAAAGGGAAAAAAAGAAATCGATTTTTCGATCGTTGTAAATGTATACGCCGCCTTTAAATCGATTTTTTACCGACTAAACTTTGATTATATTGAATTTGTTTTTCACCATTCCCTGCTGCATGAAAAGACGAAGAGATTCATATACTTACAAGTCTCATTACTGCTTTCAGAACGATTTTACGAACAAGAAACGCGTGGGGTAAATATTTACCCCGGTTTGTAGTTTAAGGGGCTATACCAGTGGCTATACGCTGAAAATTTGGATGATTCTCGCGAATTTTTTGGAAGAAAAGTACTCAATGAAATGTTTCGGAAAATTAAGAATATATTTGGCTATATTTGACCTATATTACATCATTTTTTTCATAGAAAAATATTGAGATCCAAGCGACTTATGCGGTGCCTTCGGAGGCGCCAAAAAAAACTTCCTCCACTGCTGACATGATTCCGGCCGATTAAGTAGCTGAAACCTAAAAAGGAAAAAATGTCGTTAAACTGGAAAGTATTTCCTGTACAATGACGTAGGATTTTCGAAACATATCAAAATTTAACAAAATGGCGTAGTTATGAAAAAAAAAGTCTGTTTTCTTGCCTATAAAATGGTCGCCTTTTTCAATGCCAAATCGTCAATTTTCATTCAATCAAAAATATCCTACGTCATTGTAGAGTAAATATATTCGAGAGTACTCAGTTCAAATTTCAAGTCAATCGGATAATTGCTCTTTGAGTTACAATGTCAGCAAATTTGAAAAATCTCATTTCGAGAAAAACGCGTTTAAAGATTTAACTATCGATTTTTTCAAGATAAAATGATATATATATATGATATAAATGATACTGATATTCTTGAAAGTATAAACTGTCGAAAAAGGCAAAAAAATCGATTTTTTGAAAGTGTCACACTGGTATAGCCCCTTAAAGCTGCCTTTTTTTACAACGAATTGAAAAACCACTAATATACTTCTATCGCTCGCAAAATCCCCGCGGTAGGCTCTTAAAAAACCCCATGGCCACTTTATAATCGTCATCTTGTATTAGGTTGTCCGGAAAGTTTGTGCCGATTTCCGGTAGGTGGCACATTGAAAAATCGAAACGAACTTTCTGGACAACCCAATATATGTTACAGTTAAAACCCGTTTTTAAATTGAACGCCTTTTTCGTCGTAAAACTGGTTCTTATCGAACGCCTACGTTGCTACTACTGAGAAGTTGCTGATTATTAATTTCGAATGCTAGTTAAAACTAGTCTTGACTAGGCAAAAATCCGAACGAACACGCCTCAACGAGGAAAAACTAGTTCTATTGAAATGAATCCGTTAAAACTGATTTCGAATGAGGTCAAAGTTTGGGTTTGTTTGAATTTATAAACATAATTTCTAGTTTTCACTCGGGAAAACTAGTTCTTACCGAATGCCTTAGTTGTAACTAGTTTTTCCTAGTAAAAACTAGAACTTACTGATAAATTAACTCGACTGTCAAAACTCGTCTTAACTAAGCAAAAACGCAAACACACATGTCTTAACTGGAAAAGCTAGTTCTATCGAAATGAATCGGCTAAAACTGTTTCCGAATGGGGTCAAAGTTTGGGTTCCTAAACATAAATTCTAGTTTTCCCTAGTAAAAACTAGTTCTTACTGAACGCCTTCGTTGTAACTAGATTTTCCTAGCAAAACTAGAAGTTACTGACAAATAAGTTCGAATCTTAGTTAAAACTCGTTTTGATCAAGCAAAAACCCGAACAAACTCGTCTCAACTAGAAAAAACTGGTTCTATCGAAATGAATTAATTCCGAATGAGGTCAAAGTTTTGGTTAGTTTGGGTTTATAAAAAAAAATTCTAGTTTTTTTTCTGGCAAAAACTAGTTCTTACCGGACGCCTTTGTTGTAACTAGTTTTTCCTAGTAAAATCTGGAAGTGATTGATAAATAAATTCGAATGTTAGGTAAAGCTCGTCTTGGCTAGGCAAAAACCCAAACAAACTGGTCTTAACAGAGACTTTGTCCTTGGACTGCCATATTTCAGGTGTTTACATTTTATTTTTTTTAAAGGAAACGAGTAAAGCTTTTTGAGTGCGGTTTTTTTCTTGCTTTTATTTATGATATACAGAACGTTAAAAAATTAAAAAAAAAAAACCAAAATGATGGCTGTTGTTGCTCCGCGAAAACAGGTCCTCAAATCGCGGGAGGTAAACGGCTGACATCACTGCCCGCTCTTTGTTGATCTGAAACACAAATTCGAAGCATATTATCAATCTGTGACCCTTTGGTCATGGAATGACAGATGGGTTTTTCGTTTAGTACAAATTTCGGAAAATGGCGGCAATTAAAAAAAAATCGAATTTTCGCGTTTTTTTTCGCATAAAAAGATAAATAATAAATGCAGAAATGTATCTATCGAAAAAACGATCCGTCATTCCGCGAAGACATATTTTCTGAGTATGCTCTCCAAATTTCAGGTCGATATGTTAATTACAGCGGTCAGGAGAATGTCAGCCATTTTTAAAAACGTGTTTACACAAATGTGTTTATAATTACCGCTAATCGGCAATGCCTGGTCCATAGAGGCATGCCTCCTCTTCTTCTAGCTGCTCATGTTGAGCCGCTAACATCTCCCGCCGATTTCAAGGACAAAGTCTCCCTTAACTAGGAAAAAGTAGTTCTATCGAAATTAATTAATTAAAACTGTTTCCGAATGAGGTCAAAGTGGGGTTCGTTTGGGTTTTTAAACATAAATTCCCGTTTTCACTAGGAAAAACTAGTTCTTAGTGAACGCCTTCGTTACAAGTAACTTTTTCCTAGAAAAAAGTAGAGTTTACTAACAAATACATTTCGAATGTTAGTTAAAACTCGTTTTGACTCGGCAAAAACCCAAACAACCTCGTCTTAACTAGAAAAAACGATTTCTATCCAAATGAATCAATTGAAACTGTTTCCGAATTGTGTCAAAGTTTGGGTTTGTAAAAATAAATTCTAGTATTCCCTACTAAAAACTAGAGTTTACTGATAAACAAACTCGAATGTTAGTTAAAACTCATCTTGATCGCGGAAAACCCTAAACAAACTCGTCCGAGAACTAGGAAGTAACTGCTTAGTAATAACGAATTTACATACCGCGAAATTCGACGATACTAAAGCGAGTCGCGTTTTTTCTTTCTTTCCAAAATTTACTCAAATCAAAACAGCTGTCTTGATATCCGGCCTCGAGGCGAAGAACCTGCCGTACTCGCCTTACAGCATCAAGCGGGCCCTCGAGAACAGCGCTATGTACATAGAACATCTGGATCCTTACGCCCAGGGCTGCGGCTTGCTCCAAGTCGAGCGAGCCTTTGAGAATCTCGTCGAGTACAGCGACGCGATCGAGAGGGACGTGAGATTTGCGATAACCTGCGGCGTCAATGCCTCCAAGGGTATACACCTGAGATCGGGTGTGATCGATCGACCGAAGGACTGCACGATCACGATCGAGCCCATCTTTCACGATACAGAAAATACCGGTGAGAGAGACAGAGAGAGAGAGAGAGAGAGGAGAGAGAGAGAGAGAGAGAGAGAGAGAGAGAGAGAGAGAGAGAGAGAGAGAGAGATCGAGAGAGAGAGAGAGAGAGAGAGAGAGAGAGAGAGAGAGAGAGAGAGAGAGAGAGAGAGAGAGAGAGAAAGAGAGAGAGAGAGAGAGAGAGAGAGAGAGAGAGAGAGAGAGAGAGAGAGAGAGAGAGACACACTTCCGATGCTCGATTTCTCAACGATGGACTTTTTATTCCTTTTTAGCGATTTCCTGCCTCAATGAGGAACCTGATTTTTTTTCTCCGCTAAACATCAATTTTCTTTAGCAATCATGATGAAATCGTTTAATTTTTTTTCTACAATAATGCCTGTTTGAATTCTTTTTTACCACCCATACCTAATGATTATTATTACCATCATTGTGATTTATCGTTATAGTATACTTCTTTTTTTCCAAGTATACTCTTGCGGGTTTTAACATAGTACTCTGTACATTGATACCGTTTTTACACATCCCTTTCTTTTTCTTTGTTAACATTTGTCTCTCAGCCTTTTTCTTCTTCATGCTTCTTCTCTCACCATGTATTCAAAGGCTCTCACATACTCGCATAATTCTTTAATCGATTTCCCTTAAGGGATGAGATGCAGTCAGAGGCGTAAAAAAAACGAATATATTCAATAATTTTTTTTCATCGTAATTAAGTTTGTTTTACAAAAGTGGTTACACAGACTTTTTATGTTATATTTCAACTCGACTTGTACAAATTTTCAAAGAAAAATATTGATTATTTATAAAAATATCGCGATCTTCGTCGGACCTCCTTGGGAATGTAGTGCTTTGCGGTGACCATCATAAAATTTTACTGGATCATCTGAAATTTGAAGAAAAAAAAACTAATTAGTTTAATAATAAATCTAGTCCTTAATCAAAGCTTTTTTTCCAAAATTAACAAAATTGCGGCTTCCGACATATAACTTTCGATTTTCGACACAAAAATCGATGTTTTAGTGTTAAAAAAAATAGAAATTTTCAACAAAAATGAAAATCCTTCGATTAAGGACTAGTTTTTAATGCTATCGATAAGCACACCAAATTTAATCAAAATCCATCGAGTGATTTTTGAATTATAGTGGTCACCGACTTGAAAAACATAGTTTCGAGAAAAACGCGTTTAAAGTTTTTCCATGTGGATACGGTATTATATGTTCGTAAAATTTGGAGCCCGATGGTTGAAGCTAAACGGTTTTTTATGTATTTTGATCCGCTGAATTCGAATATCACAACTTTTTTGCCGAAAAGTCGAGCATTCAATTGTTTATAGCCAATTGTTAAAACAATTTTTCAAAAAATTAAAGTTCCACGGGACGAATTATTTTTAAAAAAACATTTTGGGCAATTTTAAAACGAAAGTATTCTTTATAAAATTTTGCTAAAGTTCATAGTTTTTTAGTAATACATTTTTGAAAATTTCTGAAAGAATTTTTCAATTTTACGCTTGATTTATGTATAGAAATACTAATTAAAAAAATACTTACATCGAATCATCAATTTCTGGCCCATACAATAGGGCTTCTGCCGAAGTGGAAGCTTCCAAAATATCAATTTGTTGTCTTTGAAGCATTCTGCCTTCCCGGGTATTATCGTTTGCGCGTTTGTCAGCCACGTCTATACGTTGAGAATAGACGTGGCCCCTTCACTAATTGTGGGATATCCCGGAAAATATTCATCGGATTGACTCGAAATTTTCAGGCAATATTTTCGAAACATACTTCAAGAAAATATTTTAAAAATTCGATTTTTTGAAAATGCATCTCACCCCTTAAATTACTTTATTAATTTTTTCCTTTTAGTGCCTCCCCCTCGTTGCGTTTTTGCCACTTTTCCAAACCATCTACCACTTCCTTACGCATTTTTTCTTTTATTTTCCCGCGTTCACGGGCACGTCTCGCACACGGGCCAGTCAATGCCACCGCAGACCTACACGGGCCGCGAGCCTTTTTTTTTACAGGTGCCAAACTTTTTTTTCCCCTTATTCTAGATGGTTCAAAGCATCGCTTGAGCCAATTAAAAAAAACAATTCTCATAATATTCTACAGTGGAGTGACCTCTTAACTGGACCGATGTTTCTTTAGTTCTTCCCTCCACGCCCTTATCTTTCCAGTACTCTTCCAATTCTATGTTTTCGATTTTCGTACTCCCGACGATACGTCGAATTCTCGATTTTGTTCCAGTTTCGTTGTGTTTCCTGGTCGCTCTTTGTTCGTATGGCTCCTTCGATTATTCTTTTCACACCCTCCATATCTTTGTCTCTTATCCCTTGCTACATTGCACCCTTCATTTCAAGTTCCCATTTGGATGAATTTGCATTGAACGTCGCTCTGGCGTCTTCTTTTGAACATTTTTTTTCCGGCATTTTCCGATCTATCGTTACGATAAAAGCGTAATTTTCTTTTCCTCCCAGATCCGCAGAGAAAAATAGACTTCAGTCTCCGTCTGTCGTTGATCTGCGAGGTGACCTGGGTACAATTCCCATCGCATTTCGAGCTGATGAACATGTCGCGTGCGTTCACGGTGCGAATAGACGCTGCGAAATTGAGCGAGGGTGTACACTCGGCAACGATAAGGGCCTACGACGTGAACAACGTTGAGAAGGGTCCGGTATTCCGTATACCCGTCACCGTCGTTCAACCATTGACGATACCGAAGACCGCGAATCTACCGGATCTCCATTACAGTCGCATGCTCTTCAAGCCGAACACGATCAATCGACACTTCATTTTAGTACCCGACGACGCGACCTGGGCAGGTAAAATGGCGTTCGCGGAGATACTTCGATCAACTTCGTCATCCAAACAATCCCAAACTACAATTTGCTTTCATTTTTCCAGTTATAAGACTCAAGGGCACGGAGAAGGAGAAAACCGGAAGATTCGTCGTTCACGTGGTACAACTGAAGCCTCGTCTGATTTGCACAACACTCGAGCTCAATAAAATGATAAACGTCACCTCCCAATCGGAAACCGTTCAAGGCTTCGCCGTACAGGTATTTTCCATCGATCTATCGCTTTGAATGAACAAGTTTGGTCAGTACACGAATAATCGCTTACTTTCGAATAGGGAGGACTCATCATGGAGGTCGTGATTGCGAAATATTGGGCTAATTTGGGCGAGATAAGTGTCGATTATTCGATTGAGTTTCACGGTATTCACGTGGTCAACGGTAACATGACGATGCAATCGGGCGACGGTGTACATCGTCTGGAGCTGCGAAGCTCACTTCGACACGAGGATGTCGTGCCGAGTATCACGCTGAAATCGGCCGTTCAAGTGTTACGGCCGAACGAGGCGAAAATATCGCCACTCGGCGAACGCGACGTCATACCACCCGCGAGACAAATTTACGAGCTCCAATTGACGTACACATTCCACGTGGCGAAGATTACAGAGGTCACACCAAACGCTGTTATGCTCAGCGATTTGCTGTACGAGAGCGAGTACGAGTCCCAAATGTGGATGATTTACGATTGCAACAAGCACCTCATCCTTTGCGGTGACGCTTATCCGTCCAAGGTACACTCACACTTTTTCCATACATTGGAGATAAAACACATTAACCCCTTGACTGGTGGCCCGCCATACGGCGAGCTTTTCAAATAAATGCGTTATATACGAAATTTCTTGGAATTTTGAGTACCAAAACCCGTACTCCAGGGTTTTCGGGGTCGCTGATTACGAATCTACACTTAAAATTTAGAAATTCAAGATGGTGGATCCAATATGGCGGACCGAAAATCCAAAAAGTCATTTGACGAGAGCGAACATTGGTACTCGGAGGTTTTCGGGGTCGCTGATTACGAATCTGCACTCAAAATTTAGAAATTCAAGATGGTGGATCCAATATGGCGGACCGAAAATGCAAAAAGTCATTTGACGAGAGCGAACGTTGGTACTCGAGGGTTTTGAGGTCCCTGATTACGAATTTGCACTTGAAATTTAGAAATTCAAGATGGCGGATCCAAAATGGCGGACCAAAAATGCAAAAAGTCATTTGACGAGAGCGAACGGTGGTACTCAGGGGTTCTTGAGGTCCCTGATTACGAATCTGCACTCAAAACTTAGAATTGCAAAATGGCGGATCTAATATGGTCGACCAAATATGCAAAAAGTCGTTTGATGTGAGCAAAAATTGGTGCTCGGGCGTTTTCGAGGTCCCTGATTACGAATCTGCACTCCAAATTTAGAAATTGAATACATATTTATTTCTCACCTCCATCATTAGTTCGCAATTTTTATGCGATCCAAAGTGTGCCAAGAGGAGGCTGCATGGTAGGATTTAACACATCATTTTTGTTTAAATTGTCTTTGAATTTTTTTTGTTTTTCTTTTGTTTTACTTTTTTCGTTTTGTTTTTTATTTTTTTATTTTATTTTTTTTGGTTTTTGTTCATTTTTTGCATCAAGTTTTTTGTCAAATTTTATCAAATGACTTTTTTCATTTTAAGTCGGCCACATTGGATCCGCCATTTGGCAATTTTAAGTTTCGAGTGCAGATTCGTAATCAGGGACCTCAAAAACCCCTGAGTACCACGTGCGCTCTCGTCAAATGACATTGCATTTATGGTCCGCCATCTTGAATTTCTAAATTTTAAATGCAGATTCGTAATCAGGGACCTCAAAAACCTCCGAGTACCAACGTTCGCTCTCGTCAAGTGATTTTTTGCATTTTTGGTTCGCCATATTGGATCCGCCATCTTGAACGTCTAAATTTGGAGTGCAGATTCGTAATCAGCGAACCCGAAAACCCCCGAGTACCAAGTTTCGAGTTGAAAAAAATAGTCTACCAGAAATGTCCACTTCACTCTTAAATCCTTTACCAGTGAAGGGGTTAAGGAGTTTCGACACCAAAATCGAAATTCGTGTAGACGATTGAAACTCATACCACCGAGAGATTAATTTGGGATGCGTTAAGGGATCGTCACAGTGTAACGGGTCGAAAATAGGTGATTTTTTTTTCGGTGCTTATAATACGCTAATCAGTTTGATTTTTTAATGTCAAATCAAAGCACTCATGAAAAACAGAAAATAAGTAGTAGTATCGAGCTTTATTTGCACAACTTTTTTGCAAAGGTTTTTTCAAAACATTAATGTTTCACATACGTACTTCTCACTTATTGTCTACACCCTACATCCCTACACTGCGCATTATTTTCACATTCTCCCTTTCTTTATTTATTCGTCCTCCCCGACGATCTTTCCTCCCCCATTCTCCTTACTCATCTTTCTGTGCACTTACTCAATTTCCCTAAAGTACGCGCATATCCCTATGTGTATTTTTTCTTCCAGCATATTTATGATTTCTCCCTTTACTGCCAAATCATTCATTCCTTCCATCCATTCCTCTGCTTTCTTCTTTGCTTTCTCTGATACTAAATCCCTACCTTTTTTACATATCAATAGGTATTCCAATGTCTCATGTTTTTCTTTACATATCCTGCACCTCATTCCTTTTCCTCTTTCTTCCCCGACCTTACTATATTGCCACAGCTTAGCCTCGCCCATGTATCCTTGTCCCTACCCGTTACTCCCTCCTCTGACCAATATTTCCATGGCATCTCCTCCTTTTCTATAATATATTTATAATTATCATTATACGTCGATTTTTTACATTTTTTCCTCTTACCTTCATGAAATTCTGTTTTATATGTTTTCCCGTCCCTCTTTTATCCTTTCGTCTATTTTTTTACTTCTCTTCGCTCCCTTATCATTGTTATTATATCTTCTATCTCCGGATCTCTTACAAGGAGACGGCACGACCGTGGGGTCGGAGATTTGGCCGAATTTTTTTGTGGTGAAAGAGGACCCCTAGCCCCTCACGTGGTTAAAGTAGTAGGACGCGCTACTCGGAAAATTCCGAGAAAAAATCGATTCAAAATTTCTCAGGCGCCTTATGAGTTTAAAATGTCAGGCACTTGTCGAGCCGCCGTCTAGTCTAGACGGTTAGGGCTCGGTCTTTCGCGCCGGAGGTCTCGAGTTCGATTCCTCCTTCGGATCTTTTTTTTTTGTCATCGCAACAATTATTCAAAACGTGCCTCATCCCTACATTATTTTTTTTTATTATTTCCATTTTTTTTAATTATTTTCTTTTTTTTCCCAATAAAACAATTCATAACGGTGAGTTTTTTATTTTTCATGGTAAAGTATATAAGGAGGAACATTGGATTTTTAATGAGAATAACAAAGTCGATTAGGAAAAATTCAATTTGTATTCATATAATAATTATATACAAAAACCGCAGTGGTAATAATCGTAGAAACAAACAAAGCAATAATTTTTGCGATATCTTGCGCAATGTATAAAAGCGGATTTTTTACAATCGCAGGGAGTTTGCAATACATCCGTACAAAAATATGTCCCATTAACATTCATAAAAATGTTTCTAGACAAGACAAATGTTTACAGACAAGTTGAAAATTTCATAAAGCGCTTGCAAAATTGCAGCGAATTGTCAGAGCAGAATCACATCTTTGTTCGAGTATTATCAATGAACCAAGTGGACAAAACCGCTCAATTTTTCAACACGACACTCCTAACATTAATCGCAGTTGGTTCAGTTTAAAAAAATTTTAATCGGAGCGTTATTTTGAAACGAGTTAATTTTTGGGCAACTGATGCACCGTAAATTAATCTCTCCGTGATATGAATTTCAATCGTCCACGAGCATTTCGGTTTTGGCTTCGAAACTCCTGGGAAACCAGTTTAGATTACTCAAAAAATCGGCATAAATAATTAATTATTGCTTTCAATTTGTTTGTTTACGGTAGTCTTTTTTCCAAACACGTTTTTCTCGACACGACTTTTTTCGATTTGTGTACAACTTAGCTCAAAAAGTCTCCAACCTATAATTTTATAAAGTGATAAATAGTTTCTTTATGTGATTACGCTCTCTATGAACAAAAATTTGGGTTAATATAATTGTTTAAAGTATATTATTTATAGCAAAGAAGGTTATAAAATAATGGCAAAAATTATGACTTTTTGTTCAAACACCTGTAAAAAAATGCAATTTTCAATTTTTTGGTCAGAGTTAGGTTCATATAGAAGAATAACGTATTTTTAAAGTAATCTTTAAACCGTATTGATTTTCGATGAAAACTATGGCCTCCAGAGTGTACACAAACAGCAAAGTCTGCATATGTTCCATATTTTCAGAAGAAACGCATTGAATTTTTTAAAAATATTTGTTTAAAAATATGTATAACATACCCAAATAATACATTCTATTAATTCATTCCTTGTAAAAAGAATCATGAAAATCAAGATAAAAAATGTACTCCTAAAACTGGTTTCCCGCCTCAACCTTCGAGTCACCTTGAAAACGTCCAACCAATAACAAAAAGTTGAGTGCCTCTGATCAAAGTTCACAATGAGAGTAGAAAAACGATTTTCGTCTTACAAAATTCGCGCGTTTTCAGTATTGCGCTCACAAAATGGAAAAAGGCGACTACACGCTGAAGATGCACGTGCGACACGAGAAAAAGGACCTTCTAGATCGTTTGACCGAGATGCCGATTCTGTTGAGCCAAAAACTCGCCACGCCTATCAATCTCGACGTTTACGCGCATCAGTGCCAGGCTATCATAGGTGGAAAAAAAATGGTGACCGCATCCGTGCCGCCTGGTCACGTTATTCCCGTTTACGTAGCGCCGATCACCACCGAGAACAAGTGAGTACTCCAAACCTTTCGCGCTATCGTCCTCGTTCGCTCTAAAACTAACGAGCGAAAAAGATAAAACAGCGGCGGGGGGCGAAAAGATTCGACTCGGGGATTTTTTTTTACGTAGCTCGCAGTATTATTTATCGAACTTGGAATTACGTTTGTTTTTTTTTGTTTCTCGTTTGTTTCTATTCTCACGTTCGGTATCGCGATGCAGCTCAGAAATCAAGTGAGTCATTACCACTTCGTTTGGGGAATGAAAGCAAATGCATTATCCGTAAATTACATTGACGCTGCTCGAATCGCTTTGCGTGTGTTTCGAAGAGACTTTCGTACTCTCCCTTTCGCTTTCTCTGGCGCTTTGTTTCTCTGTCTTTCGTTTGGGCTTCGATCATTCGGATAAGCTTCTCGGAGAGTTTGTTTGGGAATTACTTCCTCCGGGGGGAGAGTTCCTCCGGGAATTACTTTTATGGGACACTCTTTTGGTCAATTACGAGTGAAAAATTGCGTCCTAGTACGTTTTTCGTAGTGGAAAACTAGAGTTTACTGATAAATCGTGAATATTAAAACTCGTCTTGACTAGGCAAAAACCCAAAGCAACTCGTCGTAACTTGGAAAATCTGGTTCTATCGAAACAAAACAGTTAAACCTGTTCCCGAATGAGGTCAAAGTTTGGGTCTGTTTGGGTTCCTAAACAAAAATTCTAGTTTTCACTAGGAAAAACTAGTTCTTACTAGACGCCTCTGTTACAACCACTTTTTCCAAGTAAAAACTAGAGGTTACTGATAACTGCATTTGAATGTAGTTAAAACTCGTCTTTACTATGCAATAACCCAAACAAACAAAAAGAAACTCGCCTTAACTAGGAAAAACTAGTTCTATCGAAACGAAACAGTTGAAACTGGTTCCGAATGAGGTCAACATTTGGGTTTGTTTGGATTTCTAAACATAAGTTCTAGTTTTGACTAGGAAAAATTAGTTTTTACCGAACGTCTTCCTTACAACCAGTTTTTCCTAGTAAAAACTAGAGTTTACTATAAAATTGATAAATAAATTTTAATGATAATTAAAACTCGTCCTGACTTGGCATAGACCCAAACAAACCCAAACCAACTCGTCGTAATTAGGAAAATCTAGTTCCATCGAATCAAAACAGTTAAAACTGTTCCCGAATGAGGTCAAAGTTTGGGTTTGTTTGGGTTTCTAAACATAAACTCTAGTTTTCACTAGGAAAAACGAATTCTTACTGAATACCTTCGTTGCAACTAGTTTTCTCTCGTTTGGGGCAAGAAAATCATAAAAATCTCCTATTTTGAATTGAACAGGAAATTCATTATCGAATTACGTACTTGGATATTTAGATTGGTAATTGAAATTCCCAATTACACTACGAAACTTGCGTATCAAAATTGATAATTAAAATTTATAAATTACGAAACTCGGGCATTTTCGTAAATAATTGCAATTGACAATTGAACTACGAATAGTGAAGACGCGATTCGCTGTTGAGAAAAACAAACGCACGCAACGTTATTGAAGAATCGAAGTGACTTCCGATCGAGGCCCGAAAAAAATGAGTTCTCTCTTTGACGATTTCGCGATCGAATCTGTAGTGTGTTTTGTATTTGTAGGCAATAACAATTAGCTTTTCTTTTCTTCCGCGCCATAGCATCAGCTTCGTAATTTTCGCTTGTACCGATTTCGTGCTGATGCCCATTTATTTACGTCTCGTTAATTTTGTTTTCTCTCTTTCTCCTCCCTTCTCTCTCTCTCTCTCTCTCTCTCTCTCTTTTTCTCTCTCTCTCGTTCATTCTCTCATCTTTACTCCTGCGCCCACGTGAAAAACAAATCCCTCGAAGAATCTCCAAAGGCGCTACTCTGGGAACGTATCTTCAAGGTGCGGCGACCTTCTGCAAAGACGAGATCGGCAAAAAGGTCGATTGTCACACGTTTAAGTACGTGCTCTGCGAGCCTGGAAAAAAGGCCAATTCAGCATTGAAAAATGACAAGGAGAAGATAAGCAAGTGGGACGAGTACAGGGACACACTGAGGGACGTCAAGTGTACATGGCTCGCCAAACTCGGTGAGTAACCCAAACCCAAACGAGAATACAACGAAAATCTGAGAGCCGAAAATAAAAATCTTCACGAAATTTAATGAAATATTTTTACGATATTCTAGCGCCGTCTATAAGTAAGTTTTATTCCTCCCCTTTTTTTGCACACACGTGTCGTGCGTCAACTAAAAAACAAAAACAACCGTGACTGACACAGAATGAAAAAACGTGTTCGGAATAAGTGTCTCGTCGTTTGTGCAAATTTATTTGTATTTTCGGATGTCCCCAAAAATTGCGAAGAAACGGAAGTTACACTATTTTTTATGTCCCTGTAGAGTTCTTGGGGAAAAATACGCGCGTGAGAATTCCAGAAAAAAAGATAGAAAAATCATAATCCGTTGGAGACTTCCGGTTGGGCTAGGACTGGGTCAGCACGCGTTCTGGGTCGATCGGTAGTATTATCAAATATCAAAAGTGTAGAAAAGTGAGGAGAAGAAAAAAAAGCGGCGAGGGGAAAAGTGAAGTGCAGGAATCATCTGGAAGTAAGAGGAAGTATGCGTACTGAAGGGGAAAAGGTGAAAAGGGTAGAAGAAGGGAAGGCGCATGGCGAGGAGGTTATGTGTGAGGCGGGAGATAGAGAGGACGTGAACGGAAATGGGGAGGAACAACAGCGACGTGGTGAGAAGCTGAAGAGACGGAGAAAAGCAAGAGAGGGCGCCCACTGCTGAACAGAAAGGGCAATGGAAATAGAAACGTGAGAGAATTTTTCGAAGTAAGCGTGGCGGGGAGAAGAACGAAGGTCTTACACTCGCCGCCGACACCACCATCGCAGCCACAGGCAAGGAAGAGGAAATACGGAGGGGTGAAGGGCAAGAAAATTGAGGAAGAGGAGACAGAAGATGCGGAAAAGGGCAGCGTATACGAGGGAGAAACGGGTGGTGGCAGACATGAAAACGAGTCAGACATGCAAGAAAGTCAAGGCGTATGGGAAAAGAGCATGGAAAAGGGGGAAGAGAACGGAGAGTCGGTGGAGATGGCGCCAATGAGCCAGTGGTTGACGGAGATGAGGAAAATGGAAGAGAGAATAAAAGAAAGTGTGATGGAAAGTCTACGCGAGGCAAAGGAGGAAATAAAGAAAGAAATATCGCCGCTGCCCTGCAGGTGTGAGCAGATGAACCGAATCATAAGGGAACTAGTGGGGGAAGCGGAACAGTGGCGACACAAGTGCTACAGAGGGGAAGTACAATGGGAAGAGGAGAAGCAAGAGTTGGTGCGTGAGGTGGAGGGCTGGAAAGTGAAATGGGAAATGCTCGCTCAGGAAGCAATGAGAGAGAAGGAAGGTGAAAACAAACAGCTGAGTGAGGAGATGACGCAAGCAGAATTTGACGGAAGGAGTGATGGGAATAACAACGAGGGGGGCGAGGAAATCGAGTCCGGTCTGACGGAGAAAACAACGGCAACAAATACAAAAAGGATAGGAGACGGGCAGACAGGAAAAAGTGCACGGGAGATAGGAGAGCAGGAGTGGAGAGAGGTCCGGCGTAAGAAAAAATGGACGAGAAAGGAGGGCTGGGGAACCAACGGAGAATACGAAAGCACGAGAATGGAAGGCGGCAGGACACGCAATGAAGGAGACAGGCGTGACCATAACGAGGCGATACGGTACCGGAGAAGAAAGAAGAATGCAGATTTTAAGTAGGACCCCGAGGCCCTTATCGGAAGGGATGTTAAGGGAAGAGCTGAACAAAAGGGCGGAAAGGAACAGACAGATGTGCATCACGAGATCGGGTGAAGGAAGCAGAAAATCAAGAAAAGAGATAATTGAGGCGGTTCAAGAAAGGTGCAACGTGAGGGTAGATGGCAATACGGAAGAAGTGTATGAGAGCAAGGGACGAATCTTCCTGAAATTCAAGAGCCTGGCAGACAAGAAAGAGCTGATGAAAAGGAGAGGAGAATTGAGAGGAACGAATATATGGCTAGAGGATAGTCTGACAAGGAGGCAAAGGGAGATTCAAAGATGGCTGAGAGACGTAGACGCCTTGGAGAGAAGCTGCGGATGGGAGGTCGAAATAAAATACATGAGAATAAGGATTGGGCAAGAATGGTGGAAATGGAACGAGGGCAGAGGGGACATGGAGATATTTCAAACCAATGAGTCCTTTCGTCAACGAGGATGAGAGTCGGAAGGATGAAGCACAGAAGAGCGTCGAAGAAGACCCGGAGAGCATGTGCAGCAAGAAAACCCAGATGGACGGCAGAAAAAGCGACAAGAGAGAAGAAACTAAAATACTTACATGGAATGTAGCAGGCATTTACAAGATTGGGGAAACATGGGAATTTGTAACGAGGTTTGATATAGTAATTTTGCAAGAAACGTGGCTAGAAGGAAAAGATGAGGGTAAAACGAGAGAATATATAAGTGGGGAGTATGAATGGTTTTTCAAAGCGGCGAAAAGAGACGAAAAGGCAAAAAAGGGAAGAGCAAAGGGGGGTCAGGCCATTGGAATAAGAAAAAATATGAGTGAAGAATGGAAAATAGATGAGTGGGAATTCGGTGTATGTTTGTCTAAAATAGGAAACGAAAAAAGAACAGCGATAATTACGGTGTACAACAACGTAGGAATGAAAATGTCGAGAGGCATTTGAAGGAAAAGATAGAAGAGGAGGCGGGGAGAAATGATGTATTATTAATAGTGGGAGATTTGAATGCAAGAATTGGAGAAGAACAAGCAATGAATGAGGGCGAACGAAAGAATCAATGGAGAAAGTCACAAGACAAGAAAGTCAACTCGGAAGGGCGAAGGCTTTTAAGGCTGTGTGAAGAGATGGGGCTGAAGGTGCTGAATGGTATGGTAAAAGGGGATGAAGACGGAAAAATAACGTTTGTTGGAGGGAGTAAAGAGTGTTGTGGGTTGGTGTTGGATTTGGTGATCGGGGTAGACAGAGGGAGTCAGGACGAAATCAGATGGCTAAAGGTAGAAACACAAGGAGAGTCAGACCATCTGCCGGTCACCGGAGAAAGTTCAAGAAAAAGATTTATTGGAGCAAAGAGGAGAAAGGATGGTGTGGAAAGAGGAAGGAGCGGAGAAGTTTCGGGAGGAGTGGGAAAGATTGGAAGCAATAAAGATGAGGGCCACGGAATAGGAGGATTGTAAGAACATAATATATGAAGCCGCAGGAAGGGCAGGCATGAAAATAAAGCGGAAGACGAAAATGCGAAATAGAAATTTGCCCAAATGGTTCAATGAGAAATGTAAGGAACAGAGAGGGAGGATGTGGCATGCGCTAAAAAGTTTCGTTCAGGAAAGAGACTAAAATGACAGAGAGAATAAAATGATACTTGGAGAGGAAAGAAAAAAGTTAAGAAAAATATATAAGGAAGCAAAGGAGGAATGGAGAATGAAAATTTGGGAGGGAGTGAGCAAAGCAAGAGATATGATCGGATGGTGGGAGGCTATAAAAAAATTCAGAGTAAAATATAGAGGAAAAGTAGGCGAAAACGATTCGGGCGAAGAATGGATTGATCATTTTTAAAAACTGTTGAATGAAGATCAAGATGAAAAGGGGAAAGATGAGAGCGTAATAGAAAAAGCCAGAGATAAGGAGGAGGTGGAGGAAAGGATAGCACGAGAATTTGAGGATGAATTCAGCAAAAAAGAAATGGAAGATGCATTGAAAAAGATGCCAAACGGAAAGGCGCCAGGGGAGGATGGGATAGCGATAGAGTTCCTGAAAGCCGCGACAGAAAGACAAAGGGAAGGTACACGAAAGGCGATTAACAAAATATGAAAGGAGGCAGATTTGCCAATAGGCTGGGAGATAGCTAGAATAGTTCCGATTTACAAGAACGGGGAAAAAGATAAGGCGTGCAACTACAGAGGGGTCTCGCTATTAGATACAGGCTACAAGATATTAACGAAAATGATGGCTACAAGATTGAGCAAATGGGCGGAAAAAAACGAAAAATTAAGGGAAAGTCAGGCTGGATTCAGAGAAAAAAGAGGGACAAGAGACCAAATATTCGTGTTAAATGCGCTGATGAACAATAGTCTGAAATATAGGGGAAGGAAACTGTACGTCGCTTTCATAGATTTTAAGGCCGCTTTTGACAAAGTGAATAGAAATAAATTAATGGAGAAACTAAGGAAAATTGGAATAGGAGGAAAAATGCTCGAGATGATACAAAAAATATATATGAAAACTATGGCGGAAGTGTTAGTGAATGGAAAAGTAACCAAAAAGTTCGAAACAAAACAAGGTGTCAGGCAAGGGTGCGTACTAAGCGCTTTATTGTTTGATTTTTATATTGACGATATGGAAGAGAGATGGAAAAGAAAAAAGGAGGGAGGAACCGTGATAGGAAAAGAGAAAATATGTGCAATAAAATATGCGGACGATGTTGCAATAGTGGCTGAAGATGAAAAGGGATTAAGCAGCATGTTAATTAAAAGATTTATAAAAATGGGGGAAAGAAAACTCGATGGAGGTAAATGCCAAAAAAACAAAAATTTTGATATTTAGGAATGGAGGAAGGCTGAAAAGGGGAGAGGAATGGAACATGAATGGAGAGAGGATAGAAGTAGTGAGTGAATTTCGGTACTTAGGGTACTGGTTTTCAACTAAGAACGCAGTAAAAGCGCATGGGAGAAAAATGGCGGGAAGACCCCAAAAAGCCTCAAATGCAGTGTGGGGAGTATGGAAAAGAGCAGGGAGGGATGTGCTGGAAGAAAGATTGTATCTATTAGAATCAATTGTTAAGGCAGGAGCTTTTTACGGGGTAGAGATATGGGGTTTCGATAATATAGAACAGTTTGAGGTAATACAAAATAGGTATTGCAAAATGGCGTTAGGAATCGATAGAAGAACTCCCAGATACGTGTGGCGAACAGAGTTAGGAATACCAACATTCGAGTACAAAATTCGAGAAAGAGCACTGAGGTATATACAGTTAGTGATAAGAATGGAACGTAATAGATGGCCGAATATTTGTTTGAGAGAGGAAATAAGGGGAATCTCGAACAGGAAGCCTTCGAAATGGGGAAAAGACTTTTTAAAAGTATCAAGGGAATTAGAAATTGAGGAAATAATATGATAAAAGAAGGAAAAGAAATAAAAATTATAGAGAATTTGATAGACAAGGGATTGGATAACTTAAAAAGAAAGATCATAGAGAAAGAAAGAGAACAGATTCAAAAATCGACGTATAATAGGTTATACAAAGCGATAGTAGAAAACGACGAAGCTCCAGGGAAGTATTGGGTGGCAAAAGATGTTAAAGGAAAGGATAAGGAAACTTGGGCGAGGAGGAGGTGTGGAAATATAGGAAGGGATGGAAAAAAGGGGGAAGTGGAATGGACTTGTAGGATATGCAAACGAGAAAGAGAATCAATGGAGCACCTGATTACGTGTCAAAAAGCAAGAGAGGTAATATCGAAAGAAGCGAAAACATATATAGAGGAGTGGGTAAAGGGGGAAACGGATGAGGGGGGACTAGAAGATAGATTAATAGGGGTGCTGAGAGGGGAGATAGATGTAAATATGTGTACTTTTTTTTAGGGAAATAGAAAGAGAGTGTAAGAAAAGAGGAACGGTGTTAATGGAGAGAGAGAACGAAGAGTGTGACGAAAATTAAAAATAATAAAACAGGAAAGACATAAGTTAGATTGTAAGAAAGCGATGTTAAACGGTGTAATAGTATTGCAAAAACTTTTTCTAAAGAAGAAAAGATAAGTTAGATTGTAAGAGAGCAATGTGCAACGGTCTGACAACTTTGTAAAAAGCCAAAAAGGCGATGCAAATGAAACTTCTTACTTACTAATAATCCGTTGGAAATTGCAAAATAAAAAACAAATCTGCCGTAATCCGAAGACGAGGTAGAAATTGGAAAGCAATGGATAATCGGAAACTTAAAAAGAATGAAACATCTGCAATGATATGGAGGGAAAAAATATAAAATAATTGGAGCAATAAAGAAATAAAAGTAATTAGAAAAATCACAATACATTGGAAATTGCAGAAAAAAATCTATCTGCAACAATTCGAAGACGAGGTAGAAATTGGAAAGCAGCCGATAAGCGGAAATAAAAAAATCATCCGCAATGATATGGAGGAAAAAATAATAATAATTCTAAAAATAATATTACGTTGAAAACTTGGAACTAAAAAATATATCCGCAATAATTCGACGGAAAAAAAAAGTATAAATTCGAAAAATAACGATTCGTTGGAAATTGCGAAATAAAAAATATATCTGCAATACTTCGAAGACGAGTTAGAAATTGGAACGCAACGAATAGGCGGAACTAAAAAAATAAAAACATCTGGAATAATACGAAGAGGAAAAAAATAATTCGAAAAATAATAATACATTGGAAACTTGGGACAAAAAAATATATCTGCCATGAAACGACGGGGAAAAAAGTATAAATTCGAAAAATAATAATCCACTGAAAATGCAAAATAAAAAATACCTGAAATAATTCCGAGGGAAAAAAAACCAAAAAATAAATCGAAAAATGACAATTCGAAACTACAAGAATGTTTTTTTTCTCCATTTGTCGATTGAACTAAAGACCCGTTGATATTTTTCCATTCTGTCTTCATCCCTCCCCACTTCCTGGATTTTTGCATTCATGTCGTTTCTTCCGCTCGTTATCGTTTCAACCCTCGATCTCGCCGTCTAATTTCGTTTCTTATCGTTATACAGAGCCGGGTGAGCACGCGCTGCATTTGTACAACGAATTGAAGATCGCGTATCCGGACCATTTGCCGGTTCACACAGCAATGTTGACGTCACTAGACTCGCCGGAGGCGCGTCGTTATTTGCCCCACGACGATTTGTCGGAGAGCGCGATAAGCTTTGCCGATCAGATGATCGACGTGGCCGACGCGGTGATCGACGCTATCGATCAGGAGAAGCTCTTGGCCTTCTACGGAATGAAGAACGATCAGCGTGCGGACGCGACGAAAATCAAAGCCACGATGGACAAGCAGAAGAGCTGCTTGATCGAGGCCCTCGTGAAGAAGGGCTGCGCTCTCGCGAGACTGTACGTCAACGCTGAGAGAAAGGGACAACGCGAGGCGCCCAATCACTTGAGGCAATGCGGCGAGATTTGGAACGAGGTGCAAAAATACGCCGAGCCTACCGACATGAAGGTAATACGGTTTTTTCTTCTAAGGGTTGCGTACCCAAAGGGCAAAACGGAACTCTATTGCTGTCACTCTGCTGTCTGTCCGTTCGTATGTCACGGATCTCTAGCTCGTAAACGGAATGGGTTACAGACCTGAAATTTGGATATTTTGTGTAGAATGTTGACCGAAAATAGGATGCCAATTAATGCAGCTAAAACGAAAGTGGTGGTTTTTAGGGGAGGCGGAAGAAGGAAAGAAAACGAGGAATGGAAATACGGAAATAACAAAATTGAGGAAGTAAATAGCTACAAATATTTGGGATTCTGGTTTACAGTAAAGAAATCGTACGCAAAACACCTGAAAATGCTGGCAGGTAAAGCACAAGCGGCGACAAATGTAGCGTGGGGGATAATGAAACAGGCGAAAGTAAGCAACATGAAAATAATAGTAGTACAGTCGTGCTGTATACTTGAATCGGAAAAAGATTAGAAGGCTAGTTTTTTGACAGGTGATTTTGTAGGTGCCGCGGGTGCTAAATCCAAGTTTGCTTCAAAATCGGGGTGTAGGTTTTTTTAGGGGATGAAGTTGGATGGATCAATGCCAAACTACAACCCCCACAAGGTCGGCGTCGGGAGACAAAATGTTCAGAATAATCCGGGGTTTATTTTTGTACAAAGTGGGATTCAATTTAGAAAAATCAGTTTTAATTCGATAATTCTTTAGGAAAAATTCATACAATTTTTGTTCAAATAGGAACATTGTAGCCTTTGAAAAGACGCGTCGATCGACTATTCCATCATCCCTCGCCAATGATATCTGCATCCGCAAACAAATTGTTGAAATATCAAAAAAATTGTTTATTGAATAACTAAAAAACAATCGATTTTTCGGGGATGATTTAAATGTACGAAATGTAGAGAATAATGTTCTCTATATTTTCGTTTCTATGGACCACACTTGAATTTCGCTTTTTTCAATCTCTCTCGGGGGTTGAAAATTCAAAATGAAATTCTGGGTAAACTATTGACCCAAAATAAAGAGATGCGAGTTTGGCGCTGTGGACAAAAATGTAGCTGACGGTTCAAGCTGAAAATTGTTTCACGGCGGCGAATTCGTGCGATCAATAGTTTTCCCAGAATTTCATTTATCATTTTAAATCCCCGAAAGGGGTTGGAAAAAGCAAAATTCAAGAATGGTCCATAGAAACGAAAATATAAAGAAAATTATTTTCTACATTTCGTACATTTAAACCACACCCGAAAATTCTAGTGTTTTTGAGTTATGAAATAAACAATTTTTTTCGGTTTGTAAACAATTTTTTTGCGGTTGATGATATGATCGGAGAGTGATGATCAAATACTCGATCGATGCGTCTTTTTAAGGTCTACAACTTTCCCATTTGAACAAAAAGTATACGAATTTTTCCTAAAGAGTTATTCAATTAAAACTGATTTTTCAAAATTTCACTCCACTTTTTCACCCTCAAAATGTACTTCCACCACTTCGGCGCTGTGGACAAAGCTGAAGACTGGATTTTTCTGAACATCTTGTCTCACAGCGCCGGCTTCGTAGGGGTTGCAGTTTGGCATCAATCCACCCCCAGTCGCCTTCATCCCCTAAAAAAAACCTGCACCCCGATTTTTGGACAAACTTGGAGTTAGCACCTGCGACACCTACAGAATCACCGGTAAAAAAACTGGCCTTCAAATTTTTTCCGATTACGAGGTTTTTTTAGCGACAGCACACTGTACTATAGCGTACCTACCGAAGTACGATTGAAGTACACTATTGAACGCAATTTTAATTTACGGTGCCAAAATTTGGGGGTGGAATGAGAAAAGTGAAATTGAAAGGGGAGGTACATGAAAATGATAATGGGGGTAAGTCCTAACACAGTGGCGTATATATGGAGAATAGAGACTGGGAGGCCAAAAATCGAGGTAGAAGCGAGAAAGACAGCGAGTGGCTACATATTGAACATATTAAAAATGAATAGCGGACGATGGCCAAGAATTTGTCTCAGTGAAGAAATAAGGAACTGGGCAAATCAAAACCCTTCCGAGTGGGGTAGAGAAATGGCAAATGCGTTTGGTAAAGTAGGAGATGGGGAGGTATGATGCAGAATAGAAACCTCGAAATAGACAGAGTATAAATATCGTGTAAGCAATGTAACGATGCAAAAATATTGGAATCAGGAAAAAATAAAAGGAGAAGACGAAGAACAGTGAGCCAGAATGAGGTGCGGCAACGTGGGGAGGGAGGGGAATAAAGGGTTTAAAGAAGCGTCGTGCAGACTGTGCGGGAAAGGAAAAGAGAATTTGGAGCATATAAGGCAAAGTGAGGAATTTAAAAAAATGAAAAGTAGAGATATGAGGACGAATGTGGATCAACTCTTTATAGAAGCAAAGAAGCAGATAGCATGGAACGAACTGCTAAATAGAGAAATTAGGCCCGTACTCTGTGAATACGTGAGAAAGTTCGAGGAAAAGGTGCGAACCAGAGAAAACAAGATGTTTAAAGGGTACAAGATGATAAGTTGCAATGGAAATGTAGTAATAGAGAAAGGAAGAGTAATGGAAACCAAAGACAAGATTATATATAGACTTAAGCGTAGGATAAGAGAAAAGTATGTATCCACTGTAATTTTATGGAATTCGTACGCCCTCTCAGAGGCAAGAATGGCTAAACAAATAAATCTAATAATTTATTGTATACATGATACGATAACTTTATAATGAAAATATACTAAATTATTGTTATTCAAAACTTTACAATACCAAATGACTTATTTTTGAAGTCGATGCGAGCCAAGAACGAGCGATTGACGTTACGGAAGAGACGAGATTACAAATTTGAAAAAGACTGGATCGTATATTTCATTTATTTTTCTTCGCCTCCTCTTTTTCTACGAAAAATGTGATAATATTAGCAATAGGGATCCTTACGCAAAACTCAGTGCCGACGGCGTCACGTAAACAAACGAAGCTGTCAACGCGCGCGGTTTATTTTTGCGGTGTCAGCCCTGTGCTAAAATTATACGAATTGACAACATAATGGATAATAGTTGCATCCAATTGCACAACACATGCATTCTTCACAACTGGATTATTTAAGGAAAATTCGACAATAGTCGTAGAAACACGGGCATAACCAAAGCGAATGTCACTAAACGTCATGTTCCGTTTACGTTATAATACAATAGACCCTCTAGCGGGAGAAAGTGGCAGTTGGGTTTCCTATTGGCTGGTACCGACTCCAACAATAAATCATTTCATTTTGTAAATATTAATATAACAATAATATTATATATTTTCATTATTAGCTTGCGGCAGGAGTATACAAAGCAATGTTTAGCTATCTCTTATTTAGCGATCATTACCCCATATGGTTTCAGTTTAGTACTACCTAAGAACTAAGACAGAAAATTTAAAAAACAAGCTTTTATTTAATGTACTGAAAAGTATAAAATAATGATTGTTCACCAAGTCACCTATGTATAGGTGACCACAAATGAAAGCTTAGGCCGCTCAACTTTTTGAACGTTTAATCATTTTGATCAATTCGGTTTCACTAACCGTATTTAATTTGGCACAATAGTAATTAGAGAAATTATTATCATACGTTTATACTGAGTATCACGATTTATATTTAAGAAATTCGAGGTTGTTTTACAGTAAATTAAATATCGTTGATATGTTAACGGATTTATGTAAATTAAAGATTATATCCCTAAATTCTGAGCGGCCCAAGCTTTTAATTATAGTCACGTATGGGTGACTTGGTAAAAAAAAAAATTATTTTATACTTTTTAGTACATTAAATAAAAGCTTGTTTTTTTTCAATATTTTTTTCACATATAAATCATTTTCTACTTTTTAGTCTTTAATCGATTTTCCTAGTCAGTTGTTACTAGTAATTTACTAGTTTACGAGTTTGTATGTTAGAAACATGGAATGCATGTAAAGGATACCAAAGACTGTTATTGGGATTGAACTTACGACCAATTGTTGCATATAAACTTTTCACATACAAAGACAGTCGGCTACACTCGGATGATTAGATATCGCTAATTTTACATGAAAAGTTGAAAACTTTATGGATATTTTTTTTTTCAAGTTGAACCATGTACTGTCACCTTTGAGATGCCTGTTTGCAAAATTTCAGAGCTCTACGTAGTCGGGAAGTGGGTGAAATATCGATTTTCCGTTTTGCATCTTACAGAAAGGCAAATTAAAAAAAAAGCTTGTGAAAAAAGCCTTACCTAATTAAACATCTAGTTAAAAAAAAGTTAATTGATCATATGTACGGAACCCTAATAGACCGAGGCGTGACTCGCACATGGCTGAGTTTTTTTCTTCTTTCGCTCTTTCGTAAAACATCGCGAGTTATTCAACTCGCCCATTCTCGCCTCCCAGGTCATCATTCTCTCCCTGTGGCACGCCCACGCGAACAAACATCACGGGCGCTACCTCAAGCTGCTCGGTCGCTACTACGAGGAAAAGCCACTCAAGGAAATCGACGAGAAGAACGTCGCGATCTCAAGCCTTCTTGGATGGGATCACTTCGTCAGGCACTTCACCAAGAGAATACCAACGCATTACCCCAGCGCGTATAGACCATTTTGAACAATGGCAAGTATCGATCGAACTGTTGTTCACCCATCAACGTTTCTCAAGGAGGAAGATATCCTGAGGCGAGGAAAAAAAATGCTCATTTTCATGATTTTCTTTTTGAAAGAAAAGATTTTTTCACTATTTTTGAGACTTAGGGTATGTTTTATTACTACTTTTGCCTTTTACACGGTTTAACAAAAAAAATTAATCTTAAAAAATGACGAAGGTATGGTACGGTCTTCTAAATTTATCTGAAAAAAAACTCACGAAGATTTTTCTTTGCTTAACACTCATACGCAGAATATGAACCAAGAAAAAGTGAGAAATGTTAAAAATCAATTGTAGGTACGCTTCGAAACAAAAATATTGGATTTTCCGAAAAAAATGGTTTCATCTTGCAATGATAAAAGACTTTTTATTTTCAAAAACATTTAAGGTCCTGTTTTAGAAAACAAGGTTAAAAAAATGTATACCAAATTTTATCGAAATCGGTCGATTAGTTTTTTTAGCTATACGTCACACCATTTTTGAAAATGCAGTTTTTAAGGTCCTTTTTAAGGCCTTTTTAAGGCGGGATCAAGAGACCGCGGCAGCGTTTCGACGCCAGGTAATTAAAATAAACGACATACATTTACAACGATAAAAAAAACGATTCCTTTTTTTGTTTTCTTTCCATGATAGAGCTATATATGTAGAATATTTACCCAAAGTTTCAGAGCGTAGTTGAAAGAACTTCAAACGTTACAGCCCGTCAACGCTGAGAAGCGAGAGCGCTTAAGTAATTAATTATCACAAGTACCTAGTGCAATTTAGTTCAAATTCTATGTGAACTTCAAATGCATTTTTCTTAAAACTACATTTTCGAAATTGGCGTGCAGGATTACTCAAAAACTATTAAGCCGATTGAGTTAAAACTTGGTAGAAATATTGATAATATTGCTACTTTCTCCTAGGCGAAAATTGTTTTTGAAACATTCGAAAAAACTACCTTACAATCCAAATTTTACAAAAATGTTGCGTGAAATGTTTTTTTTTTGTAAATACATGCCATTCTCTTAAATTTGCATTTTCTTCATTTTAAGGGATAACACTCTAGGGGCAGAAAATAAGGCCTAACTTTGACTATATATTTTGGGAGTATGAAAAAAGGAATAGGATTTCTTTTGAGAGGGTTTATTCAGCACGTATTGGAGTATAAAAAATAATTTAATATAATTTTCATACAAAATGGCCGCGACAGACGCCATTTCGAAAATCTGTTTTCTACAAATAGCTTCACCGGAGGACGGTTTTCTCGTGAAGTATAAGATCTGAAACAAAAACCATAATGTATGTAATGTAGAATAATTATTTCTTAGTTTAAAAAATCCCTCAAATTTGCTTAATTTTTTCCCGTCTAATTGTATATCACGCCTTACAAATTATTAATAAAAAAAATACCATGTAACAGCCAAAAGTAGTAATAAAACATACCCTAACAAAGAACGGTCGCGAGGTCAAACTATCCGATTTCGATTAAATTTGGCATGTTTGTAGAATGGGTAAAAGTAGGCGACACGTATTTTTTTATATCTGCGGAACCTGATTTTTAAGGGGTGAAACGCACCCTCGAAAATAGGGGTGTTTTTTTTTGTTTTTCGTTGGAAATTTGTTATCTGCATCGTTCTCATCTCCAATGTATAGTACACGGAAAAATAAACTTTGTTGCAATTAATTTTTTTTTTCATAAACCATACCGTTAAACGTAATCGACGAAAAACGAAAAAGACTCCTATTTTCGAAGGTGCGTCTCGCTTCTTAAACGACGGGTTCCGCAGATATAAAAAAAAATACGATTTCCTTATTTTTACCCATTCCAAAAACATGCCAAATTTCGGCGAAATCGGAGAGTTCGACCTCGCGACGTTTCCTTGTAAGTCTCAAAAAGCTGAAGAAATCGTTTCTTTAAAAAAAATCATGAAAATCAGCTAATTTTGACCTCGCCTGAAGGTATCCCCTCCTTGACCCGCAGTATTTCCCGATGACGTCCTACCCAACGGTTAATCTCATCCTGCGACATTTAAATAAAATATCGCTCTTTTTCTGTACAGATTTTTTCAATCACTTTTTCGATTATTGCCTCGGGGCGAACGACACGAGGAAGTCGGGGATCGTCGACCGTACGCTCGTCGAGGATTGCGATCACTGCGCCGAGTTCGCCTTCGATACGCAGGCCCGTTTGCCAATGGAAAAAAAGAAACGAGTGTAATAATAATTTTGAAGATATTCGCTAACACATACAGACACATCATGCACACTCACGCACACTACCGGGCGAATAATATCGACATATCTCGACCGGGAGCAGCCCATCGATTTCTAATATCTTTCTTCAAACTTCCAGTTCGCTTGACGCTATTTTTTCTTATTTTTCTCGAGTTAGTCTCCGACAATTGTAACATACGCAGAATTCACCGTTGACATTATTCGTTCGATGTTTCATTCGTGAAAAAAATGACACGCGAGTCTACGAAAGAGAGAGAGAGAGAGGCGGAAGTGCGAAAAACGACCGTGTTCAAGGTCATCTAGTGAGTGGAAAAATAAAAGTGGAGGATTTGAACAATTACGGTGAAGTTTTTTTTGCCGAGATCGCGTCCTGGTCGAAAATTTGAAAGTCCATTCTTTCCGGAACGCCAAACACACGAACATATATATATATATATATATATATATATATATATATATATATATATTAGGGTGACGAAAAAATGGAATGGTGAAGTTTGCATCGTTGGAATGCAACGAAAATTAATTGTCTTGTTCAAATTTCTCTTTGGCTGTGAAAATCACGCAAACATTTTTACGCTTTCTTATTAGAGATTTACGACCACAATTTGCAAAAAAGCAGGCTTTGCATAAGCATATAAATAAAGAAATGAAAAAATGAACAAAAAAATCGTCGCATTTCAATGATGCAAACTTCAACGTCATAAAAATGGACTATTTTCCTTTCTTCAAATTGTTCAGTAGTTGCGGTAAGGTGAAATAAGACGCGTGTTAAAATATAAGTCCTTAATATTAATATTTGGAAGTTCCTCATTGCGATTTTCTATTTTCCAGGCTAATTACACGGAAAAAAGTTTCCGTGCTACTTTCGAATTTTATAACTCGCCAACTGGTTAGCGTAAATAATGCCCAAAAGTTATTTTGTCGGGAATTAAACGCTCTATAAAAAAGGTCTCTTATCGTTTTATCATAAATCTACTCTTCCAAAAGTTTTCGAGGTCAAAGTTGATTTTATAGTAAGTTTCAAGATTTCACTTTTCCGGCGAAACTATCAGACTTGTCACAAAGTGTCATGGGACCTTTTTTGTAGATCATTTCTCTTTCTATAGAATGTCATTAAATAATTGAAAAATTCGGAAAAATTGCGATTTCCGTGAAAATAATTGTTACATTAACCAAAAGTATAAATAAAAAGATGCCAATTTTTATAAAGCTACTTTTCAATGTTCACTATTGATAAAAATTGTTAAACACATGAGTATTTTTTTCGTTTGATTTATACTCCCAGACCGTTAGTCGACTAATGAGATATTGCTTATTTTTGGAAGTGTTTAAAATTGTTCACATATACACAAATACCTCCAAATTTATATTTAATATATTTACATGCAGCAAATTCTTCAAAAATCACGTTTTCATTAATCCGTTTAAAAATACGCGCCAAAACGCCCAGACCGGTCATTTGACGGCGTGCGACGTCATACTCTCCAAAATACGGGTCTCTAAACAAACACAATAATAAATAGTTCAGAATTAAGGTAATCCTATCGCCAGGCTTCAATCCATAGGATTTTCATACTTTTTTTGAGCTTCACTAAATATATTAATAATCGTCTCTGTAAAGTTTCAAAGTCGGTTATCGACCCAAGTACAGAGAAAAAAATATTAAAAGTGCGTATTTTTGTGAAGGAATTCCGAGACGACATACAAAAACCCAATTTCCGGTCGCTACAAAAGTATATATAAGAGTGTGAATCCGTCAGATTCTTAAAAATAATCAGCTTTATATACTAAACACTTGTAGTAATCCAATGCTCTCGGAGAAAAATACGCTTTTTGACCTAATTCTCATGTAATATCAAGTTTAATTTGAACTTTCGGTATTGGATTTATTACCACTTGCTACGATAAAGAGACGTGACAGCAAGGCTGACCGTAGCCCAAACCTCATCTCACTCAATCGAATTTCCACACATATTCAATTTTTAACCGACATATTTCGCCGACACAAATTTTCCACGCTTTTTACCAATCGTGCCCCGAATACAATGCTTTATATTTCCGCACCTGACATTGTTTTGGCAGATCGACGTTGAAAAGCATGGAGGTTAACCTCGCCTGGTTGAGTAAAAAGAAACGGAGATAGAACCAATGTTGCCAAATATCAAACCTCGAAATACTTGCAACTCGGTGGAATAACTATTTTTTCATTTTTCTAATTGAATGTGAACATTCATTAAACAGTTTACACATGGAAAATTTTAATTATTACAATTGATTTGTTTTTGCAAATGTTAAAAATATAAATTGTACAAGTCCCAAGTATGATCAGTGGTATGACTAGTGTGAAGCGATAGGATCACCTTAATGAGTTCAAGGATGAATTTTAAATGCTATTCATCACCGTATGACTGTCTGGAAGACCTACAATTAAATAAAACAAAACAAGTTGTAAAACGAAACATATCCTCAAAAATTTGTTCAAATTATTAGAGTTTTTAATGTTATTAATGCAATGTACATTATTGTTTTCGCAAATAACAATTCTTTAGGGTATACTTACATGGAAGTCTTCACGTTTTTGAATTCTGCAGAGCAGAAGTCGCAGTTTTTCGTGAAGAAATTAGCCACCATTATGTAATCAATCGTAGGCAAATTCGAACTATTCGCGTTCACGAATCCAGTCTCGAGTATTCACACAGTCTCGTCACACAATGTATTAGCACAGGAACTTCGTTTCTCCCCCGCCCTTCAAGAAGGATTAAGCAACAACCTTAAGATTTTTGTTTTAAATAGAATTTACTCATTATTTTTTGAAGCCATGTGATTCCACAGTGAAACTAATGAAACATGGGTTAGAAATTAATTTCTTAGTTGGCTTGGCGCCGGTTCTCAAAACGAATAATTTTAATTAATAAGTAATCATTAAACAAATTACTTATTAAGTAAAGTAAGTAAAATAATTAATCATTGAGTAATTGTGATAGTCTATTAAATTATTTTGTACTTTTTAGTGTACTTTTATAGAGGACGGGTTTTGTTCAAGTTTATTTTATTTTCCGATTTTGCATCGCAACTATCCAGGTTGATAAGCAAACGTGGATAGACCCACTAAACACGCTTTTCGTATGAGAAAGTTCCGTGGAGTTCTCATAGAGGAGTTGCGTCGAATATCTTCGGAGGCCATCATCAGATTCTCACTGAATTTGGATGGGACCAGGGGGCTGGCACCTCCTATCGCTTACATAAAAAAAAATGCTACGCTTTTTGACCGCTATATTTAGTTCTATCTCTCCCCGTGGCGCTCGTAGGTCACTGACGATATTCTTATTGCGCAGGCGCAAGGCCCGCACGGCGTACTTAACCACCCCGACGCCGAATACGTCTAATTTGACGTTTAGAGTTTCAGCCGCGGTGCGGAATTGATGACATTGCCGAAATTACTTATACTCGTCCGCGAATGCTGTGTGTTTGGCACCGTTGTACCTCAGGGTACCCGCGTAATCCTGAAAAGGTGCATTTTTCACCGTACTAGCTGATCCTCGCATTCGAAGCCATGGTTAGTCTTCGAATTATTGTGTTCGTGTGTGTATATAGAGGGTGTATATTAACTACTACAGGGTGCGCCAGAGAAACTTACTTATTTGAAAAAATTCCCGCGCGGTGAGTTGGGTGGGTAGAGGGGCGAAAGAGGGCGCATCTGGAGGGGGAAGTTCCCAAGTTTGTTTCTCCCTCCAGTCAGTTGCCATCATGCTCTGGTCTAGAGAGCAGCGGGCCTTCGCAGTCGAGAGCTTCTTTTCTAACGGTCGCTCACTTGTTGCTACGCAACGTGCCTTCCGCGCTCGCTTTGAAATTCCTCCTCACAGACTCGTTCCTGGCCGTAATTCGATTCTGTCGTGGGTTAACTCATTTCGGGAGTGTGGAAGTGTCGCTAAACCCAGAAATGGACTTCAACGGATCATCAGAACTCCGGAAAATGTCGAAAGAGTGAGGCAGTCAGTTGTGCGTTCTCCCCGGCGTTCGGCTCGCAAACACGCAGCTGCTATGGGAATTTCTGACACCACTGTTCGACGAAGACTCGAAGAAATGAACGTTAGGAACGTGTGGTTTCAGCAAGATGGAGCCACAGCACACACAGCACGAGACTCAATGAATTTGTTGCGACAACATTTCCCCGACCGCCTCATCTCTCTCAGAGGCGATCTCCAATGGCCGGCACGCTCTCCAGATTTGACTCCATGCGATTTCTTTTTATGGGGTTATTTGAAATCTCTGGTTTATGTCGATCGACCACGGACCATAGCACACCTCAAGAACAACATTCGCGACGCCATTGCCAACATACCGATTGATATGCTGCAAAGAGTGGATACGAATTTCAAAAATCGACTTCATCAGTGTATGCGCAATGGGGGTCGCCATTTATCCGATGTCATTTTCAAGACTGCATGAAAAAAAAGTTGGGATATTGTATTCTCAAATAAAAAAAAATTTAAAACAATAATTGAAGTACTTTTGTTTTTATTGACCTTTCAAATAAGTAAGTTTCTCTGGCGCACCCTGTAGTTTTCCGTTGGTAAGCACATAGGGTGTCTTTTTCCAAGCAAAACGCTTTTTTAAAAAATGTCGTGCGACAAAAATTGGCCGAGATATTCACGAGTAAAGTCCACGGTGAGTAAACTATGCACAGCAGTTTCGGCGTCCAAGCGTGAGTAGGCGCGAGTTCGAATCGACGTTCGCACAAGTGGATTCAAATCCATTGATTTTTGTTAAATTGAAATTGAAATTGAAAATTCAAACTTTCAATTTCGAATGTTCAAATTTGAATTTTGAACCTTATCTGGTCGCCCAAATAAAGTATTAAATAATAAATAAAAAGTGTTAGACAATACTGTCCACTGTTTACTCGAAAGATCTAAAGATCAAAAGATATTTCGAGTAAACAATCGATAACATGGTTTAAAATGTTTTATCTATTATTTACTACCTTATTTTGGCGACCGGATAACGTTCAAAACTCAAAATTCTAAATTCAAAATTGAGATTTAAAATCCACTTACCGGAATGTGGATTTGAATCCACGTCCACGCTCGCTTGGTTGCCGAAACTACGGTTCACTCACCGTTGGACTTTACTCGTGGATATTTCGGCCAATTTTTGTCGCACAACATTAAAAAAAAAGCTTTTACTTGGACAACTGTACCCTATATGCTGACGGACGGAAAACTAGTAGTTAAGATACACCCTGTATACATAGTCTCTTGCGCGCGAATCAGGATTGTTCGAGAACTAGCGCTGCGAGTGGCGGAGTAGGACACTACAAACAGAGGATATTTTGCGTAGCAAAAATTCTGAAAGATGCCAGCCCCCTGAGTCGGGGGAACAATACCGATCTCAGCAGTCGCCATGCCATGGTGAGGTGAGTATCGGGGCTTTGTTGTGGAGACGTTCTTTAAGAACGGGGGAAGCGTTGTGGCTACGCAGAGGGTTTTTCGGATCCGTTTCGGATGTAATGACAGTGTTCCTGATCCTAAAACCATTCGGCAATGGATCGGTAATGTAAGGGCGACAGGATCTGCAGTTTCTAAGAAACCAGTTGGGCGACCTAAAAGTGTGCGAACACGTGAAAACATTGCGGCGGTAAGAGCGTCAATTGAAGAGTCTCCAACCCGATCTGCGCGGAAACATGCCGCTGCGCTTGGAATATCGCTCAGAACTGTAAAGCGAATTTTGAGGTATACAAACTTCGACCTTGAACCCTTGAAGCTCTGAAGGAGGCGATTGAGGACGCCATCGCTGGAATTCCGCAACGATATGCTGGGAAGAGTGGCCGAAAACTTCTTTGAAAGGCTCAATATGTGTATTGCTCGCCAAGGCCGCCACTTAGACGATATCATTTTCAAAACATCATGAAAAAAACGGTATCATGTGTACTTCTGAGCAATAAAAACCTTTTTTTTATGTATCTTGAAGCGTTTTTTTTTAATTCACCCTTAAAATCAGGGACTGCATTCCGCCCCACCCCAGCAAGAAATTTGGCGGAAACACATTGCCAACACCACGCCAAGTGAGAGCAAGTTGTGACGGAAAAATGGCATCCTTCGCCGCCGTATTAAGCTGTGTTCTAGCAGCACAACATTGCGCAGCCTCGCGTGAATGCTAGTGTTAATATTGCAGTACGAAAATGCAGAATATTGGCGGTACATTTGGAGCACGTTCATTGCTGGGTTATACAGTATTGCGACAGAAAAATTGGAATGCGTTATTTCGGCAAGCTGAGGGCACATTGGAGGTACGCTGTGACGCTCCATTGCCGGTAGAAACGAGGCACGTTGTCGCGACATTGAGACGGAAAATTTGGAATACGCTATTCGGCAAGGTGAGGGCACATTGGCGGCATGCTGTGACGTTCCGTTGCCGGCATATTTAGACCACGCCATACCGCTCCTTCGTCGGCATAAACGAGGCCCGCTATTGCGGTGTTGTGATCGGATAAATGGGGTTCTGCATTACCGGTAGCTGGGCAGGTGGGAATAAAAAAGGGCAAAATAAATCATTTTGATTCGTGTGTACGACGCCCCCGTATGACTGAGGGCCAGCGTCATGCCAGTAATGATTTTTTCCCGAAAGTACGAGGCTGGGATTCGAACCCGCAACTTCACGATGGGCTGGTTTAGAAGGCGAGCACGCTAACCACTCGACCATCCGACTGGTTCAACTTATATAACTAATTTTAGGATCATGACATTTGTCGTTGCGAATCCGCCTATGGTTATAACCATATACCTTGTTTTTGCCGGCAATGGAACATCACAGCGTGCCGCCAACGTGCCATAACCTTGCCGGAATAACGTATTCCAAATTTTCTGTCTCAATGCCGCGATAACTTGCCTCGTTTTTACCGGCAACGGAGCGTCACAGCGTGGTGCATTTATGACTGACACGCGATATAAAGATGACATCACTCTAAATCTGGAGCTTGCCGCATCAGTACCGTTGTTGCAGCAGGTAATTGTTGCGTATATTCGCTGCAAACTTGCCGTCTTGGCGTCACACATTTATTTCACGAAACCACGCACTGTGGCGCAAATTTGCAGCTTAATGCGGAAGCAACGGCCCCCATATTGGTGTCACGGTGTGGCGCCGTATGCTGTCCTCTTGCCGCTATAATGCTGACATGTGAATTTTCACAGCACGTTTGTCTATCAGGGACCCGGTACTTATCAGTGTTCCGCGTGAACATACATAAAAATTTTTTTTTAAAAGGAACATGACTAGTGGCCTTAAAAAAATACCAACACTAGAGGCCTGGAAAAATAAGATCAGTCTCCGATAGGGCGCAGGATTGCCGGAGCGATGAACAATTGAAATTGAACACTTATTTATTTATTTCCTTTCGTCTCTCTCTCCCTCTCTCTCGATTCAATTATTATAATATATTTACAATTGTCTAAAACGCTCCCGACGAATCGTGGAGAGAGAGAGAGAGAGCAGCAGAAAAATGTTTGTTACAAACTATCTAAAATTCTCGGTACGTGCGTCACAACCAAACAAAAAAACTCGCCAATTGGTCGTTCGATTTTCTTATCTCTCACTATTTTCACATTAGTACGATCGAGGGGGCTTATTTATCTACAGTTACGTATTACAACTTTACATCTGAAAAATTGATTCCCACTCATTCTCACCACGTATCCGCTCATTTGTTTCTCCCTCTTCCGATCAATTTTCACGCTCGCTAACGATTTCCTCGCGCAGCCATGTTTCTTTTTCTCTTCTACTCTCGTTTTTCCATTCCTGTACAACGAACACGTTCGTATTTGTAATAACATTTAAAAAAATTTCGACGGCGATACGATCGAGAATCTATTGGTCGGAACGAAATGCCATCATCGTCAGGGTGGCCTTTGAAGGCTGGCGAGCCTAACGAAGCTTCGAAGCTCGAGGGCGCGTTGATACGTTTCTCACTCGAACTCAAAATAAAAAAATACCTATCGTTAAAGGCTCGAAACGAGATGAAAGTCTTCCGATCCATCCGCTCTCTAGCGGCAAACGATTGAAAGTCGATCCGAGTGAACTCCACGAGGGACGAAAATATTTCAACGTCATTGATCATTTCCGCTCGCCGTTTGCTCCCCTCGATATTCGCCGATTTCAATTCTATTTGTTTTTCCCCCAGTTTTCGACGACTTTGAGTGAATCGTCGAAGAAGATGCGATGAAAGAGAAAGAAAGAGGAGGAAGAAGCGAGAAGGCGAGACGCTCGAGGCTCGTGCCCGGAACGTCCTTAGACCCGTTGTCAAACGTCGATCTGCACGTCGCTGTCCTCGGCCTCGCTCTCCGTACTGACAATCGCGTCTTCGCCGACCAACAATGCCGCCGGCAAATTTTGCGGCACGTTGTCGATGTCGAGCCGCGGCGTCGAGTAAACGTTCAAAACTTGTATCGTCGTCGGCGAGGTCGACAGGCATTGTTGAACCGTCGCCAACGGATCGGTCGCCAAGCTATCACAGTCGAGGGGCGCTGAGAGCTGGAGCTGCAAATTGTGGAGCTCCGGTATGTGAGGGCGGATCTGAAAAACGGTTTTTGTTTTTCCTCAAATTACAGATATACACTTTATTTATTTGCTAACGGAGGAGATACATTTAGGCAAGGAAAAAATGAGCTGGTTTTCATGATATTATTTTTATAGGCAAGATTTCTTCACCATTTTTTAGACTTAGGGTATGTTTTATTACTATTAGGACGTTGAATAAGTTCTCGCTGTTTTCCGACAGATGCCGTTACCAGAACTGCGTGCGGGTAGTTTAACGGGTCTTCTCGGGATATGAAAGTTGTTACACTTAATAAATACACTTTCGAAATATATTTAAAAAAAATTATTTATTTAAGTTACTATTTATAGACGAGAATCGTAGTTGAAAAATCAAACGGTTTTAGATTCAGTATGTTAATGGCTATAACGCATATAATACGATTTTTGATACATGCAAAAATAACAAAATGGCGGGCATTTTTTGAAGAAACGTGTTTTTTTCACCGATTTTGGCAAAAAATGGTAAATATCGAAATTTAAAAAAATCATTGATATGCGGTATAGCTATAGTTGTAAAGAATATGTGGTTCAAATTTCATGAGGATCGGTTCAGTAGCGTCGAAGTTTTTATCAACAAGCCGTGGAAAAACGTTGTTTCATGAAAAACGCGTTTAAAGTTTGTTTGAGTTACATAAATACATAATTTTTTTTTTTAAATGTATTTCGAAAGTGTATTTATTAAGTGTAACAACTTTTATACTAATATCTATAATATAAACCTATCAAAAAATTCATGAATATAGCCTTTTTTAGCGTCCAAAGTGAGAAGAGCCCTTAAGATGGTAACACATTTATAAAAAAGTACTATCAGCAAGCTTGAAATTCAGTATATGCCATTTCGCCGAAGTGTAAACAAGTGTAAACAACTTCGCGAAAAAAATAAAGTATTCTTTTTATTGTAAAATGTAGCCATTTATTTCGGAAAAGTCAATCTTTTTGTTTCAATGTGTACCATTTTATCGATTTTCAACATTTCTCACTTTTTCTTGGTTCATATTTCGCGTATGACTGGTAATGAAAGAAAAATCTTCGTTCGTTCTTTTCAGATTAATCCCGCCGACGCTACGTGTCACGCCGTCTGACAACATCCACAACCCGTTTGGAACACAGTGCCCTACCTCCGTCATTTTTTAAAATTGAGGGGTCTTCTCACTTTAGACGTTAAAAAAGGCTATTTTCATCAATTTTTTTTGAAGGTTTATAGTATAGATATTGATATAAAAGTTGTTACACTTCATAAATGCACTTTCGAAATACATTAAACTTTTTTTCAACGTGTTTATGTAACCTAAACAAATTTCAAACGCGTCTTTTTCGAAACAACGTTTTTCGACGGCTTGTTGATAAAATCTTCGAAACTACTGAACCGATCCTTATGAAATTTTAACCACATATTTTTTACAACTATAGCCATAGCGCATATCAAGGATTTTTCAAAAATTCAATATTTACTATTTTTTTTTCTCCAAAACGCTGAAAAAAATCACGTCTTCTTTTGAAAAATGTCCGCCATTTTGTTATTTTGGCATACATCAAAAATCGTATGATATGCGTTATACCCATTAACATACTGAATCTCAAACCGTTTGATTTTTTTGTTTCGGATGATCCATCTCCGAGATTTCATCAACAGCGCAGACCTACAACTTTTTTGGGACATTTTTTTACCTACTATTTTCGTCTATAAATAGTGACCTAAATAAATAATTTTTTGTTAAATGTATTTCGAAACTGTATTTATTAAGGCAGGATTCTACTTTGAAACCATGAAAAAAACGCTATTTTCGTGAATTTTTTCTGAGATTAGAGAGACTATTAAAGATATCGATATGGGGTTTAAACTGTTCAATAAATACACTCTTTAAGTACATTAAAAAAAATTTTAAATGTATTTGATTCATTTTTTGTACACGTAAAATATGTTTAAAGCCAACGCCTCGAAAAGCAGGTACCGTTGCCGTGGTCGTGAAATCGTCCCGACGGATGGTCTGAAACAAAAAAATCAAATAGTTTCATGTTCAGTATGTCTTCAGGAACCGACCTAACTAGAATATTTTATATACGTGCAAAATTAACAAAATGGCGGCTAAAATACGAAAAATATTTTTTTCGTTTTTTTTCTTCATATTTTAGCCGCCATTTTGTTAATTTTGCACGTATATAAAATATTCTAGTTAGGTCGGTTCCTGAAGACATACTGAACATGAAACTATTTGATTTTTTTGTTTCAGACCATCCGTCGGGAAGATTTCACGACCACGGCAACGGTACCTGATTTCGAGGCGTTGGCTTTAAACATATTTTACGTGTACAAAAAATGAATAAAATACATTAAATTTTTTTTTTATGTACTTAAAGAGTGTATTTATTGAACAACTTAAACCCCATATCGATATCTTTAATAGTATTCTCAGAAAAAATTCCCGAAAATAGCGTTTTTTTCATGGTTTCAAAGTAGAATCCTGCCTTAAGTGTAACAACTTTTATATTAATATCTATAATATAAATCTATCAAAAAAAATCATGAAAATAGCCTCTTTTTTAGCGTCTGAAGTGAGAAGCCCCCTTAATAAATAATTTAAAACAAATACCACGCCACAGTCAAAAGTAGTAATAAAAGATACCCTAAGTCTCAAAAATATTGAAGAAATCTTTCCTTAAAAAAAAACATGAAAACCAGCTATTTTATTCTCGCCACCTTAACCCTAGGACCCTACACAGGGGTACCGCACACCCCACATTATTAGTGAGAAATGCTAACATCATTTTTCTTGCTCTCTTTAATCGCATTTTTCACGGTGATAAATTGATATTAGGTTTTTCTCGCAAAGCCTATTCCAATCGTCAGTTCTCGAGCGTTCGATTAAACAAAAAATCTCTGTAACAAACAGGTCGTTAGCAGCGTTGATTTAAAGCGCTGGGGTGTGCATAACCCCAGTGTAGGTTATTTGTTTCGTACAGATAGTGTAGGGTCCTAAGGTTAATACATAATGTTAAAGAAGTAACAAAAGTTGTAAATATTATTATCAACAGAATAAAAAGAAAAATACGAGTCAGTAGAATCATAAATGAAATACCTTCAGTCCATCGGCAGTGTGAGGATTCCTACAGCCCCGACATCGGCACTCGATGCACGGCTTGCTCTCAACGTAGCACGGGCATCGTTGGCCG
Organism: Ophion ellenae; assembly: GCA_963210295.1. Lineage (NCBI taxonomy): Eukaryota > Metazoa > Arthropoda > Insecta > Hymenoptera > Ichneumonidae > Ophion > Ophion ellenae. The sequence continues at coordinate 8,398,090 of OY723397.1, forward strand.
CAACAGGTGAGTTTGCCCGGTATCGCGGTCGCGTTCCCGCATCTGCAACCCTTTCTCTTGCTCCTCGTCGAGCTCGATCGCGGCTTTTTGAAACTTCCGGACGCCTGTGAACATTTTTTGTCCCCCCCTGAATTGAAATTTGGCTCTTTTTTTTCTTGGCCTACTCCGGCAGTAGGGCGCGTTAGGGGCTGTTCGTACAGACCGACGTGGCATTCGAGTTTCGTTTTTTACCAGTCGAACAAAAACAAGAAAAATGTACCTTTGAGGGGCCATTCCACTTTGAAAATTTCAAAAAATCGAAAGCAAGCAAGACTCTAAGAAATCGACGATGATGAGCAATCAGGAGGGATCTTGTACGGTGCAGGAATTGCCGATTGAGTTTAGGTAAGAGTTTTTCATACTATAAACTTCAAACGCGTTTTTCTCGAAACAACGTTTTCAAAATCTAGCTCCATCGTATCTCTAAAACTAATAAACCGATTCTCTTGAAATTTGAACCACATATTGTAAACATGATTCGCAACAAGATGACCCTCAATGGTTTGAAAATTTTGATTTTTACGCTTTTTTTTGCGAAAAAACGCGTTTTTTTTCGTTTTTCAGCTGCCATTTTTTAATTTTTTGATGAAACTTTATATCCGAGGGTCATCAGCTGGTGTCATACTGAATCTAATGGACTTTATTTTTTTTGTTTCAGACAAACCGTTGCCCACCTATTTTTGAGGCGTTACGTTAAACGTTTTTGTACTCAAAAATTAATAAAAATGAATTAAATTTTAAAAAATGTATTTCAAGACTTTATTTATCAAGCCCAACAACTTTTATATTCATATCTTTTAGAAAAACCTAAAAAAAAAATCGCGAAAATAACCTTTTTCGTGGCTCCAAAGTGGACTGGCCCCTTACATGCCAATTTTTATTATTCAATGCTTGGCGTCGATGATGCGTGCGAAATATCCACGTCGATCTGCACTATGGGACTGAATTCCAATAGTGAGTGTTTAGTGTTGTTAGCTCTGGAGGAAGAGGAGAGATCTCGAGAAATTGAGTCAAAGTCGCCACGATAGCCGAAACAAGTATTTCATTTTTAGCCCGGATAAAAAATAGCCGATTAACTTCCGGTCCCATCAATTTTCACTGGACTCGTGCGACCGGAAGTTCGATACTTTTTCCGCTCGTCTTTCTCCTCGAGTAGTTAAAAAATAAGCGTTAATCGTATTAATATGAACGGCATTTTGTTAATTCTATGCGTTCCCAATGGAGCATTCTCTCGTTATAAAAACAAACAAATGAAACTAAACGAGATCTGATAATCGGATTCGTCATTTACTTTGCTGCCTTTTGAAGATTTTTTCTGAGAAGTAGTCCCATATGTAAGGTGGGAAGACGGAATGCATTTTACCCCTCCAACGGAGCCCCTCGTCCCCATGACATCCACTTCCCCATGGTGATGATGATGGTGATTATGATGATGCACCAGCTCGCCCTCCTCCACCGTCGTCGCCGCTTTTCTCTTGATCGTTATTTTGTTACCGGAACCGGCGTACATCACCGAATATATCGACGATCCGTTCGACACCGTCCTGATCGCCGGAGAATCTGCCGATAACGATAATGATGAATATACGAGGAAAAAAAACAACAAATTGTACGAGATCGAAGCGTGAGCTCGGCGGTTATTCGCGAATCGATGGATGTACACGAGAAAAGAATACAACGGCGGGGAATTAATTGAATTGGAGTAACTAACTCGCAAGGGAGCAAAAAACATTGACCGGGAGATATAGCGTGTAAAAAGCGAGAGAAAGTACAGAGAACTATAGACGCTGAATTTATTTATTCGTTTCACGGTTCCTTTTTTAATTTCCGAACGCGCTTTTCTCATGGTTATAATGTGAGTAAAAATAAAGATATCAACCTGTAGAAAAAGCGCTTCATAACCGCAAAGGTCGATTTTGAGTATCTCCAACCAGATTCGAGAAATTATTTATCAATTGCTGAGCTATCGAGTTTGAGCATAAAGACAACTTTTCGTGTGAATAAAATGGAGAGAACAAGTTTTCCAGCGCTTGGATTTGAGTTAGAGCTCGAATTTAGCTTTTCTTTTTTTCTTGTATCTAATATTGATTACAGGGGGTGAAAAATGAATTTTTTATTTGACACTAAATGACGAATAAAATTGAATGATCATATACCCTTGGCCAAAAGTTTGGGGCACCCTGCAATTTTTCCTTCCGGACAAAAAATTTAATACCTCGGCCAAAAAGAATCGGAAACCAATTTAGCAAACGGGGTTTTTCAGAGAATAAAGTCATCTTCAATTTACTTTTTTAACTTTATTTTTTCGATTTTTTTGTGCCCGGTACGTAATTTTGAAAATTGCGGTTTTTCACGATTTTCGCACCTTGCAATGTCGTTGGCTGGACTTTGGAAAAATAGAAATCTCGCCATTAGTGAAATGATCTTCGAAAAGGGAAGTGTTAGCTTTAGTTTCGTTTAAAAAACAAGAAAATTCAATTTTTTTTCGCAGAGAAATTTAGTTTTTATTGAAAAAACGGCAGGTTTCCGTGAAGCCGGCATCGTACTGCGTATCGTGAAAACTATGAGGTTGAGAATATTTGTCCCAAGGACTAAAAAGTTTTGTTTTGTTATTTTGGAGTTAATTTTTTTCAAATTTTTTTGGCAACATTTTGTTTCATCGCTAGTTTTGGTTGATCGTCGATGATTAATCTAATTAATTTATTGCCATTACATTGAAACGAAGATCTTTTAATGAAAATAGCTTTGTTTTAAAGTAACGATTTAAGAAAACGGACGTAATTGAATTTTTACGTCGTACGAATCAAATAACGTTCTGAGCTTATACAGAGTCAAACGAATGAATACTGACTGTCATTCAAATCAAAGATGATCGGGAAAAATTAAGTAATTACACTTCGGCAGATTCGAAAATTAGTGACAAGTGCTCTTAAAAATAAATAAAAAATGTCGTCTGATCAGTACGACGTACAAATTCAATTACGCCTTGACCAAAAGCATTAAGCACCCTGTGTTTTCCTACTTTTTATAGTTTAGGGTATACCATTGAACTCGTTTTGTTTTTTAAATGTATGTATTAGTCAATTTAAACAATATTATTAATAGTTAGTTGATCTACCCACATCCTTCATCATCTTCGTTTCAATGTAATAGCAATAAATTAATTAGACTAATCGTCGACGATCAACCAAAACTAGCGATGAAAAAAAATGTTGCCAAAAAATCTGAGAAAAATTTACCAACTCCAAAATAGAAAAGCAAAACTTTTTAGTCCTTAGGACAAATATTCTCAACCCCATAGTCTTCACGATATGCTGCACGATGCCGGCATTACGGAAACCTGCCGTTTTTTCAAGAAAAACTAAATTTCTCTGCGAAAAAAACGCAAATTATTTTTTAAAAATCGAAACTAAAACTAACACTTCCCTTTTCGAAAATCATTTCACTAAATAGCGAGATTTCTATTTTTCTGAAGTCCAGCGAACGACTTTGCAAGGTGCGAAAATCGTGATAAACCACCATTTTCAAAATAACGTACCGGGCACAAAAAAAACGAAAAAATTAAATTAAAAAGTTTATTGAAGCTGACTTTATTCTCTTCAAAACCCCGTTTGGTAAATTGGTTTCCGATTTTTTTTGGCCGAGATATTCGATTTTTTTGTCCGGAAAGAAAAAATGCCGAGTGCCCCAAACTTTTGGCCAAGGATATATATATATATATATATATATATATATATATATATATATACACACATATATATAATATTTGTTTACTGTTCCGAGTTGATGCTTTCTGCTTTTTGCACACTATATAGTTATACTGGTGGACATATGTTTTTAACGGTCTGGTGCAGAGATTTTGCGATCGAGACAAATATGACATTTAAGGGCTTACACCAAGATGAAATTTTCGAAAATATCGATTTTTGGTTTTCGACGGATTCTCAAAAAATAACGTTTCAATGATATTCTCTGAAAGAGTTATGGGATCTTGTAGGTAGGTACTGCGACATCGCAAACTTTAAACGCGTTTTTCTCAAAATGACTTTTTCGAAATTGGTGACCACGATATCTCAACAATCACAGCACCGATCAACTTGAAATTTCACAAGATTCTTTTACATATCAAAAAGCAGCGCTTAAACGAAGGAATTTTCGTTTTCAATGCATAGTTTGTTTTTTGCCAACGAAAATAGAGCGTTTATTCATTAAAAAATCGTCAATTTTACTTTGGACTTAGGCCTTTTATTCAATTACCAATTTTTTATTAAATCCTTCGTGCAAGTACTGGATAGTTTCGTGAAAAA